>JAWNKX010000108.1:0-37068 GCA_035041755.1 Cacoxenus indagator | reverse complement strand
TTTTTTTTTTTTTTATTTCCCATATGTCGTGTACATATGTCTTTATTTTTTATTAAGACTATTAGTACATGGTTTAAAAGTTATTTCTGGGTTGTAACTAATTTATGTGAGCAGATCACAAAAGTTTTTTATTTTTGTAAGGATGTAGGGGAAAAAATCAAAATAGTAACAAAAATAATATACATTTAAATTAAATTAATACAATTATAGAGCAAAATATAGTAAAGTAAACATATATGTAATAAAAATATAAAATACAAAAATAAACACATTAAACAAAAGCAAAGAAAAAAAGTGGTATTGAGATATATATATATATAATTTCGAATTTATTCAACCAGATCCACTGGCCTTGTCCTCTGTAACCTGCGTCTGCATTGTAGTTCCTGTATTGGTAGTAGATTGACACCAACATTTGGGTGTTTGGTAAGCTTGGTCTGGTAGATACGACTTATTTTTGTAATCTCCTCTGTTACTGTTGGAATATTAAGATCACGATGCAGATCATTGTTAGTTATATACCACCCAGCCTTGGTGATCATGCGAATTATTTTTGATTGTTGCCTTTGTATTATGTCTGTATTTGATTTTTTGGCCGTTCCCCAGATTTGTGCTCCGTACGTCCAGATTGGTCTTATAATAGCTTTGTAGATCAGTATTTTGTTTTCTAATGTTAATTTTGATTTGAGCAGCCAATATAATTGACTAATCCTCAGCTTGATTTGATCCCGTTTTTTAAGTATATGGTATTTCCAGTTGAGTTTGTTATCAATATATAATCCTAGGTATTTGACTACGTTTTCAATTTTTACGTCAGCTCCGTCAATCTTTATACGAGGTGGTGTGAATTTAGTTTTAGTTGTATATATAACATGTACTGTTTTGGTATTATTTACTTTTATTTGCCACTTTTCAAACCACCTTAGGGTAGTATCCAGATGCTGTTGTAGTTTGGATGTTGCTATGTTTACTTGTCTATGTGCGCTAAGTATTATAGTGTCATCAGCAAATGTGGCTATCATTGAAGCGTCGTCATTTGGTGTTGGTATGTCCGCTGTAAAGATAGTGTATAATAACGGTCCTAGTACACTTCCTTGTGGTACGCCTGTTTTGATTTTTCTTAATGTGGAATATTCATCTGAGTACTTAACGAAAAAATGTCTTTCTGTGATATAGTGTACTAATATCTGTAGTACGTTATGCGGGAATATATTGCGCAATTTTCTGATTAGTCCTTTGTGCCAAACTTTGTCGAATGCCTTTTCTACATCTAGAAAAACTCCTATACAGAACTTTTTGTTGTCAAGATCGTTTAAAATTTTATGAGTCACACGATGGATTTGTTGTATGGTCGAGTGTTTTCGTCGAAAGCCAAATTGGTGGTCAGGTATTATATGTTTGCGTTCTATAATAGGTAACAGTCGCTGGCACAGGAGCTTCTCGAATATTCTTGACAGCAGTGGAAGTAAGCTAATTGGTCTATATGATGCTGGATTATATACGTCTTTACCAGGTTTTGGAATTGCAATGACTTCAGCCACTTTCCATACTTTAGGAAAGTAATTTAGTCGAATTATCGCGTTGAAAATATTGCGTATGTATACCACTGCTTGAAGTGGTAGCTCCCTTAAAAGTTTTCCGTCAATTTTGTCATACCCGGGTGCTTTTTTGGGCTTTATGTCGTGCTGTATACATTTGAGTATTTCATTTGTGCATATTTTTTTTAGGCGAGTTGGCTGGGGAGTGACTGTCGAGTTTATATGACAGTTATCTTCGTTGATAGTTTCATCAGCAAATATTTTTTCATAATAATTCGCTAGAACTGTCGCCTTATCTAGGTTCGTTACTGCCCATGATCCATTGTCCATTTTTATAGGTGCCTGGTGTATTGTTTTATTTGTCAGTTTTTTTGTAGCTTTCCACAGGGAGTAGTCGGTAAAGCTTGTCGGAGTTAGCCTCTGTAAATACTTCGTGATTTCATAATTTTTCTGAGTTTGGAGATATTTTTTAATTTCTTTAGTTGCCTTGTTATATTTATTTTTCGCATCGGGGGATCTGCAAATGGTCCATGCTTTTTTTAGTTTTCGTTTTGTGCATATCAATTTGCGAAGCGCAGGGGGTGTGTATCGCTTTGCATGGTGTATTATCTTGTCCGGAGTTGCTTGCAATACTGCCTTCTCAATGGTATCGTTTAGTTGGACTATAGCTGATTCTACGTTGTCGGGTGATCTCAGTGGAATGCTTGTATTTAAGTTTGTGTTAATGTAGTCTCGATAGGTATCCCAGTCAGTTTTGTTGTTGTGCCATAGTTTGGACTTGGTTGTGTTCACTTCAGTTGAATTAAGTTCGAGTAGTATAGGTGTATGGTCTGACGATAGTTCCAGTCTTGATGTTATGACACATTTATTTAAGTCTATGTCTTTGAGTATATAAAAGTCAATAAGGTCTGGCTTTTTATTTTTGTCTGTTGGCCAATACGTGGGTTCGCCAGTACTAAGATGTTTAGCTTTTGCTAACAGCAGTGCACCCTGTAGGTTTTTACCTTTCTTGTTTGATATTCTGGAGCCCCAGTCTGTATGCTTCGCATTGTAGTCGCCTGCAGCTATAAAACGGTGTCCGAGAGTTTTTAAGAAGTCAAGGTATTGCGACTGCGAGATATTGTGCTTTGGTGGGCTGTACACGGCTGTTATTCTTAGTGGTCCGGATGAGTCGAAGATTTTCGACTGGATATAGGTTTCTTGGAATGGAAGCAGTACGTTATGTTTAATGTTTTGTTTAATAATGATAGCAGTCCCACCGTGTCCTGTACCGTCGGGATGGCATGTGTGGTACATCTTGTATCCACTTATGTTCATGTGCTGGCTACTTGTATAGTGTGTTTCCGATATCAAAGCAATGTCAATGTAGTTGTTGTGTAGGAGAAGCTGTAGTTCATTGAGGTGATTTTTTAATCCGTTTGCATTCCAAGTTAAAATTTTTATTTTAGTGTCCATTCTTGTTGTCGAGTTTTGTCAATAGTACTGTTATGATGTTAATCATATTACTCATTTGTTGCGCTAGTTGTTTTATTATATCTTTTATTTCCGCTAAATCTTTTGAAAATGCAGTCTTTTTTTCTGTGTTTTCACTAGTCTCGTTTTTGTTGGATTCGTTTTTGTTGCTTTCGTTTTTGTTGTGTTCCTCATCTTTTTGTTGGGGTTGTAACTGATTTGTGGGGTTTCTACGGTTACTGGCTGCTGTTTGGGCGTACGTTATTCCAATTTTGACTTTGTTTGATGTCTGTTCTACTACCTGATGGTCATCTTTTTTATCGTCTTTCTCTTTTAGTGAGGGAAATCTTTTAATTTTTAGATGTTTGTATACGTCACATCCTTTATAGTTGGCTGTGTGTGAGCCGCCACAAAGAGCGCATTTAATTTGATCTGCACTTATTAGTTTGCAGTCAATAGTTTTGTGCTTGCCAGCGCATTTCACGCAAATCGGGTCTTTGGTGCAGAAATTTCGTGTATGACCATATTTTTGGCAGTTTGAGCACTGAGCTACCGTGCGTTTGTGGTGTGGTGGCTCAAATATGACTTTGGTACATAGGAGTGTTGTAATATTAAAGATTTCTCTATTATTTGCTTTGGCTTTTAGTTCAATGAAAAATAGCGGCAGTGGTTTCTTTGTCAGTTTTTGTTGTACGTTGTGTATATTAATAACGTCGTGGCCTAGTTCCGATAGCTCGTTCTTAAGTTCGTCAAGGTCAGTGGCGTAGTGCATATTCCTAAGTACTGTTTTGAATCCCCGCTCCTCTTTCGGCTTAAAGGTGTAGTATTTAGTTTTGTTTTCCCTGAGCATCTTAACCACCGCCGAGTAGTTCGACGAGTCATTTGTCTGTACGCATACTTCGTTGTTTTTAAGTGTTTTTAAAATGTAGTTTTGTTGTATTATGTTTTTCAGAGCTTTGTTTAGTACGTTAATTTGTTCTACGTCCTGTACGTATATTGGTGGTGGCTTGTGTATTTTAGTAGGTGGTCGAGGTTGATTTGGCGCATTAGAATTTGCTTCTGTACCACTGCCGTCTTCAGCCGTTTCGTCTTGTGACAGGAGTTCGAACCTGTTATTAGTGTTAGGCGCGCTCAACCAGTACTTTTGGAGTGTTGTTTGTGTTGTCGTTTGTGTTTGAGTTTTTGTCCTACTTTTTTTACTATTGCTATTTTGTTCGGAAGTGTTGTTGGGAGAGAGCTTACTACGGTTGCGTTTTATTTTTGACTCTTGTGGGTTTTGATTGGTTGAAGTTTGTACTTGCGTGTTTGATGTCTTTTCTCTGATCAATGTTGTTGCCGAAGAGAGGGAGCAAATTGGCATTGTAGCTGAGAAAGATGACGTGGTGGTTGTTGTAATTAGTGAGATAGCAGCTGATGTCTGCGTTGTGGTTGTTGTTGTTGTTGTTGGTTGGAACGAGGAGAGTGGCGTCGTTGGTGAAGCGCATTGTGCACTCCACGGCAGAGGCTGCATATTACCTGCTGCCATGGAACAGCTGACAGTTAGTTGAGTGGTAGAGTGTGAGGCTGCGTTTGTTTGGATTGATGATCCGTTATTGTTTTCTCTTTGGGAGTGTGTAGCTGTTTGATGTATTGCGGGAGAGCAAGAACGCGCTCTCTCGAAATTAACGGGAAGTGAGGCTTGGTGTGAGTCACTGATGTTGATGCTGTTGTTTGAACCGCTTGTTGATGTGCCAAGGTGTTCGTTGTTGTTACTTATGCGGACAGCTGTTTGAGCGTGGGGTACGCTCATGCTGTTCCTTGATGGATGATTTTGTTTTTGCGTGCTGCCCGCAGTCGGGGGACTGCGTTCAACAGGCATTTTGAGATAAGAAAAATTGATTATCTTGTCTCTTGATTTAGTTTTTTGTGTTGTTAAATTCGGAAAGCGAAAGGAGACGACTAGTCGACTTGACAGTGCACTTGCGAATGATTTGCTAATTTAGTATAAAATATTAAATATTAATTCGCAGATTTTTGCATTTTTTCTCAAAGCAATCGAGAGTTTTGTTGCAAGTTTGAGGGTAAATATTCCAAACTCCAAATCCCCAAAACCTCCCTTTTCCACTAAAGATATACACAAATTTTAGTTTTAAGTGCTATCGAAAAATAAAAACACCACAAATTTTGTTTTAAGTTTTAGTACTTTTATTTAACTTTAAAGGCGTACGAATGTTATGTACGCTATCATGGAATTACCCATATATAATAGGTTGATGGAAACGGTTTAAAAAGCTATGTAGTAACCAGACAATTAGACTTGGTTTAAACGTTTAACTTTATTTACTTCACACTAAAATGTATAACTGCGTTTTACACGCTAGAACAACAACCTAACTCGTCATTTCAATATCACCCTAGGCATGAGCGTTTACTTGCGGTGGTGCCGTGTTGCCAGATTGGGCTGAGTCAGTATTAGATTGTGTCGCCACAGCTATATCTCTTTCAGAATTTATCAGATCTGGCAATGTAATACAGCAATGAAAGGGAGAAAACACCGGTATATCCGTGGTGCTGAAATAATTATGGTTATCAAATCAGCTGTTTTTTAGTAAAGAAAATTAGTGCCATAAAGAAACTTCGCTAAAATGTACTTTATTTCTTAGACAAAAGTTATTCTGCAGCGAAGAGTCATAAAAAATTTGTACACCTCATGGAGAAGGAGAACATCTTTTATGACTCGGACAAAATTGAAGGAACTCGGAACGGAAAAGTTAATGCACAAAGTATATTGCTTGGTCATCGCATCATCTGATTACCATTTATTTCGCTCCATGCAGGGTCATCTTGATGGCGTAATAATGAATTGCCTGCAAAACGGAATAGTGCCAGTTTTTTGAGGAGAAACTCCAGAATTTATACAAGACAGGATTACGGCTTCACGCGCAAGATGGCAAGGGGTTATCAATAACAATGAAAAATTGGAATTTTGATAAATTAAATTAATATAAAAAAAATATATACAATAAGAAAGCAGAATTCAACAGTAGATAATGTATACAGTAATTCCCCATTAAATCCGGTATCACAATTACTTTCTTTAGGTACAAAAAATGAATTTGGCTCAGGTACGGAACCCTCTCCGAGGTTAACTCGCAAGTGGCTATAATGCTTTTTTTTTTTTACTCCGAAAACCGACAAAAAAAAATTTAATGGGATTTTAGTCCACCAGACTTAGAGTTGTTCGCGTGCTGCAAAAAAGCTCACTCCAACGCTTCTGTGTTTAGGTATCTTTATCATACTAAATTATAAAGAGAAAACATTTGTTTATCCTATCGAAGTCGAGGCGGGTCCCTAGTTTGGTATAGCTTAACAAATCCCTTTCTAACTGAAGGAATGCTTAAATAACGATGTAAGTCCGAGTTTCTAATGTAATGCGGAGATTATGCCTATTATTTTTGGTTGTTCTACTTGTATTGTCGTTCTACTTCATTTAGCTGTTTCCATACTCTGCAGCGTCATACAAAGCACGCACCAACCACTGATTGGTGACAAATCGTAAACCAGCTTCATTTCTCGGCATGAAACTGCCCAAAGATGGCACTAAAAAATACCAGTGTTGATGTGCTCAAAAAGCCCTTCTAGGCGAATAGAAGAACATTCCGCAGGCTCATTCAACCAATTCCTCGCTTGTTGCAGTGCCAAGCATTGTCGGAAGCAGAAAGTTGAATAGGGGAGAAAATTCAAATAGAAGCACATGATGTTATTTTAAGTCAATTGTGTAGTGGATTACACTAAATTATGTTTGCTTGCTTGCATTCCATGTTAACGCTTAAAGCTTTATGCTCATCACGTTCGTCTCTACTTTTTCTTGCTTCTTAATACCAGCTGAGCTTCTCTTTGTTATTTCTTTCTCAGCTGGTTTTATGAGACATTAGGCGCGTTCAGCAGATGTGTTTGATGACCTTTTTTTGATGCTTTTCGATCATTGTGAATGCTTAATTCACAATTTCGATAAAAATTTCGTGATAGCGATCACATCACAAAAAATACTTTGATAACCAAGTCATCATATTTCAGTCAGATGTTTTTCGTTTGTATACAAAGTAATAAAGACACAAAATTTACAGAAAATATTTTGAGTGTTGTTATTAGTTGCTTGAAAAGTGAAATGTAATGATATTTATTCATTTAATTTTTGTTTATATGTATTTATGTTCTTAATATGAAAAAAAAAATTATACGAAAAATAAAATTCTTTAACGCAGAAATAAAAAAGGCCATTTGTAAAGTAGCTAAACGCCGTAATTTTATAAATCTAGAATCACTGCGTTCAGCAGAAACAAACCAGTTATCGATTATTAAGTCAGAGAAAATGGTGGATGATGACTTCTGCTGAATGCGCCCACCACCCTCTAAACAGAAAATAAACAAGTGAAATATTTTACTGAGCCGTTATTGAAAGTATGAAATCTAAAAAATTTGAAAAATAAAATAAATTTGAAAAACAACGTTGCTTTTTTTTTATTGAATTGAATTTAACTCCAACTACAGATATATAGAGTTTTGAAAAGTAGCAGTTCAGTTGGGACATTCCGTATTAATGTCTTCATTTTTTGAGTCGGTGTTTAGCAGAAATATAGGAAAATACAAGAGAGTGCCCCACAGAGGGTGACGACAGTGAACGACAACCATCTGTACGAGAGCGGGAGAGTTGGCTAAATGAGAGCAAGGTAAACAAAGCTGGTATTGTATACATTCATGGGAATGCATACTCTTCATATGAAAGCACTCATGAGGAATAGCACAGAGGTGAGTGACTGAACACATTACTTTTTAGTTTGTGGCACAGAAAAACAAGTGAAGCGGAAGTACAAAATGACAATTTTTGAATATGGCTAGAACTAAAAAGACCAAGCAAAAAGTTGTAAAAATTGTATTTGAAATGTTTTAAATTAAAAAGACTAATCGCCTTTTTAAAGTTAAGAGTCCATTAACGTGTTTTTATTATATGTTTTCTATAATTTCAAAGCAAGCCCCTAGCCGTCTAGCAGTGAACACTTTTTAGCAAAATATAAAATAAATAAATGAATTAATTAAAAAATTAATAAATAAATAAAAATAACAATAATGTAAGAAAAAAGTAGATATGCGTTTAAGATTTAACTCACGTGTATGTGTACAATATTTGGGAGTGCGTGAGAAATCGATATTGGTAAAGGACCCTACATTGTAGGAGAGGCCCACAAGCACAACAATAACCAAACTAATACCACTATAAAAGGCTGAGCAACATCTGGTGTAATGGCCACTTCTAAGCCTATCAGCAGTAGTTGCCAAAGTATTGCAACCGCCACAATCACAGGTGCCTCTTCAGTTAATGTTTGTAGTTTCGGTGTTGCGGATGGTACTAACAGTGGTGATAGTGGTGGTGGCTATGTCAACGGCACGGGTAGCCTTGGGCGCCTCAAGTACCATCACAAACACAAATCGCTTGATGCTAGCTATGCGGAGTTAGATTATATGCAGGTGAGTAGAATACAAAGAATCGCCTTCTCGTACCTCTATTTTTTGGCCTTTCCTTATTAATCCTTGTAATTTCAGACAGTTTTAAATGTGTGAGGATATGACAAAATTAAAAGGCTTCCTTTTAGGGGTTGGCCCGAAGAGTAAGCGACTGGCTGATTGGTTGGGTGTATAAAGTGCGCATGTGTGTGCCTTTCTTCCTGACTTTATTATTTTAATTAATTGTTTAGGAGGGCAACCCGCTGCCGACACAATCGACCGCATTCTATGAAAAACAGTGATAAAAACAATGTTCTTTGTAAAAACAAAAGGAACAACTGATCAAAAAGGAATAATAGTGAAGGAACGTGTTCATTTGCTCAGTTTAGTGGACAGCCCTTTTTTTCGTTCACTCATGAGGAACCCAACACTAGCAGAAAGAAAGCAAAGAAAAAAGCTGATTGAACTTCATAGAAAACTAAAAAACGGCTGACGGTGTTTCCTAGTTTTAGGTTTTTTTATTCTATTGGTCAAATACAGACATCGCTTTGTCTAACTCTGTGTAGTTTGTAAAGTCATTTACGGCACCATTTGCCGTGTTGACGCCAGTCATGTCTTTAAATCAGAGGTGACAAGTAGCAGTCAACACATATTTGCAATGCCGTCTGCTCACTGAAAAACAAAAAAATTTTAAGCAAATTCCATTTCATGGGCAGAACACAATTTTGCTGTGCTCATGCACTCTTATGTTTCTTATGTTTTTAGTTGAGCAAAGAACATTGTCGGTCTGACAATAAATTGAAAAGACACATTTGGTCAAGCTCTCAATAAATGTAGTTCCCGTATCTGGAGAGTCAGCTCAGCGAAATTTGTTTTATTCTAAAAACATAACAGAAAACACGGGACTAAGAAATTTGTTCGGCCACGGGATATCTCCGCGACTAGAGCCTTTATTGTACATGTATAAAAGATTTATTGCATTGATTATATAAGGCCGCCAAGAGACAAAACTCAAATGGAATTTTTGAGTGTCCATTATTACCCGCCATCAATTGCTCTATCAATTGGTGGTGCAATTCTAATAGATAATTACTCCCAAAAATATTGTCCGATATTGAAAAAAGATCGCTATGATCACGCAACGATTTTAACACACTTCTGCTGTCATAATTATCATATATATATGTTTCTGACAGTAACAGACTATTTCACTTGCTGTTAGGCTACTGAGAATATCGGCCTTAATCTGCCTCCAGTTTCGTAACTTCCTTTTTCACAATGTTGACTAGACTGAAGACATGCTAGACTTCCGCATTTGGCCAAGGCAATGAAAAAATATTTATGGCAAAAGAAACTAGGTATTCGAAAGGGTTATTTCCGCCAGACTCTCTGTAATTCGGAACTTCTACCAAAAATTCAAAACTATTTTCGGTATTTTACCACGACACTAATTGATACTCTTGTATAGACGTAGGCTATCATAGACTTAGGCTATCGTCAATATCAGTATTTCGGTGGAATTATATGGGAGTGCTCTTAAATTACTAGTATATTCAGCTTTATAAAGCTCAACACATTGTCACAGAAAAAGTATCTATTTTTTATAAAATTTGAACGGTATCAGGTAGTTTAAAATATCAAATAGAAATGCTTGTGAATGCATATATAACTTTGAATCCTTTAATCCGATTTCGTTCTCTTTGCTTCTCCTTCTCTTACAATAGTTCCCCACATTCGATCGAACTCGTGTCCTAAATAATCTTTAGGAAAAGCGAATATAAATGATTTGTGTCATTCAAATTTCGTTGTGTTGAAATATTTCTTACCGATATACACCAATATCAATCTATTTAATAACTTAAAACTCGCTAAAAATCTCGAGCATGAAAAAAAAAATCTAAAAAGAAGATAGAGCTATGTTAAAAAAGCCAGATTTCCCGCTTCCCGCAATTTCATAACTTTCCCCCTCATAAAAGTCCGCCAGATCACTGGCAAAAAAAATAAATTGGAATCACTGAACACTACTACATTCATAATAAAAAAGAGAGCTCAAACACCCAAATCGCCTTCATCATCCCCATTTCTTCGTTGTCTTTATTTCATATTTTTATGCAAAGTTTCACTATTTCGCTGATTTAGTGAAAATTCTAGATTCACCCCATTATAAGGAATCTCTACTAGGACAATTTAGTATTCATGAAAATTTTTTCATTCTGCCTCCTTCTATAGTCTGTTCACGATTATTCACAAAGGCTTTTGCTTCTAGCTATTTCTTGTGCCACATACACCAAATGCTAAATGGTCGCTTTCACATAGCACGTGAATATGACTGCCGTGGGGTGGAAGGTTGGTTCTACGTTATTGTTTAAAAATTTAATGAAACCAAATTTTTACATACTCGTTTAGCAAAAAATTATGACAGAGCCTTATAAAGTGGGAAGAAATGTAAATAAAATTAAAGACATTCGAATATTCCTTTAGTTCTTGGCTTTTGAATAGTAAATATGTAGTTTTGGATGAAATGGTGTATGAGTTATAATCCAACTTGACTTTCTAAGAGGTTTATGTGGAATGATAGATTAGGTAGGTTAGAAATGGACCAATTAAGAAGTGGCTTCATATAAAGTAAATCCTTCTGACCTCTTGACCAAACCAATCTCAGGTTTTGCACCATTTTAAATTTATCCCCGCTTAATATTATAAATGATTTTTCAAAATATAGATTTATGACTGGGAATTGAATTAGTGTACGGCGTGATTGCGATTTTTTTATTTAATTCCAGCTAAGAGGCATAATCAACGAGGTTAGTCCGCAAGAATAGAAGAGTAATTAAAAAAGGAATTCAATCACATTTAAAACCCTGAGTGACTTGGGATGTAATATGGAGCAGACGGATTTAGTTAGCAACTCAGTATCTTTCGAATATTTCACAGATTCAAAATTCCAAATAAAAAAAAATAAATAAATAAATAAATAATAATTCCTGTCAAAATAGTAGCCCTAAAAATTATCATTTAAAGCATTAGGCATTATGAAACATAGGCGACCTAATGTTCTTGAATGTTCATTCCCTATCATGTTTAATTTAATATCATCCTTTATCATCCAATGAATTCATAAATGGCTTCGCTCTTCTCTTTTTTTTAAGTATATGTGTAAAGTACTTTACGCATCCTAAATAAACACTCAAAATTCTCTGATTGATTTTTGTCACTCTGTTTTCCTAAGAACTACCCATTATTTCATACAAACCAACATAATCAAATTAGAAAGTTTGTTGTTGATGTGCTAGTCCCTTGTTTTTGTTTTCTTCAACATTTCTGCAGACCATATACATGTGTGTTAGACATTGCGCCCGAGCGACGATCAAATGTTTATTTTTAAAGCATTAATTTTTGTCTATATGTATAACTTACAGCTATCCCAGTCGTCAAATAGATTAGGCCGTTATAAGTCCAATCTTTTGGTGGCCTCCGGACCGGATGAAGATCGTCGACGCCGCACAATAATTATTGAGAAAAAGAATGAATCGTATGGATTCACACTCCAATCGTATGGGATACACTACAAACGCGATGAAGAAATCGAAATGCTTACCTATGTGGACTACGTGGAGTATCTCGGTCCAGCGTATAAGGCTGGAATGCGCGAGGGTGATGTTATTTTGGCGATTAATGGTGTTGACATGGAGAAGGCTTCACACAAGGCGATCGTTGAATTTATAAAAAACTGTGATACGCGTATGAGGATGGTTGTGCTCTTTGAGGATTGTGTAAAGAAGGTGAGTACTACCCAGTTTTCTCTGGCTTACTAAACATAATAATACGATTATTTATCTCTTAGGTTGACCTCCATATGCGCTACATACAGTTGCAGAACATGCTGCAGAGCAGGATGAACGAACTTGATCGCATTTGCTTGCGCGAACGTGAACTACTCGAGGGGAAATGGAAAACGCACAGTTTACCAGCACGCAAGAAAGCCGTAACAACACCCAGCAATGCAGAGAGTGGTAAATCACCTTGTGATACCGATGTACCGACGTTGAGCTACTTTCGGTCGACACTATCCTCTGAGGATGTGACAAATATTGAACGTCTGCAACAGCATCAACATCAACATCAGACGGCCACAACTCCACAGACAATAATACCACCACCTGCGCAATTTACGCTCACTTATCACTATCTAGACCCCGCTTATCGTTATTTAGTGAGACCATCGGCATCGCATGGAAGCAAAGAATATATTGTAGGCGATCTCGGCCTACACCGCAGTCCAAGCGATCAGCATTTTATATTGCAACGAGCAGAATCCATGGAAACAACGACAGCGAGTCCAGCAATGCAATATCACAATCACAGTCAAGCACATAGTGGTCCACGCGAACCGCCGGTACCACCGCCGCGCACCTGTGCAAAACATAAACCAACAGGAAAGCAATATCAACAACAGCAACAGCAGGCGGAGCAGCATCAACAGCAAACAAAAGGTGAGACTATATTCCAAAAATCACTGAAATCATCTAAAAAGCATTACTATGGAGGACATTCATGCAATCCGTGTTTGGGCCACTTTCGTTGGAAATCAACTGATAAGGCAACCACAGGTGTTGTCGGTGGGAAGGGCAACAGCAATGGTGGCGACAATGTCAGCATGGATGCTTACGATTTGGCGAGCCCTTGTTGCGACACTCACTGCATACCCACTCGCCGACGAATACGAATCCATAAAGAACACACACATAAGCATAAGCACCAAAACCGAGAACCCAAGGAAGAGCAACGTACTGTCAGACCCAAATCCCAGATGCTTTCATCAACCAGCCCCAATAGCACTGCGGAGGGTGGCACCGTTAGACGTGCTCACGTTCATCATCATCATCATCATCATCACAATCACGACACCCCTCACCAGCAACAACACCATCATCATCACCAACAACAAAAACAGCAACAGAAGCACGCCTGTGATTCTCACGCGTGTAGCATAAGGTCTCGTTACTTTGACCTGGCTTCCGGCCTGGCCAGCCACTGCAGTCTGCATTCGTGTACATCCAGCGAACTTGTGCCCGCGGATTCTGCTTCTTACACTACTTCGATCAGTACGGATACGCTTTTCTGGGATCCGAAAAGTGAAGTCGCATCAGTAAAATCACGACAGCATTCCCCAAAATCACGTCCATCCTTCGAAAAACTACAGCAAACACAGATTCAGAGTCATGGTCGGACGGAGTCGGCGTCCACTCACAAGCAGATCAATCAAAGTGTGTATCAGCATCGTTATCACATCACTGCCAGACAAATTGATCCTTCTCAAATGTATCCAAATTCCACGACCTATGTACACAAACCAAAGTCTTGGGATAATTTAGCCACAAAAGCCATAGGTGCCTACGGGTTTGGATATGATTACTTTGACGCCGTGTCTATAGAACCAGCCGTAACTCAGTTGCAAGTTGCACAACAACGTCATTCTATGCCGCGACGCAATCCATACGGACGCTATTCAACCTATTGCGATGTTGAGAACTATGCGCCACCACCCTCAGAATTTGTGGGTGAACTGACCACCACTACAATGACAACAATTACAGCAAAATCTACTGAGGACTTATTGGCGTCATGCGATGGTCTAAATCAACAGAAACAGCAACAAGCTTTGAAAGCCGCTCAGTATCAGCTCAGTCAAAGTCAAAAGATGTCGCATCAGAGCAGTTGCCAACTGGGTTACTATTCTCATTTACCAAGACCCACCACAGATGTTGGTACTTCGACCACAATCACAAGCGTTAATAATCAGAAGAAGAATCAATCTAATGGTTGTAGAGATGGCGGTGATATCGGTGGTGGTGGCTCTGGATCTTGCAATGCAGCGAGAGTTACGGAAGTCACTCGTTTATAGGTAACGCTTGTCTAGGCCAATACAGGTCGGGTTTGGCCTAAATAGGAAGAACTGTAACTGAAAGCTTACTGGATAACAAATGAATACCAAAATATATATATAGGCCAAAGCGATTATATTATACTTTCAATATTTATCGCTTTGTCTGAAAACTTGTAATACAGTGAATACGATATAAGACTCGGTGTACATATGTTTTTGATTAGATAAACGAGATGAATTGATTTGGCCATTCCGTCCAGTCCTTCCGTTTGGAGGTACCGTGTCGAAATTTTCACCGTTTTTTATTGTATACCTACGTAAATCGTTTTACTTGAAAATCTACCTAGCTCTCATACAGTACAAGGGTATAGAAAAAATTTAAATTCTTGAAAGAAAGGCGTTTTGGTTATATGAGGTATCGGAAACCCATAATTCAAATTAAAATTCTTATATGTTATATGTTTATATTTACTTGTTTACTTGCTTATTTGCTTATAGAAGTTGTAATTTGGGAGCTTAAACGTTTCTGTTGCTTTCATCAAAACTTAAAAGTGATTAGGAAAATATTAAAACTTCAAATTCGAATCTGGTAAATCTAAATTTACCACTAAGCAAACAGTTAATGAATTTTGCAAAGGGACTTGAGGGATGGATTTGCCAGTATGATTTAAGTCATTCGGCCACTTTCACTTTCCAACCTCTTTCTTTTGTAACGAGAACTGTCATCTTAATACCCCTTAATGGCCGCCAAGCCGTTTTCTTGTTGCATCTCAGTTTGCTTTTGGCAATAATGCAATCCTTGATTTTTCAACGGCTTTATTAACTTGTTGAAGTGGTGATTATTCCGTCAATAGTCAGCCAGCTCCTCATTTTCTTCATCGAATCCTGCAATATCTCTTATTGGATTTATTTTTTAATGACATTAAATTTTCCACCGCTTCTTCCAACGGTGCCAAAGGAATCTGCTTATAGGCGTATCCTCCTGTTGCTCTGGCTTCAGATTTGTTGGTCACCAGCATTTTTTTACTATAAATTTCAAGTCCTTCCATACCTTTAATAATTATTTATTTATTAAATTTTAATTTTTATTAAATAAATTTTTTGCAAATTTAGTTGTATCATTTATTTATTTACCATTTATTAGGTATTTACTTTGTGCCAACCGTTACCATCACAGACTGGTGGTCCATGCGGGCTTATTTTTCTGCTAATTGTTTCCAGAAACATTTCTGAAACCAAAATTCCGAATTGTCGCGACGTTGTTATTTTCATATTTCTTAATTTTCACTACACTCGCTTCAGCGTCGCCACCTCAAATGCTAACGACAGAATACGAATATTTCACAGTCGCTTTTCTAGTCGTCACAAGTTAGAGAATACCGAGTTTCGTCGATCGACAGCCAAAACGACAACGGAAATGCCAACTTGTCGATTTTGAGTCATTTTTCAACATAAACCCCAAGGGGAATACGGGCGATTATACTTATATACGTACATTACTTTTCGTATTATTTATTTACAACTTCGAAGTTGAGTTCCAAATTAAATAGAAACCATTAATCTCGAGGTGCATTTTTACCCACACACTGTTCAACTTTGAGAGTGGTGTTGCTTGGTATTCATAATATTCATATTAATTCTGGCTATTGAGCTTTTTAAGGAGTATTGGCGTCATAAGTTTGCTAACTCAATCACGGTTCACGCCACGATCGGTAATGTTTTTGAAGACCGGCTGCAATAGGCTCCACTGGGATATTGTTAGTTGTCGCATTTAATAAATGGCCTTGAGAAATTTCAGCAGACTGAGCAACATCGCCTGCTGCAAAAAATTCATGGCCATTAGCTGTTCATTGTTGTCTCGCGATATGGTTTTCTCCAAAACGTGTGCCAGTTTGTACATTATAATCGCTAAATCCATAGTCGATAGAAAATTAATTTTTTTTGTATTTTTTATGTTTCACCTTAACTTAACCATACATTGTTGGACTATTTGTTGGTTTTTATTATAATTTTTGTTTTTGACGTGTTTAGTTGATACAACTAATTTCGTGTTTATACCCTATGCTAATGCTCTTCTCTTATATTAAGAAGCTAATCTTCCAAAAAAGTTTTCAAAATTTTGTTACTAGGTGGTATACATTTGAGTGCTAACTTTTTGTACAATTTTGGCACAGGCTGAAATTTTTCTCTTGTTTCTACTTGCACTTGTCTACTACCATTTTAAAAAGACACACATTCTCTCTTCGGAGTTTGAAGTTCTAAAGAAATGTTGTTGGTAGCTTTGTTATTGAAAACCTAAGACTGAATTGTTAAATATTATTTTAATTATTATTATTTAAAGAAGTAGATTCTTTAATAGAAAATTCTTAAATCTACTTAAGTTCAGAGTACTGGCTGCCAGGGCCTTCAGCTCTAGGTATATATGAATTTAAGTCGCATGTAAGCGGTACAATTAATAAATTGTAAAATTCTAAGTTTTTAGGCGAATTAATGTTATTATATATTATATTATATTATATTATATTATATTATATTATATTATATTATATTATATTATATTATATTATAATATATTATATTATATTATATTATATTATATTATATTATATTATATTATATTATATTATATTATATTATATTATATTATATTATATTATATTATATTATATTATATTATATTATATTATATTATATTATATTATATTATATTATATTATATTATATTATATTATATTATATTATATTGTATTTTATTATATTATATATGTTTTAATCATTTGTTGGATTACAGAAAGTTATAGGTGAGGTTGATGTTATTTGGGATGGTGTTTTCCAAGAGTTTCATCAAGTCTGTCTGAGAATAATGACGGCGACTGTGCATTTGCGGACAATTCAAAAGGAGATGTTGTATATTTGCTTCCACTTGGCAGAGGATGCATAGATTATTATTGGAGCAGCAAAGCAAATTCTGATGGGTAATCAAGGTATGCCCCAGACGAAGGCGGATAAAACTTCCTTTTTTCAAAACTTTGCAGCGTGTCCAATTAATTGGCAATTCTTGCATCGCATCGGGTTGGGAAAATATTCCCTTACGCGGACTGTGTTCCAAGATATACTAATTTTACTCGGAATTTTATATAAGTCAAAAGTGAACTGAACCACTCCAGTTGGAACCAATTTACCGTCGCTTTGCCGTGTAAACTTGTATATGCCTACTACACCTTGTGGTTTGAGTTCTTCGAGTATCTCTTGTTCAGAAACGTTGTTAAGGTAGGGGGCATAGACAGTGCCCTTCCATGAGTTGAGATTGCTTACTTGGTGGGATTGTCTACAATAAATTTTTCAGCAATTGGTGGATTTTCAACAAATATCGTTAGGTTTCCATCGCAAAGAGTGGTGATGTTCAGCACTTTGTTACTTATAAGCTTAATTGCTCTGTGTACTGCGAAACAGGAATAGCTTGAGAGAGACATGTCAGTGTCTTCCGTGGACATGACATGCTTTTTCCTTTTTGGGGCTAACCCTAAGGGCTTCAAAGCGATTGGCCCTGATGTTATTGCGCCCCGGTGGCATGATGTTGTTATTCACTACTTTTGAGGTTTTTGGGTGTGTGGAAGAATACGAGACGAGAACAAAAAAAGTGAAGTGAAGTCACCCCAAGAAGCGCGCGGGTGTTTTTCACTGATATACAAAAAAGAAGATCCGAGTTCACTGAGTACAACCGTACGATATGAACGTGAGGGAGAAAGATTATAATATATGAGTCATTAATTGTGATAGTCAAAGCAAATACAAAAATTGTAGAAAAATTCCCAAAATAAAAATTTTATTGAAGGATGAAATGTAAGTGTATAGATATTTACTTATGTGTGCCACTTATAAAGTGTATTTTATAGTGTGAGCGTCTATGGTGTAGTTGTATTTGTATTAAGCGATACTTATTGATTGAAATAAATTCAAACTGTGTTCATTGATTGGCAACTATGCATTCTATTAAAATATATTTATTATTGATGGCATATTTATTCTATAACCGTTCACAAAAAGTGTCATAGTTTTGATGAACAGCCAAAAACATTTTCATTTATTTGTCATTAATTGTAAGTGGCACATGGCAATCGTTAGATATCGCGTCGTATATGTCTAATCATCGCACGCGCGGCAGGCTCACACTAAAGCAGATGGCATTACTCTTTTTAAATTGAGTTACGACGTATTTAACGCAATCACGAGCATATTTTTTCTAGCGAAAATTTTGGGATATTTGGCGAACAAAATGGCGAACACTAAATTGATCGTCGAACACGATATCCACAGTCGAACACTATGTCGAATCGAACAAATTCGACGAACAAATTGGCCGTGGATACAGGTCTTTACACAAACAACAAGAAAAAGTTTCAATTTAATTATAAAATGGACTCGGAAAATAATAGAAATATTTTCCATATTTACATAAATGGCCACATTGTATCCGCGCCTTAAAGTGTTACAATTACTACAAATGCTATAGAAAATGTACCAAAGAACAGGTGCATGTCAAAAGGTTAGGAAGTAATGACAAATATAATCATTTAAAATTAGTTGAACCACTCTAATAGATTGGTTTAAATGAGATTAATATAGATCCATCGGAGATTTACATAAGACTGTAAGTAATAAGTTTTACACAAGGTGAGGCTAATAGTTATGTAATGCTTAGCAAATCGAGCAGGTACATTAGAATTTATCGAACTCAGTAAGAAAGGTGAGTTAATATTACCGTAAATAAGATTATGTATGAAGTCCACAGCCCGGATTGTCCTACGACTATATAAAGTAGGAAAATTGAACAATTCCAAACGACTCCAATATAATGGAAGGCGCGCATTACCAGCAAAGTGTAGAAACTGTTTTTGAACAAACTCAATGTAATCAATATACCTTTCTGTTGAGAGTTCCAAACACAAGACCAATATTTAACATTAGGTCTAACAAGTGACATGTACAGCACTTTGGTTGTATGAGTACCGCTAAATTCCTTAGACCAGCGTTTAATATAGGATTGGTGATTGAAGAGGAAATGTGGGTGCTAAAACTCAACTTGGAGTCAAACAAAATTCCAAGATCATTATATTGAGAAACGTGTTCTAACCTGTTTCCATTAATTTAAAAATCCACGGAAACATTACTAAGCTTCCCATTTATTAGAGTTAAATATAAGATAATTAGTGGAACACCAAGTAGATAAAGAGTCTAAATCACTATGAAGAAGGAACCGCTGGGAGGGGCCATTAAGGTATGAACATAGAATAATGTCGCCTGCTTACATTAAAATATGGGAGTGTTTGATAACAGTAGGTAAGTCGTTGATGAATATATTGAAAAGATGTAAGGGAAATATTGAATAAAGTATAAAGACGAAGACATAGACTGTCAGAACAGATTTTTAAAATTCAGCTTGGAATATTTTCAGGGCCAGGACTGAACTGACTGAAGGTTTGATAAATTTTAAATAACGCAAAATTGTACCATTTTCAATTGTAGGCAAACTAAATTGATTACATTCATCAAGTTTATAGGGGTACAGTGAACTATTAGGAGCTCGCATTAATTCTGTGAAATCTAATGGTCAAAATTCAAAGTATCAGTGTAAACACCTGTCTAATTCAATGGTTTTGACATTTTTCAACACTGTGTTGACGCTAATTATGGAAGGCTCAAAATTGCATTTTCGACACTACTGTTTTGATTTGATTTGAATAAATCTGCTGCCGAAGCACATCATACACTTTTAGAAAATAATAGCGGTGCTGTTCCGTCGTATTCCAATTGTCGGTTTTGGTTTCAATGATTTAAAAGTGGTGATTTTGATGTCAATGACAAAGAACGGCCTGGAGCACCAAAAAATTTCGATAACTGCAAGACTTGTTGGACGGAGAATCGGCTCAAACTCTGAAGCATCTTGCAGACAGCTAAGCAGTCGATAAATCAACTGTTTCCAGACGTTTACATACAATGGGAAAGATCCAAAAAAAGAGAAAATGGCTACCATACGAATTAAGTGAAAGTTCGATTTCAAACCGCTTCAACATCACAGTGTCATTGCTTGCTAGGCAAAAAAATAAGAGTTTTCTGTGGCCTATTGTGACCGCCGATAAAAAGTGGATCTACTATAACAATCCCAAGCGGAAAATCGACACCAAAGCCGAATATTCTAAAACTTTCATAATTTTCCGGTATTTCTGCATATCTCGTTTGTTTTTTATAGTATAGTATTTTACTATTCGTTAATTGGTAACCTCTTCGTTTATTAAATCTTAAACATGATAAGAACATTTATAAAAGCGTATACTTGTTGAAAATAATTATATTAGTTCCTGTTGAAAGTATTCATGATGTGGTAATTCTAAAAATATATCCCACTTTTCCCTTTTTTAAGAGTCTTTTAAATATATCCGTCATGGTTTTTTTATCTATATCATTCTGGCTTACGAAAATGTTCTGTTTAAAGTTTAGAACTTTTATATCTTTAGTTTGATTTTGTGTGATTATTATTTGTGTGTGAAAACGGTTAACGACTGTGTTAAGCTTGTATAGTACTTAGTTTATCTTTTTGTATTTAGGGGGTTAATTGAGACAATAAATTAATTTCACCTGTATTGCCTCTATTCTGCTTAAAAGTCTTCTACCTTATTATGTTTTCCTCTCACATATTCTTTATCGAAAACATACTCTCTTAGTTTGAAACGTCACCTTTGTAATCTTGGATTTATATCTTTAAGCGTTTTTTCTTCATTAGCTTCGCGCGTTCACTGACTTATATTCTTCTGTTCTTCTTTTGCGTAACCGAACATACGTATGTACATGCGCATCGTTTGTTTCGCGTGTATGTATGTGTTCTTGCGCTTTTGCATCTGAAGCCGTTATAATATTTATACATGCTACCTAGGGCTACAGTCATGTACAACTAATTAAGACTACTACATATCTTTCCCGTTGTATTTATTTTTAAGCCAAACTATTGGTTAATAATCTGTTCCGAGCACGAACTTTCTTCCATAAATAAAAGGCCTAAAATAATTTACAGCCCATTTTATAGCTAATAGTTCCTTTTCTATGGAAAGGAATATCGTTTTCCATGTCCATTTAATGGTCTACAAGTGAAACTAACTGGATGATTGTCCTGCTTAAGACCAGCTCCAATTAATTTAACACCGGCAGTTGTGGAAATTAAAAATTTTTTTTGGAAATCTGTCTCTTTTAAATTGAAATAAATTTTACTGTTCTTCTTTAAATATTTACTGATACCGTAAACAATTTTTGGGTAGTCTTTCACGAATTTTCTGAAATATCCTATTATTCATCCTATTATTTCCTATTTCCTATCCATTATATCCTATAATAATATAATTTTATTTGGTTTTCTGTTTTGGGGAGTTGAAGGTTGTGAATGGTTTCTATTTTTGAAGTTTTGGGCTTAACCGCTTCTGTGGTTAGTATGTGTCCTAAGTAAGAGGTCTAGCAATTTTAACAACCTAGCTGTGCATTAACAGTAATCGCAACGGACCCCTGACCACGGACCCTTAGAGGCTGCAATAACAGCCCGCAGAGCTAAAGTTGGCACACTTCAATTAAAACTGCTATGTCGAAGTGACGGCTGCATGGGAGTTGCAAACGGTGGCCGGAAGAGGCAGCGACGTGGGAACAGATACCACCACCACGGATGGTACAAGATTTGGGTACAATTTCTTAGCTTTAAGAATGAATGAATGAATCTCGTGTTTAGCTGTAAGTAAACATTTGTTAGAATTATTATTTGTCATTATTTTTTAAATCCGACAAATGTGTTATGCAGTTTACTGCGTTAAATGTTATAATTTAATTATAAAAAAAAAAGAATTAAGGATGAATTTGTTATATTTAAGTCGTAATTTCTGAGGTTAAGAATTGGATTGTTCTTAGGTTAAGTATGAATTGGGATAGTGGCATCAAAGCTGCACTGGGAGCGGAAACTTTCTACAGAGCGCCCACATAGAGAGAATGGCAAGGAGCGGTCGGCTACCCTAGTGAGTGTAGCGCGGCGAAAAGTACCAACGGCACTTTCGCCCTGCGTCTGGATCGACTGCCAGCCTACCGACAGAACAAAAAAAAGCCAGCAGTTAGTTGAGTTTAGTGGAGTCTAGTTTTGCGCAATTGTTGCAATCTTGCAATCAGAAATCAAGAAAAAATATAATTCAGATGATTGTAGTGTACTTCAGACATATGAAGAAATGTGCTGCGAAGTGAAGAACAAAAATTAAAAGTTGCTTGTCTCAGCAGCTACGTCGATCGGGTGTATTGGACGTAGCAAGGCATAGCACAGCGATAAATAACCCTCAATTCGATTCGGTGAAGGCCACAAAACCGTTCAAATTGCCGACAATTAAAAATCCGCCTTGTTCCGGAAAGTTCACTGAATTGTCGAATTGGTACCATACATTTACTGCACTAATTGATTTTGGCGACGTAGATGAGTTGTCAAAATTTTTGCACCTACGCTCATGCTTAGGCCCCTTAGCTGCAGTTGAGTCACTAGAGATAACTCCAGAAAAATTCAAAAAGGCGTTGGCTATTCTAAAGGGCCATTTTGAGAAAAAATCAATTATTTTCCACGCTCATATAAAGATGTTCAACATTAAAAAAATTAGTCGTAATTAATCGTAGATTCAGATTACCTTTGACGCGTGGTGGATATAGTGACGGCTCATCTAGCTGCTTTGCGAAGATTAGGATCTTCGGAAGAGAGTTTAAATTTATGTGTGGTCCACTTGGTTCGCGAAAAATTAGATGAGGATATACTAGAAAGATGGAAGCGTGAGGAAGAGTTGCTTTCCAAGTTTATGACAAATCGGTGTACTAATCCCGCTAGTCGTGAGGTAATCAATGGTATGCATTCGAGACTAGGCAAGATAGGCAGAAGGATAGCTCGGTATGGTATGGAGATATAGATTAGAGAAGGCAATGCAGGTTCTTCGCATTAAAACCGTTGCGTATGGTACTAGGCCGTGACTAGCGATTCGCTGTATGCTTCACCTAGCTGAATTGTATCAGGATACGTTCCCAGCAGGGCGCAGGACAGTACTTGTGAACTTTTGTATGGATAAGCTCTTGGTCGTGGAAGACACAGTTAAGAAACTTTGTGATCTCAAAAGACAGATAGGTGCAGTGTTGAACTAATGGAAAATTTGAGCTGCGTAAGTGGCGCTCAAATTGTGAAAGTAAAGCATTTCTATAGCCAGAATCGATCGTTGAATCGATTGAAGATAAGCCTTCGGATTGCTCTAAAACTTTGGGCATACTTTGGAGCTCGGTTAACGACATGATTCATTTCGCTTATTCTATACACCATAACTCGAATAGAATGAAGCGTGTTGTTCTTTTAGAGTTGGCTCAGCTGTTCATGCGAAGTCCTCTCATCGTATTCGGAAAAATATTTTTTAAGGAACTGTGGCTGCTGAAGGTTGATTGGGATGAAAAGCTTCTCTAAGGTATGCAAGCGCAATGGTTAAAATTTCGTTGAGAATTAGCGCAAGTATCGATAATACAGATACCTCGTTTAATGCTTTGGGGGACGGCTAGAGAGCCCGTTGTATTGTATGGGGTCTCAGACGTATCCAATCGAGCTTATGGAGCACTGGTTTGTGCGTGTTGTTTTCGAACTGATGGTTTGGAGAATTCGCGATTCGTAACATCGAAAGCTAAGATGGCTCCGGTAAAGGCAACGTCATTGCCTTGCTTGGAGTTGCAAGGGGCTTTGTTATTAACTGAGTTAAGGACAAAGATAAAGAATTGTTTGTCAGTGGAGGAAGATCATATTTTTTATTGATCTGATTCCACATTTGTATTGAGTTGGCTTGCTTCGCCTTCTAGCCGTTGGTCGACTCTGGTAGCAAACAGGGTTCCCAAGAGTCAAGCGGTGTCCACCATTCGAAATGGTCTCAAGATCGACACAAACTCACACCCTGCGGATATGGCCTTACTCATCCCAGTATCAGAGCAACCTTTCATCAAATACGGTAAAAGTTCGTCTGGCCTTTAATGAACAATGATGTTATTAATTGGTGGTGTTTCGTGTAAATGCTCAAAAATCACTAAGCACAATCATCTTATACCTTATGGTTCCGAATAACAGATTTCACCACGTAAATCTCGGCATTGTGGTCATGCCGCAGTAACAAAAGTTTCGGTACTGTTTGACCATGATCGATCATTTCTCCGGCTGGTCTGAAGCAATACCATTAAGCAACTTCACTGTGAAGAAATTAGCTACGGCTAGCTGGATTGATTGTATAGGGCGTTTTGGTACATATGAAGGAGCCAACCTTGTGTATATTGTGGCGGTTTCGCCGCCGACTGTTTGAATTCGAATTCAACTGTAAAAACAACCCTGCAACTGCGATAACCAGGAAAACGGTGAAATCGTTCTAAAGTGAGACAGGGCGGCCAACTTCAGCTGGTTGCAAAACTCTGACAAGAATGTGTTATAAACTTTTTTTTATAAGCGAAATTAATAATTGGGTATTACCAAAGTACTCGACAGCAACGGGCCAATCACCTGGTCTGGCCAAAAAAACATCTATCATGGTTCATGGATTTGTAGCTTATTTGATTAAGGAAACCACCACAAAGTTGTTATTCGAATTGAAGAAATTTGTGGGAGGCCATATGCTCCCTAGTGGAGTGGCGAAGGAAAAAAAATATCATGTGTGCAGTTCACGCATGCTAGATGGAAAACTTCGTAAAAAACAACAGAGTGTGCCCTTCCTCTTGTTGTTGTTTTCATTAGATACATTGCTAACGACTTAGTTTTCGTTTCACAACTTCGGCTCAACTCTCGAACGATACACGAAGAACTATATTGAAATGACGCTATGCCGCACATGTCTACCGAAACCAAAGATGTTTCACATAAAAAAAAAATACTGTTATGAAGTTCCTAACTGTTTAACTAACGGCACTATTCTCAGTAATCTATTAGTCGCCTATTACAAATGGTGAAGCTTTTAATAGTTTTTGTGCCTTTGACTATTCTTACGCACTATTTAAAGCTGCATTGTTAAAAAAGCTGCTTTTACAGCAGTCTATGAAGTCGATGCACTCAGTCTGTTAAGTCATATGGGTTTTTCACATGCTTCTTCTTTATTGTGAAATTTGAATTGCGCGCGAATCTGAATAAAATTTCCCGCTGGCGTCACGAGCCGTGCAAAGCTTATGGGAGCAGCTTTCCAACGATTTGAATGTCACAAATGGGCCCAGACCCACAGTGTCGGAGTAGATATCAATAAGTTAATTAAATAATTCTTCAATATTCGCTGATTTATAGCAATTTCTAATTTCAGAGTCTCACGCGGCAGGCAGTACAGGTTTTCGAAGTAGCTACAATCGATTGAATTGGAGCTTGTTTAAAGTTGGTATTCAGCGAAGTAATCTGTGAAATAATACAATTTATTGGCCCTCCCGAGAGGGCCAAATTACATCTTAAGGTTTTTCTCCACTGCGCCACCTCTCGCGAACGTCTGACAAACATCCGAGAGTAAAACTGTCATGAATGAGCTTCTCAATTAGCCGTTTGGACTCGGCGTAAAATTGTAGATCCCTTCCATTCGTCCCAAAAATTGAAAAACCCACACAAAGCGAATGGTTGCGAGAAGCTAGGCCTTGGGTCCCATAGACCTGTCGCGCCAAAATATTATTATTATTAGTAATATATATTTTATCTTTCAGATGCAAACAGATAGCGACGATCAGCTACTAGCAGATACGCTCGTGCTGTCACCGTCGGTCGGGTTTTGTGCCTTTGCTGCCATACAACGTGCCATCGCCTTTGCCTTTGCTGTCGTCATCACCATCGCCATCAGCATCGCTGTTGCCCTCGCAGTCACCGCTGCGATTGCCTACCGAGGAGCTATTACAAACCAGGCAGAAACATATTACAGACCTATTAGAAGAGCTTTTTAATATCTAGTAAATAGGTGAAGAGCTTTCCATAATATGTTTCTAAAAGTAGCAGCCTGATCCACTTGCTGTTAAGTTGCTGAGAATACCGGCCTAAAGCTTTAATTCACATGGATTCCTTCGCAACCTGCAAATAAGTCTCAAAAGATCAATAAAATTAGTAACACAAATATTTCATATAACATAGCACAGAGCATATTATTCGCGGAAGTAAATACCTAAATTTCTTTTACAATTAACATATATATAAACAAGACAAGCTACGTCACTGTACCCAAAATGTCACGTACAAGGTAAAATTAGTTAAGCCACATAACATAACATTATGCAATATTATTGTACTAAACCCAAAAAATGTTGTGTGTAACGTAAAATAGTAAGGTAATAGTATAATGAACACTGTATTACACTTACAATTACAATTCCTTATTTAGCCCAAATTAGATAATATTAAAGTTTTTTATGGAATATTAGCTAAGTTAAATGATTTAGAATAATTAATAATATTGACGTAAAACAATATAATACGTTTTAAGGAAAAAGGGAAAAACCTTACAAAAATGTAGTTGGTACTTAACCTAAACTCTTAAACTAAACTATAACTAAAGATCAAAACTTAATATGAAATAACTATAATATGCAATATTTGATTTCCTGCATTAAAACTTATTTTAGCCTATAACATTTTTAACCAGTCAGGCAAATATCTGTCTTTTCATGTTGTAGAGAAGTGGAGTAGTAAAAATTTAGGTTTAGGATCATTTTTAATAACTTATTCAGGGCCTTTGGAGTTTACCACTGTGACTGGCTGCTCAATCAGATTTCGGAACCGTATATTTGGTGCAAATTCATATTGAAACATCAGTAGTTTCTGGTTATTTTGTTAATTTTATCAATTGTTCTAATATGTAAACTGAAAGTGACATTATTGCCGATGTGTAATCCGATGTATTTTATACAGTTTGTCCAGGGTATGGGTTCAGAACTAAGCTATAGGATTGAAATAGGTAGATGGCAGGGCTTTGGCTTTCTGGATAAATATATGACATTTATTTTATGTGCGTTTAATTTGATTTTCCACTTGTTGAAGAATCTAGTGGAATATGTAAGGCTTCTTCTAGGATGTCTTGAATATCATTGTAACTATTTCCAGAGCAATATATAGCAGTGTTGTCAGCGAAGGCTAAGGTATTACAATGGACAAGTGATGAAATGTCGTGGGTGTAGGTGTTGTAGAGGGTAGGTCCTAAAACCAATCCCTGAGGGACCACAGCGGCAATTAATTTTTTGTTAGACTTAACACCATCCATGTCGACCCAGAAGTATCTGTCGGATAGGAAGCTATTGACAATTTTAATAAAGTGTAAGGCAGTACCAATATTATGCAGTTTGTGTAAAATGCCTTTAAGCCACACGGTGTACTGGTACACTGAAGTTAATCATACTAAGTAAGAAAGGTGAGTTAATAATACCATAAATGAATTTATACATAAAAGTTACACTCATGACAGTTCTACGAATAGACAAGGTAGGAAGGTTGATCAAATTTAGATGACACCGATAAGATGGTAGGCAAGCGTTAGATTCTATTGTAAGTTTTTGAGAGCAAAAAGGAGAAATTGCTTTTGCACTCAATACGATCGATATACATTTGATATTGAGGATCCCAGACGCAATACGCATTCTCCGGAATTGGTCTTACCAGTGAATTGTATAGAACTTTGGTAGTATAGGGATCGTTAAATTCCTTAGATCAGCGATTAATAAGCCAAGGACACATCTAGCTTTAGAGACCTAAGTGGAAATGTGGATGCCGAAATGCAACATCGAGTCCATCAAAATACCAACTGAAAAACACGTTAAACTGAGAAACACGTTCTAAACTATTTGAGTTAATGTAATAAGAATTTGAAATAAGGGCTAAATGAAAAAAGAACATATCTTTTCATTTATTGATGTGAAGGATTAAATAGTTATAGGAACACCAACAATATAAGGAGTCTATGTCACTCTGATGGAAAATACCGTGAGAGGCGCTATTAAGGCTGAAACATACTTTTACATCATCTGCATACATTAAAATCTGAGAGTGTTTGATGACGGTAGGTATATCATTAAGAAAGGTTACCTTTACAGACTTAGATATTGATTATCTAAAAACTATCCTTTGAGTGCGATGATCAAGGTAAGATGCCAGCCATCGGACCAATAGAGTAGGGAAACCAAAAGCTTTCGGTTTGGTTATAAGCAAAGTATGCTATACAGTATCGAAAGCTTTATTGAAGTCAGTGTAGATGACATCAGTTTGGCTACCTATCGCGAATTTGTGATTGAAAATAGAAGTAAATTCCAACAGATTGGTAACCGTTCTTTACAAAACCATGCTAAGACACACTCAACAATGGGCGAATGGAGAACTGCAGAAGATCAGTAATAATTTGCTCAAACAACTTAAGAATTGCACACACCTTGGCAAGACTTCTGTAGTTCGATATATCAGGCTTACTATCCTTTTTGAATAAGGGAATTATACAGGATTCTTGCCAACCACTTGGCATAGACGAATTTTAAAATTAAAACCTTGTCTTGGCTTAGCACAAGTTGAATCAGATGCAAACAGAAGTTGGTTCAGAGTTAGTGTCACTTCAAGAGTGGGGTAATAGGTATCTTCTGGTATTGACAATGGAGAGGGTCTCGGAAGTGAGGTATTTTCATGGCAGTTAGTAAACGCTATTTCTAGCATACGATCTTTAATGTTGAAAAGGTTGTTATAATTGCTGGAGAGAGAGATCCAGCAATAAATCTACCAACTCGCTACCTACAGAAGGAAGAACGATATTGGAGTCACTAACAGAAATCAAATTAACAGTGGGCATATTAAAATCACCCAGAACAAGCAAAGTCATTAACGAGCTTTAATACTTATGAATAGCTTTCGCTTGAGCCAAGTAGACTAAGTCTGACGATGACGGGATGTTTTTGGGGACAGCAAGCGTTTTTGCTGACTGCTGATTGACAAGTTCAAGAAATGATTGAATTACGACGAAAAAACAAAACGCGACGAAATGCATGTATATGGCTTGACAATTTGCGAAAGAATGGAATGTATTTTAGAAAAAGAGAGTACATCAGAGTTGATATTTTTAGAACAACAAAAAAAGGCGTAATTCTGTAGACCTTCGCTTAGTGCCTTAGTCTTAGCCCGTTGCAGGGCTATGGCTTTCAACATAATCCATTGGTAGTAGACACAACTTGGCTACGGCTCGCTTACTGATTCCAGTGCTGGTACGAATGTTTGCAACAGGAGCCACCCCATTATCGCCTGTAATGCTCTAGACAACACGGCCGTATTTGCCATTTAATCGGTGGTAGGTTATCCCTTTTGAGCAGTACCAGAGCGTCCTCGGGAATGTTTGCTGATTTCAAGCGCCAATTAGATCTCTCCTCTAACAGAGTGAGATAAGCCGTGCTCCATGCCTTCCAGAATAACTGCTGTATTTGACAAACGACTTACCAATGCCTCAAACGGTTTGGCTTTATACTGGGTAGGTCTGGCTCCGCAACTCCTGTCAGCATTCCACCAGTCAAGAAGTGCCCTGGAGTTAGAACTTGTAAATCATCAGGTCTTTCTGTGAGTTGAAAAAGAGGCCGTGAGTTTATTATGGCTGCAATTTGATAAACCACTTGTTCTTCAAAATTGAGCACCGAACGAACCGTCGAGCGACGAAGATGTGTTTTGCTAATTTGATCGAAGCCTCCCAGAGGAGACCGAAGTGTAACATCTCAGAGGCATGAAGCGCCAATTTATCCCCTCATTGAGACAATGCTTGCTCAACATCAAATCGCGTAGTTCCTTCAGCTCATTCCTGGCGCCAACGAATTTTGTCATCCACGAAAGCTTACGAAGCGTCTCAACGCCGCCAAGAATGAAAAAGTTGCTAAATCATTTAACAGCTCCAAATGCACAGCTTTCATAGCGAAGCATATGAATAGACATATGTAATACTTTACCGGCTGCCTATTGCGCGCATCCGACTTGTAAAGGTAGGGCCCACAAAAACGCACGCCTGCTTCGTAAAACGGAGGCTGAGGCCTTACGCGCTTTGCCGCCAAACTGCCCATGCTGCATCAACGCCGGTTTTGCACGAAAACATCTTATACACTTGTTTACAACATTACCAACAGCCTTCAGTCAGCCAATGGGCCAAAACTTTTTATGCAATAGCCTCTGATGATAATCAACTCTTTGTCACTGGGTGATCTATCGGCAGTACGACAGGATGCTTTTCATTTCCAATCGACCACCAAAGCGCAATACTCAAACTTTGTCGATAAACGGGTTTAAATATGCGACTTTGCTAGAGCGACCGATTTTTCCTTTAGCCTCCAACTCCATGTATTATATACTTTAGTCCCAGCTTCTATCTCCTCCACTGTGAGCCTAGCCGAGCCGGCTTTGTACCATAGGTCACGGTGTCGAAACGATAAATTTGTGGTGCGTCGTCAGGATGCTCCCAAAAGCGCAAAAGTCTGAACTAACTTCGGCTGTATTATGGGACCTGCCATCAGCATATCGTTCAGTGAATAACCTGTAGACGTTGTGGCTGACGCGTCAAATACCACACGCAATTTAGTCGTAGTGCTGTCAGCTTCCAAAACGCAGTGATGCGGTAAGAAATAAGATGATATGCCAGGTGGAACCGAGATAATCGGCGTCATGCACTTAAGGCTGCTGTATTATTTAATGAATGCTGAGTATTATTGTTTCAATTGAAGCTGTTTAACAAATTTTTTCTCTAATGTCCTCAGCCGATTTGCTGCTCGTGCATACGAATCACCTAGAGTACTCAAGTCAACCTTTATTGACAACCGGACGGGATACTCGCCAATATCCAGTCGGCGAAAGCTAATCACAAAAAGCTTCTCTCAGTCTTTCTTCGATCTCTTGATGCCCAGTTGAGTGTGTCCTTCAATCTCCCAAAAGCGCTTCACTAGGTCGTGTGAAGCAGAATCAGAATCATGATCCAACGAATCGGCACGGGCAACTGCGCAACAAGAAACTTGCTTCACTGGACGACTAACATTTACAGAGACGATCCAACCTAACTTGGTTTTCTGGAGAGTTGGCATACTTGGACCTAGCCGCAGCTATTCCAAGCACAACAGGTCGAAGAATAATCTGGCGAAGAATAATCTGATCCCTGCGGCCGATCAAACACGGCGTCGGCGAGGGTGAAATTCGCTGGTATATTTCACTGAACAGTTTGCTTCAGGTTGATTAGAAATGATTGTAGGAACGACGACAGCTGAAAAAGAGGTACTGTAATTTCCATCGGCTGATTCCAATGATATCATAATGTTCTCTTTCGCAATTATTTCCGACTGGCCGAAGCCCGAAATAATAGTTTTGGATTTGCCTTTTTTGACTTGCAATCGATTAGCTAGGCACGCTGTTACGCAATGAAGTTACGAAGCAGAGTCAAGCAATGCTCTACATGGAAACAAAATTCCATTCCGACCTTTGACCATGACCACAGCAATGGCGAGAATAGTGACAGTATTCGTAGCATGGTTGCTGTTAAGCAATGTAGCAGGCTTGGAGTCAATGACAAGAGTGCTTTTAGCTTCGTTGCCAACCGGGCTTTCGATTCTTTCTTGAACCTGCTGATTTAAATGAAGCAATGAATGGTGCCTAGCAGAACACGGCCCGCACCAACTTCACTTGCAGTCTTTTACGAAATGGTCTTTTCCCAAGCAATTGATGCATAACTTCAGCCTTTTGGTCTCTTTGAGGAGAAGTGATGGCGATAAATATTGAAACAGTGGAAAATTACAACGGCATGATCGGCCTGACAAAGTACGCATCGCCTAGTAGAACTTGTGGCGATTTTTTAGCTGATAATTTTTTAGAATTCACTTGGCTGCCTGGCGTACGTGTTGCCAAGGGCAATTCCACATTCTTCAACAACCGGGCTCGGCGCTCCAAGAATGTTGTTATTAATTCCCATGACGGTAGACCATGTACAGGTACTTCCTGTTCCCACTTCGATTTCGTGACAAGTGGGACGACTTCGTGAATTTTCGTGACAAATCTGCAAAGGCCGAATTGCATCCAGAGCTGTGCCAGTCAAACTCGATATGAAATGCTAGATGCTGCAATACATGTATTTTAACAATAAATAAACAGTTAAAGATAACACCAATTAACAATTATTAATTGTCTACGTTGCCGAGTTAGTTCGTCTAATGGTAAAGTATTCACACCATCGTTCGAATGCTGGGAAAGTTTGGTTTGGTATTTTCTGCTTAAATTGATTATTTCCTCATCTACTGTCGCAATTCGTAGGTCTCGATGAAGGTCCGTGTTGGTGATATACCATTGGGCTTTTGTGATGGTGCGAATTATTTTTGATTGTTGCCTCTGGATTAGCTTTATATTTGATTTTTTGGCAACTCCCCATATTTCGGCTCCATATGTCCACATTGGTTTAATAATTGTCTTATAGATTAGGAGCTTGTTTTCAAGTGAAATTTTTGTATTTGGTTTGAGCAGCCAATGCAGTTGTCTTACTTTTATTTTGATTTGATCACGCTTTTTTTGTATATGGTTCAGTTTACTGTCAATATAAAATCCTAAGTACTTGGCTTCTTTTTGAATGGTTACGTCGTCTCCGTCAATATTAATATGGATTGGTGTGAATGTAGTCTTAGTAGTGTATATAACTTGTACTGTTTTGTTTTTGTTTATTTTAATATGCCACTTTCTAAGCCAGTCAAATGTTTTATTAAAGTCTACTTGCAACATGGATGTTGCAGTATTTATGTTTTTATGAGCACTTAGGAGTATTGTGTCATCGGCGAAAGTTGCACTCATCGACGAATTGTGAGTGGGATATGGTATGTCTGCTGTGTTTAGGGTATATAATAAGGGTCCTAGCACACTCCCCTGTGGAACTCCTGAACCTATTTCTCTAAGGGTTGAGTATTCGTCTGAGTATTTAACTAAGAAGTATCTACCTGTGATATATGATGTTAATAGATGTGCTATGTTTTGAGGGAATATAATGTTAAATTTTTCTTTGAGTCCTTTATGCCAAACCTTGTCAAGAGATTTTTCCACCTCCAAGAAGAGTCCAATACAAAATTTATTATCCTCAATGTCATTTAGAATTTTGTGCGTAACTCTGTGCACTTGTTGTATCGTTGAGTGACTTCTTCGGAAACCAAATTGGTGATTTGGAATGATGTGCCTGCGTTCTATTATTGGCAATAGTCTACTTCTTAAAATCTTTTCGAAGATTTTTGATATTACAGGGAGTAGACTGATTGGTCTATAAGACTCTGCTTTTGATACGTCTTTGCCTGGTTCGGGATGGCAATAATCTCAGCTACTTTCCAGACTCTCGGAAAATAGTTTAGTCTGAACATAGCGTTAACGATGTTTTCTAGATATTCTATAGGTTTTACAGGTTATTTTGTCATATCCAGGGGACTTTTTTCCTTTATGTCATTATTAATGCATTTTCTTATTTCTCCTATGGTGGTCTTTTCATGTTTTATATGTTCTGAACCTCTGCTAATATCTGTGTTCAGCTGTGGATCATCTGAGTTGGTGGCGATTTCTGTAAAAACCCTTTCGAAATAGTCCGCTAATACTTTAGCTTTATCCAAGTTCGTCTTTGCCCATAAACCGTTTTCCATTTTTAGAGGAGCGTGATGATTACTTTTATTTGTCCATCCTTTAGTAGCTTTCCATAAGGAGTCCGTTATACTCGTGGGTGTTAAGCTCTTGAGATATGATGTTAATTGTTTGTTTTTTAATACCTGAATCATTTTTTTAACCTCTTTTGTTGCTTTGTTGTACTGTCTTTTTCAGGAGATCTTGTGGTTGACCAGGTTTTCCGTAGTTTACATTTTTGATTTAATAGCTGTCGTAGTTGAGGTTGTGTGTAGAATGTCCAATTTTGCTACTTTTTTTTTGGTGTCGATTGTATGACTGCTTTCATAATGGTGTCATCCAGGAATACTATCGCTGACTCGATGTCCTTATATGATTTAAGAGGGATGTCGGTCATTAAATTAATGTCAATGTATTCCTCATAAGTATGCCAGTCAGTTTTGTTGTTGTACAGAAGTTTGTTTGCATGTGTAGGATTGACGTGCGAGTCATATATTAATATTATAGGGTTGTGGTCTGACGAGAGTTCGAATCGTGATAAGATTTTACATTTCCGAATGTCCAGGTTCTTTGTTATGAAAAAATCTATCACCGTTTTATTGTTTTTTTATTATTGTCTGTTGGCCAATATGTTGGTTCGCCTGTACTCAAGTGTTTAGAGTTTGTGAACTGCATAGCGCTGAGGAGATTTTTGCCTTTTTTGTTCGTTAGCCTCGATCCCCACATAGTGTGTTTCGCGTTGTAATCACCGGCTGCAATGAAGCGTTGTCCAAGAGAGTTGAGGAAATTCTTATATTCTTTGTCTGTAATATTATGATTTGGTGGGCTATATACAGCAGATATTGTGAGTGGTCCTACGAGATCATTAATTTGAATGTTCGTCGCTTGTATGTAGTTATGCTGATAAGGCTCAAGGCGTCGTGCTTTATGCACTGCGTGATAATTATGGCTGTTCCACCGTGCGCTGTGCCATCGGGATGGTTTGTGGTATAAACTTTGTACCCTCTAACTTGTATGAAGTGTTTGTTTGTGCAATGTGTTTCCGAGATTAGGGCAATGTCAATGCTGTTGTCATGAAGAAGTATTTGTAGTTCATCAATATGGTTTTTCAGTCCGTTTGCATTCCAAGTTATGATCCTTAATTTAGTTTCCATTTTGTTTGTCCATCTTCGATATGAGGATTGTTATGACGTTTATCATATTTGTGACTTGTTGAAACAATTGTTTCATCAGGTCTTTCATCTCAGTAATATCAGTATTTATATTAATGCGTCTACTTATGTATTCATTGGTTGGATTCGTGAGTATTTCCTTCTTATTATTTTCGCCATTTTTGTTGTTATTCTTATCCTTAGCTACTTGAGCGTACGATAAACCGGTCTTCACTTTGTTTAAGTTTTGAGTCTCGATTGGAGCTACTGCTACGGTTTTAGTCGGAACTTGGTGGCTAGTTTCTCTAAGGGATGGAAATCTTTTTATTTTCAGTGCCTTGTATATCTCACAACCTTTGTAGTTTGCAGTGTGTGCAGCACCGCACAATGCACATTTTATTTGACCTTTGGCTTCAATTTTGCAGTCGATTGTTTTGTGTTTACCGGCGCATTTCACGCAGATCGGGTCTCTGGTGCAGAAATTTCTCGTGTGGCCGTATTTTTGACAATTTGAGCATTGCGATATTATGCGTTTATGGTGTGGGGGCTAGAAAATGATTTTCGTGCAGAGCAGTGTGGTTATGTTATAAATATCTTTGTGTTTTTTATTGTTTTTGTGACTTTTTGTTGTGCATTATGGATGTTTAGGACTTCATGCCCTAGGTCGAGAAGTTCATTTTTTATTTCATCAATGTCAGTGGCCTGGTGCATATTCCTGAGCACTTCATTAAATCCACATTCTTCCTTCGGTTTGAACGTGTAGTATTTCGTTCTGTGCTCTTGCGGCATCTTAATAACTGTGGAGTAACTGGTAGAATCTTTTGTTTGTATTCGCACCTCATTATTCTGCAGCGTTTTTAAAATGTAATTATGTTTAATTACATTTTTTAGAGCATTGCTAAGAACGCTAATTTGTTCGACGTCTTAAACATATATTGGCGGTGACTTAACCGATTTCATATTTTTTTGTTCTGACAAATTTGTCGCATCGGGAACACTTTCCGCACAACTGTTCGCTTGATTGTCATCGTCTTGTTGGTTGTAATTGGTGTGCTTAGCCAGTATTGTTGCAGAATTTTTTGCGTTCCGTTACATTGTTTATTTCTCTTGTTTTTGCTTGTGTTGTTTTGTTCAGCACTGTTATTGGGAGATTGTTTGCTCCTATTTCTCTTTAGGCTGGACTTTTGAGTGTTGGCGTTGTTTATGTTTGGTGTATCGTACTGCTTACTTGATGTTGTTGTTGTTGTACTTACAGTGGATATAGAGGGAGCAGATGATACAGCTGATCGTGTTGCCATGGTGGTTGTTATTGTTGTTGTTGCTGTTGTTGTGAACACTCCAACAGAAGCCAGAGCGAGCGTTGTTGTAGTAGTTGAAGTAGTTGTTGTTGGTGGAAAAGAGGAGAGCGGCGTGCACTCCACGGCAGAGGCTGCCTTTTACATGTGGCCATAGAGCTCTTGATAGTTAGTTGTGCGGTAGACCGAGAGGCTGCGTTTACCTGTATTGATAATGCGTTTTCACTTTGTGGATGTGAAATTGTTTGCTGTATTGCGGGAGAGCATGAACGCTCTCTCTCCAAATTAGCGGGAAGTGAAGCCTGGGTAGATTCTCTGTTGTTGTTGTTAATGATGCAGTTATATGAACTGTTGGATGATGAGATAAGATATGAGTTGTTGTTTTTTGTGTTAACAGCTGTTTGAACGTGGGGTACGCTCATGCTGTTTTTTGCTGGCTGATTTTGATTTTGCATGCTTCGCGCAGTCGGGGGACTGCGTTCAACAGGCATTTCTGAGTCCAGAACAGCCTTGACTCTTTGTTTTAGTAGTTGTTGTTTTACTTTTCGTTTAGTTAAATTTGGTGTGCGAGAGTAGATGACAAATCGACTTAACACTTCGAATTCAGTTG
>JAWNKX010000107.1:0-19270 GCA_035041755.1 Cacoxenus indagator | reverse complement strand
TTTTTTTTTTTTTATTTCCCATATGTCGTGTACATATGTCTTTATTTTTTATTAAGACTATTAGTACATGGTTTAAAAGTTATTTCTGGGTTGTAACTAATTTATGTGAGCAGATCACAAAAGTTTTTTATTTTTGTAAGGATGTAGGGGAAAAAATCAAAATAGTAACAAAAATAATATACATTTAAATTAAATTAATACAATTATAGAGCAAAATATAGTAAAGTAAACATAAATGTAATAAAAATATAAAATACAAAAATAAACACATTAAACAAAAGCAAAGAAAAAAAGTGGTATTGAGATATATATATATATAATTTCGAATTTATTCAACCAGATCCACTGGCCTTGTCCTCTGTAACCTGCGTCTGCATTGTAGTTCCTGTATTGGTAGTAGATTGACACCAACATTTGGGTGTTTGGTAAGCTTGGTCTGGTAGATACGACTTATTTTTGTAATCTCCTCTGTTACTGTTGGAATATTAAGATCACGATGCAGATCATTGTTAGTTATATACCACCCAGCCTTGGTGATCATGCGAATTATTTTTGATTGTTGTCTTTGTATTATGTCTATATTTGATTTTTTGGCCGTTCCCCAGATTTGTGCTCCGTACGTCCAGATTGGTCTTATAATAGCTTTGTAGATCAGTATTTTGTTTTCTAATGTTAATTTTGATTTGAGCAGCCAATATAATTGACTAATCCTCAGCTTGATTTGATCCCGTTTTTTAAGTATATGGTATTTCCAGTTGAGTTTGTTATCAATATATAATCCTAGGTATTTGACTACGTTTTCAATTTTTACGTCAGCTCCGTCAATCTTTATACGAGGTGGTGTGAATTTAGTTTTAGTTGTATATATAACATGTACTGTTTTGGTATTATTTACTTTTATTTTCCACTTTTCAAACCACCTTAGGGTAGTATCCAGATGCTGTTGCAGTTTGGATGTTGCTGTGTTTACTTGTCCATGTGCGCTAAGTATTATAGTGTCATCAGCAAATGTGGCTATCATTGAAGCGTCGTCATTTGGTGTTGGTATGTCCGCTGTAAAGATAGTGTATAATAACGGTCCTAGTACACTTCCTTGTGGTACGCCTGTTTTGATTTTTCTTAATGTGGAATATTCATCTGAGTACTTAACGAAAAAATGTCTTTCTGTGATATAGTGTACTAATATCTGTAGTACGTTATGCGGGAATATATTGCGCAATTTTCTGATTAGTCCTTTGTGCCAAACTTTGTCGAATGCCTTTTCTACATCTAGAAAAACTCCTATACAGAACTTTTTGTTGTCAAGATCGTTTAAAATTTTATGAGTCACACGATGGATTTGTTGTATGGTCGAGTGTTTTCGTCGAAAGCCAAATTGGTGGTCAGGTATTATATGTTTGCGTTCTATAATAGGTAACAGTCGCTGGCACAGGAGCTTCTCGAATATTCTTGACAGCAGTGGAAGTAAGCTAATTGGTCTATATGATGCTGGATTATATACGTCTTTACCAGGTTTTGGAATTGCAATGACTTCAGCCACTTTCCATACTTTGGGAAAGTAATTTAGTCGAATTATCGCGTTGAAAATATTGCGTATGTATACCACTGCTTGAAGTGGTAGCTCCCTTAAAAGTTTTCCGTCAATTTTGTCATACCCGGGTGCTTTTTGGGCTTTATGTCGTGCTGTATACATTTGAGTATTTCATTTGTGCATATTTTTTTTAGGCGAGTTGGCTGGGGAGTGACTGTCGGGTTTATATGACAGTCATCTTCGTTGATAGTTTCATCAGCAAATATTTTTTCATAATAATTCGCTAGAACTGTCGCCTTGTCTAGATTCGTTACTGCCCATGATCCATTGTCCATTTTTATAGGTGCCTGGTGTATTGTTTTATTTGTCAGTTTTTTTGTAGCTTTCCACAGGGAGTAGTCGGTAAAGCTTGTCGGAGTTAGCCCTGTAAATACTTCGTGATTTCATAATTTTTTTGATTTTGGAGATATTTTTTAATTTCTTTAGTTGCCTTGTTATATTTATTTTTCGCATCGGGGGATCTGCAAATGGTCCATGCTTTTTTTAGTTTTCGTTTTGTGCATATCAATTTGCGAAGCATAGGGGGTGTGTATCGCTTTGCATGGTGTATTATCTTGTCCGGAGTTGCTTGCAATACTGCCTTCTCAATGGTATCGTTTAGTTGGACTATAGCTGATTCTACGTTGTCGGGTGATCTCAGTGGAATGCTTGTATTTAAGTTTGTGTTAATGTAGTCTCGATAGGTATCCCAGTCAGTTTTGTTGTTGTGCCATAGTTTGGACTTGGTTGTGTTCACTTCAGTTGAATTAAGTTCGAGTAGTATAGGTGTATGGTCTGACGATAGTTCCAGTCTTGATGTTATGACACATTTATTTAAGTCTATGTCTTTGAGTATATAAAAGTCAATGAGGTCTGGCTTTTTATTTTTGTCTGTTGGCCAATACGTGGGTTCGCCAGTACTAAGATGTTTAGCTTTTGCTAACAGCAGTGCACCCTGTAGGTTTTTACCTTTCTTGTTTGATGTTCTGGAGCCCCAGTCTGTATGCTTCGCATTGTAGTCGCCTGCAGCTATAAAACGGTGTCCGAGAGTTTTTAAGAAGTCAAGGTATTGCGACTGCGAGATATTGTGCTTTGGTGGGCTGTACACGGCTGTTATTCTTAGTGGTCCGGATGAGTCCAAGATTTGTATGCTTGTCGACTGGATATAGGTTTCTTGGAATGGAAGCAGTACGTTATGTTTAATGTTTTGTTTAATAATGATAGCAGTCCCACCGTGTCCTGTACCGTCGGGATGGCATGTGTGGTACATCTTGTATCCACTTATGTTCATGTGCTGGCTACTTGTATAGTGTGTTTCCGATAACAAAGCAATGTCAATGTAGTTGTTGTGTAGGAGAAGCTGTAGTTCATTGAGGTGATTTTTTAATCCGTTTGCATTCCAAGTTAAAATTTTTATTTTAGTGTCCATTCTTGTTGTCGAGTTTTGTCAATAGTACTGTTATGATGTTAATCATATTACTCATTTGTTGCGCTAGTTGTTTTATTATATCTTTTATTTCCGCTAAATCTTTTGAAAATTCAGTCTTTTTTTCTGTGTTTTCACTAGTCTCGTTTTTGTTGGATTCGTTTTTGTTGCTTTCGTTTTTGTTGTGTTCCTCATCTTTTTGTTGGGGTTGTAACTGATTTGTGGGGTTTCTACGGTTACTGGCTGCTGTTTGGGCGTACGTTATTCCAATTTTGACTTTGTTTGATGTCTGTTCTACTACCTGATGGTCATCTTTTTTATCGTCTTTCTCTTTTAGTGAGGGAAATCTTTTAATTTTTAGATGTTTGTATACGTCACATCCTTTATAGTTGGCTGTGTGTGAGCCGCCACAAAGAGCGCATTTAATTTGATCTGCACTTATTAGTTTGCAGTCAATAGTTTTGTGCTTGCCAGCGCATTTCACGCAAATCGGGTCTTTGGTGCAGAAATTTCGTGTATGACCATATTTTTGGCAGTTTGAGCACTGAGCTACCGTGCGTTTGTGGTGTGGTGGCTCAAATATGACTTTGGTACATAGGAGTGTTGTAATATTAAAGATTTCTCTATTATTTGCTTTGGCTTTTAGTTCAATGAAAAATAGCGGCAGTGGTTTCTTTGTCAGTTTTTGTTGTACGTTGTGTATATTAATAACGTCGTGGCCTAGTTCCGATAGCTCGTTCTTAAGTTCGTCAAGGTCAGTGGCGTAGTGCATATTCCTAAGTACTGTTTTGAATCCCCGCTCCTCTTTCGGCTTAAAGGTGTAGTATTTAGTTTTGTTTTCCCTGAGCATCTTAACCACCGCCGAGTAGTTCGACGAGTCATTTGTCTGTACGCATACTTCGTTGTTTTTAAGTGTTTTTAAAATGTAGTTTTGTTGTATTATGTTTTTCAGAGCTTTGTTTAGTACGTTAATTTGTTCTACGTCCTGTACGTATATTGGTGGTGGCTTGTGTATTTTACTAGGTGGTCGAGGTTGATTTGGCGCATTAGAATTTGCTTCTGTACCACTGCCGTCTTCAGCCGTTTCGTCTTGTGAGAGGAGTTCGAACCTGTTATTAGTGTTAGGCGCGCTCAACCAGTACTTTTGGAGTGTTGTTTGTGTTGTCGTTTGTGTTTGAGTTTTTGTCCTACTTTTTTTACTATTGCTATTTTGTTCGGAAGTGTTGTTGGGAGAGAGCTTACTACGGTTGCGTTTTATTTTTGACTCTTGTGGGTTTTGATTGGTTGAAGTTTGTACTTGCGTGTTTGATGTCTTTTCTCTGATCAATGTTGTTGCCGAAGAGAGGGAGCAAATTGGCATTGTAGCTGAGAAAGATGACGTGGTGGTTGTTGTAATTAGTGAGATAGCAGCTGATGTCTGCGTTGTGGTTGTTGTTGTTGTTGTTGGTTGGAACGAGGAGAGTGGCGTCGTTGGTGAAGCGCATTGTGCACTCCACGGCAGAGGCTGCATATTACCTGCTGCCATGGAACAGCTGACAGTTAGTTGAGTGGTAGAGCGAGAGGCTGCGTTTGTTTGGATTGATGATCCGTTATTGTTTTCTCTTTGGGAGTGTGTAGCTGTTTGATGTATTGCGGGAGAGCAAGAACGCGCTCTCTCGAAATTAACGGGAAGTGAGGCTTGGTGTGAGTCACTGATGTTGATGCTGTTGTTTGAACCGCTTGTTGATGTGCCAAGGTGTTCGTTGTTGTTACTTATGCGGACAGCTGTTTGAGCGTGGGGTACGCTCATGCTGTTCCTTGATGGATGATTTTGTTTTTGCGTGCTGCCCGCAGTCGGGGGACTGCGTTCAACAGGCATTTTGAGATAAGAACAATTGATTATCTTGTCTCTTGATTTAGTTTTTTGTGTTGATAAATTCGGAAAGCGAAAGGAGACGACTAGTCGACTTGACAGTGCACTTGCGAATGATCAGTGAATTAATGCATAACTTATTTTCTATACTGGTAACCTAAATTTTTCCTCCTTGTTTAAATAATCTATGTTATTGTAGGTATTGAATTATAAACTTAATATTAGCTTTAGTTTAATCTTGAATGCTGATTATGTTAATGGCTGATGATGTTTTTATCTGTAGCCAAATATGTAGTACGTAGGCATTAGCTTTGGTATCGCATGATCACCAGAGATATTAGCAATTAAGACCAGCTGAGCCCAGTCCATGTGACTGGGTGAATTTTGAAGCCACCTGGGACTGCCCCATGTGAGATCAGTGTGTGGTCATTGCGTACCTACTAAGTCGATTAGTATCTTTTTCACTAGAAAGCGTAAGGCGTGCTCTTTACCCTCCTCAAATTTACGTATGGTTAACTAGGACATATGCAGGGAAAATTGCGACCGTTACCTCGGATTGTTTTTAGATACAAAAATGTTATTTAACTTACATATCAACAAAATTATTGACAAAGTAAACAAGATGGTATTCATTCTGTATCCACTAATAAATCGTAAATCAGGCCTATCCATTCCAACCAAACTACTAATATATGAATCAATATTTGTACCATTAATCTTATACGGTTCTGTTGTACGGGGAGGCTGTGCACAAACCCACATAAACAAACTTCAAAGATTTCAAAATAAGATCTTAAAAATGATCTTAAATCTGCCCTTTTTTTATATCCCCACCCGCCTTCAACAAAAAGATAGAATCTCAATGATTAAAGACAAAATACACTTACTAAATAATAACTTCCATTCTGTAAATCGCCACACTTAAATTGTCACCAAAGCTCCAGCAAGTCCACTAAAGCACTTTTGCGCTTAAGTGCATGTCTATAAAATAAATTGAATAAAACCATTATATTGCAAGCTTGCGCAAACGACCATCCCCAAAACTAAGTTAGCACTTAGTCTATCGGTATTGGTTGCCTCGTGTTAATATAGTTATAAGTTTTACTCCTAACACTATTTATTGTTTTTTTCCACTTTTTCCTTGATTATATTTACATTAACTTTAAGATAAATTTATTTACAATCTCTCTTTCCTTCTCAGTAGAAGGCCTTAAATTAAGGGTCAAACTCTGAACATTATATATGATATTAGTCTTAACAAATATGAATTATTATTATTATAGGCGAAATAAATTGAAAAACAGCCTGAAGGCCTTCGTTGCCCTGGCTATAAAAGTATTGTAATTTAGGATTAATTGTAAGCTATAATAAAAAAAATAAAATAAATAAAAATAAAAAATGGATACAGATTACTTTGGAAAAGAAAAATCTATCCATTCGTATCATTGGTTTTATTTAAAAAGCTGTTCTTATGACTGAAAATAACCAATTATGTGAACAAAACTGTGGAGGTTTTGAATCCCATCGAAAGAGTTTTCTGGGACACTATTTACTAGGAAAATAGTCCTTTCTCACTTCACTTCTTTTTAATTGAAATGAACTTTTAGTTGATTCTTAACTGTACTTTAAATTTTGCATGCTCAATTGTTATTAGCTTTGGTGTTGCATGATGACCAAAGAAACTAGTAATAAAACCAGAAGAGTCCAGTATTTTATATAACTGGGTGAATTTTGATACCACTTGGCCTCGCCCAATGTGAGAAAAAAAAGTCGTCACTAACTGAAATATTCTTATAGATTCTATAGAAGGAAAGGCTGCACTCGAAGGAAAGTCTACCCTGTCACTCTTTTCTGCGTGGTCAACGCTAAGCGATGGAATGCATGCCGTAGTCAACTTAAAGTTCCCACGCTTTCTCTTACTACCTCAATCGTATGGAATACACTCCTTCTGCGACAAAAGTTTGCATGTCCACCATTAATGTGCATCCTATCTGCTTAGTGCCAAATCTATACTGGCCACACTGAAGTCCCTGACGGTACCTAAAATGTAGTTATTTACAGCCTTACTCTTAGGCCAACTTATGTCATCCATGTGTGAACAGAAGCAAATGATTTGCCAATTCTGTTTCCGGATGGATTTGACGTAGTATTATAATGGCTGAGTAAAGATCACAATGCAATATCTTCGTCTCCAAAGGATTGTAAAGATTCAAGCACTTACTTCCAGTATAAGTTGCACCACGTTTTCCCTACAACGAATCTTGCAGGCATATTATCGCGGAGTGTAACCGTTACGAACTATTTGAGCCTAGTCTCTGGAGATAGGTACCATCATTTCTACAACAAATTGTACCAATTATCCAAAAACCGTGAACTTTTTCATGGATCTACACGAAAAGCGCAGCCCTCAATAAAAGTCAACCTGGTACTCGACAGCAAGTTTCGTAACTCTTTCGGAAAATTACGCCATGTGTTTACCTAAATTTAAAAGTTTGCGCATCCGAATAATGGAGTATCGTCATTACTGCATGAGCTTCTTCCCTCCAGATTTTTCTCAATTGCATTTGGCGGAGGCACCTGCAAAATTTACGTTGCATTACGATTCGTGATAGATGTTTACAGAGTCCCCTATGGAGAGAGAACACAGATTAGGAGATTAAGGTCTGTAGACTAGACATAGTAATACAAGGCACGAAAGCAGCGGGTCTTCTAACGACCTATGTAGCAGCTACCTGGAGCAGTACACGAAATCTAATGATGGCACGGATGATACAGCTGGCATGGTATACCAATACAGACAATTTTCTATTTAGTTTCTTATTATTTAAAAACGAGGGCACAGTCACCAAACGGTAAATCCTGTGAGCTGTTGCTCGTGTTCACGATCCCCTCGGTGTAATATCAGAAGTATCACACTGATTGTGTTTACTAACAGACGTGTTTACGTGTTAATTGTGTATTTTTATTTTTATCTAATTATTTAGTTTTATTTAATCGTTTCTAATTTTCAGTCAATGTATTGATCGTAGTGCGCCATATTCATGCTCTCTTTTATTGGTGTTTCATTTGCTCACTGTGAGCTGCTATTTGATTTACTATTCCTTTCGCTCGCATTGAGAGCTCATGAATATGTTCACCTTAACAATTTATATAGTCAGCTCTCTTCTGAGTTTGATGCCAGGGCTGAAATGTTCATCGAATATATATTTGATACGCCTATTCAACCGAATCCAATCCAACAACCACCACTTGCTCCTTACAATCCTGCGCCTATTACAGCGCAACTTATTTCATTTTGCACTCCTCAACCTACCGCCCATTACCCCCTACTCTTTCTACTCCTTCCCAATCTATAACCACTTATTCTTGTGTACTTGCTTCTAAACCTGCTCAACATGCCCATCCCGCTCTCACCCTTTACCAACTCCTATCCTGGTTCAGCCTACTACTATATTGACGTTAATTTATCCACTACTAATAGTTCGTCTTCATTTAATACATTTTTTTAACTTTTTATTATTAGATTATAACATTTATAGCAGTAAACTTCATAAAACATTTGTGGGATTAAAAAAAATAATGACGTGAAAAAAAATTTGACTTAACCAAATTAAAAGTGGTGCTAATTGCGCCGAAAAGGCAATGATATAGAAGGCTGATTCCTTCTTAGGGGGGATCATGCGGGTGTAGCCTCTTCAGTATACGCTTATCCTTTAATACTATTCCGTATACTGTAACTATTGCTTCATCTTCTCTCAATCCTCTAACTCCTCTTGTGCTTCCTCTCCTTCTAAGAGTTCTTCGCAGACTACTGTCTATACTTCAGCACCATGTATTTTAATAGTGGTGGAGCCTCAGAAAGAGGTTTTCATTTTCAGATTGGATAAGGAAACAAGTGTTCAACTTTAAATATTCAAATTTCAACCGTCTTGATTCTCCGTTATAGTGCAAATTGTATGATTGACATAAGACGCGAAATAAATCATGCAGCAGATAAGTAGTTCTACAGAAACCTATAGACATTGGAATATAACCTCTATTAACCCTAGAAGGAACGTTAAAGTTCATGCTACCAAGCAAAAACGGAGAATAGATATTACAAACAATTAAATTATGTAGAAACATCACACAGAAAGTAGTTCTGGAGAGTAGGATAATCTTTAGGCGGCATCGATAGGATGGAAGATGGACATTTGGATCTCAGTTCATGTTACGCAGTACAAACAGTAAGAATCAACACTCCGCCACCAATGCCACCAATACGATCTCTTCTATAAGTGGTGAAACTACTGTTAAACCACTCAGAATTTATGTCAGAATTTATGTTCAATAATGTCAGAATAGAAAGAAAAACTATTTGGAAATAGTTTATTGATTTTAGAATTTAGGCCTCTGACAGGTTGAAGCCTCTGAGAGTTGAAACAACAGCATGAGAAGAGCAAGGACTCAGTGTTCGGGAAGATTATCAGAGGCGTTAGTGGTTGAGGTTGTGTTCGTTGGACGAACAGTATCAGGCAGTCTTTCACTGATACCCGTTTTAGCATGTTTTTTGGCATTAAATCCACAACACAACAAGCAGGCCAAAAAGTAGAATCTAACAATTGGTTACAAAAATCATCGGGTACAGAAATCATTAATGATGAAATACTTGAATTTGTCTTGAATTTGTCAATATTGATGCTAGTGACCGAAGGCAGTAGAGATATAATGCTTTACGTCAGCTTCCGTAGTGTCCTCGACCAGCCTAGATACCAAGATGGATTTTAAGGGCAGTACAACGACAAGCATTTTAGGGCCTGTCGACACTCGAAGACTAGACGCAATGTCATCCGGCTTGCGCTGCACGACAAATGCACAAGAAATTAAGCTACCGTCTGCTGGACTAGGCACCGGTAGTTCGAAATGCGCTATGGGCTTAGTAAAATTAGGTATGGGTATGGGTATGTTAGGAGTAGCAGGGTTTGTTGGATTGGAAGATGCCAACGAAGTAAGTGATTTGGATGAATTTCACCGTTTTCGCTTGGGCGACAAATCGATGGATTTTAGAACCTTGAGAGACTTGTCAAAAGCTTGGATATTTCTATTTAAGCTAACAAAGTCTTTCGACAGATCATTGTGAGCTGATCGTAAAAGCGTAATAGATTTACGCAAATCAATTTCATCAGACCGACAGTACGGACAGGACCACCATAGGCCATATTTTGCTCAATAATATCGGCGATTTTGCCATTTACTTCAGCGCAGGCTACTTGGCTACGCAGCAGAACATTATTATATTTAGTAAGAATTAGAACGCAAAAGAGTGAAAACCAAAAAGTAAAAATAAAAGATGTTTAGAATAACGTTAAAAACTTACAGCGTAGTACACAGTTGTGCAAAAACAAAAGCATGTACGCTAGATGTTTAAAAAAATTAAAACTGTGTATGCGAAAAACTACTTACACAGATTTAAAAAAGAGTAACAACGTTAAACACTCATAGCTTAGCACACAACAGTTGAGTATTGCAAAAACAAAAGCACGCCAAATATTTAATAGAATTATTACTGTGTATGTAAATAATTAAAAAACAATTTACACAGAATCAATAAATAATAATTTATAAAAGTAATTATGCAAAAGCTTTTATTTGCAAAATCCAAAGGAAGAAATGCAGTGCTAAATAATATATTTACACACTTGTTATTATAGGAAAAACTATGTAGGATCGAAATTTAAAGCGTAAAATCAGTTAAATCACAGAGCATAAAATTAACATGCAACTAGCACAAAGCACAACGTGATAACTACTGAATGTAAAGCTATGTCATTTTTCCGTGGAGCTTTAAGTTCGAACATTACATCAATGGTAATAGGTTGGAACACGTTTCTCAATTTACTGATCTTGGAATTTTGTTTGACTCCAACTTGGATTTCGGTACTCACATTTCCTCTTCAGTCTCTAAGGCCAGAGGTGTTCTTGGATATATTAAACGCTGGTCTGAGGCATTTAACGATCCTCATACAACCAAAGTGCTGTACACCTGACTTGTTAGACCTATTGTTAAATATGGGTCTTGTGTTGTGGAATCCTGAACATCAAAGGTATATTGATTGAATTGTGTCTGTTAAAAAACATTTTCTACTCTCTGCTTTCAGAAATCTTTACAGGGAATGATCCCTTCTATGTCTTATGTAAATCTTTTAACACTGACTATGCGTTAGCTTCGCCTCCTACCTCTATTAATCTCATAAAAACTAAACTATTAGAGACGTTGAACTTATTTTAAATTATTGTTGTTTGGTAAATTTTCTATAGCATTTGAAGTAATTCTAACACTTTATACAATGCTTGATTGTGTTTGGTCGTAAAGCATCTGTTGACATTTGTCTGTACAATAGAATATTGTCTGTAAGAATAGACACTTGGTCTGGTCTCGTAAATCCACTTGACGGACGGAAAATACTTTGTCACTTCACTTCTTTTTAATTGAAATGAACTTTTAGTTAATTCTTAACTGGACCCTGCTAGTTTTGTATATTTTCCCTGTTTTCGTTAAATTATTTCTAATATAAAGCTTATCATGAATTGCTGCAACAATTCGTGTCTCATAAAAGACAAGTTTAATGATGATGCGGGTTTGACCGATAGCGATCACGACCCTTTGTATGGCAGGACGAAGTCTGTATGCGGCGTCTTTAGGTGGTCCTGAACAACATCTCTTAGTCGCCAAGGTAACTTCGCAGCCATGTATCTTCGTTTACGAAACAAATTTGTTCATCATAACAATTTATATAGTCAGCTTTCTTCTAAGTTTGATGCCGGGCCTGAAATTTTCACCGAATATACATTCGACACTCTTATTCAACCGAATCCAATGCAGCAACTGCCACTTGCTCCTCACAATCCTGCGCCTACTCCTAATCCTACGCCTAATCCCCAACTTACTGCTCATTCCTCTCTACCCTTTCTAATTCTTCCGAACCAATACCTGCTCAATATTTCCATCATGCTTCCACCCCTTACCACCACCTTCCTTTGTTCAGCCTACTACTACACCATCTGTTGACCTTAACTTAACCACTACTAATAGTTCGTCTTCCTTTAATACTATTCCGTCTACTGTAACTATTGCTTCATCTTCTATTCAATCCTCTAACTCCTCTTGTGCTTTCTCTACTTCTAAGAGTTCTTCGCAGACTACTGCCTATACTTCAGCACCGTGTATTTTAAAGGTGTTGGAGCCTCAAAAACAGGTTTTCATTTTCATATTGTAGTAATGAAACACGTCTGTTCGGTTCGACCGCCGTATTCAGAATGCCACTCTTTTATTTCTTTTCTTATAGCTTAACCTAACATTGCTGTAACATAATATAACATAGCCTTAACTTAACTTAACATTGCACTAACATCAGATATACTTATTACTACAACTCGACCATCCTGACGAGTAGGATCTCCCGATCCTCGCTCGCCTACTTCTTGTTACAATTTGACTTATACTAGATTTGTCATTTTTCTTTACATTTGTGTTCCATATTCGTACAGATTTTTTCTTAACATTGTCGGTTGTCTTGCTGATTAACTTTTTATTTCTTAACATTTTTCCACGCGTAACATTGTTATTATCATTTATCATTTTATTGGTTTCTTCATAGGCTTTATTGTCTAACGCTTCTTTGATATTTTCACTTATATCATATCCTCTTGTTTTTTCATTCACATTTTGTTTTTGAACAATATTTGACTTTGTCTTAAAATTCAGCCATGGTTTCATATTATGAACTGCCCAAACCCCACTGTAGGGTTTTTATGTTTGCTGAAAATTTTCTACGTCTTCAACTACGTACCTATCCTTGTCGTTACTTTGCTTGTTAGTACGTCGTAGTTTCTCTACATTGCGTTTTATTCTGACGTCGACGTTGTCTTCACTTTGTCGCTGCTGCATTCCTGCACCAATTTCTCTACCGTTACTTTGCTTTTCACCACGTCGTAGTTTCTCTACATTGCCTTTTATTCTGACGTCGCCGTTGTCTTCACTTTGTCGTTGTTGTATTCCTGTATTAATTTCGTTGTCGTTACTTTGCTCTTCAGTACGTCGCAGTTTCTCTACATTGCGTTTTATTCTGACGTCGACGTTGCCTTTACTTTGTCGCTGCTGCATTCCTGCACCAATTTCGCTACCGTTACTTTGCTTTTCACTACGTCGCAGTTTCTCTACATTGCGTTTTGTTCTGACGTCGACGTTGTCTTCACCTTGTTGTTGTTATATTTCTGTATTAATTTCGTTGTCGTTACTTTGCTTTTCACTACGTTGCAGTTTCTCTACATTGCGTTTTATTCTAACGTCGACGTTGTCTTTACTTTGTCGTTGTTTTATTCCTGTATTAATTTCGCTGTCATTACTTTGCTTTTCACTACGTCGCAGTTTCTCTACATTGTGTTTTGTTCTGACGTCGACGTTGTCTTCACTTTGTTGTTGTTGTATTTCCGTGTTAATTTCGTTGTCATTACTTTACTTTTCACTACGTCTCAGTTTCTCTACATTGCGCTTTGTTCTGACGTCGACGTTGTCTTCACTTTGTCGTTGTTTCCCTTTCATATTTGTATCGTCGTCGCTGTCGCTGCTTTGATCATTATCTTGTTCGCCCTGTTCTGGCGACGCGGCGGCGTCGCAAGTATGTCGTATGATACATGAATCCTCGTCACGAAACTGTATCACGTTGCTCAAATCCGCTTCCAGGTGTGACGGTTCCTCTTCATATATGTCGGTTTCATCCAAGCACGCTTACAATGCTTCGGAGTGTACATCGTTTAGGCGTCTTATAAATATTCTTTTAGAACCGCTCACAGGTAAACCGAGGGCCACGCAATAGCGCCTTAACTGTTCAAGGGTGAAGTCACTTTCGTTTAGCATTTCCACTTTTCTACAACACACGCGAGGTAAAAAAAAATTTTCGATTCTTTTGGCGTTTGGTCGTTTATCCCAATTCTGATTTTGTAGTAATGAAACACGTCTGTTCGGTTCGACCGCCGTATTCAGAATGCCACTCTTTTATTTCTTTTCTTATAGCTTAACCTAACATTGCTGTAATATAACATAACATAGCCTTAACTTAACTTAACATTGCACTAACATCAGATATACTTATTACTACAATATTGGATAAGCAAACGAGTGTTCAACTTCAAATATACGAATTTCAATAGCCTTAATTCCCTGATTGCTGCCACTGACTGGTCACCGTTAAGTTATTTTCCGATATTGGTGGGGCTATGCTGTTTTTCAACACAACTATGCTGAAATATATTGAAAAATGTCTGCCAAAAATTAATATTCCTAACCATTCCCACATTATTCTAATTATCTAGCAGATCGTTTAAAATTTAATCAGAAAAATAAATTTTGTGACTATCAGGGGTGTCACAGAAAACTCTAGAGTTTTCGGCTTCGGGAGTTTTGTAAAACTCTCGACAAAACCGTAGGTGTAACAAAGAGTTTTCGTTTGTTCGAAACATATTTATCCAATACTCAAACCGCTTCAACTGAATGTTTTGCTTGACTTAATAGGGCTGTCAGCACATACAAACATTCTTCTATAATTTATTATTCATATTATTATTAATATTTTTGACAAAAACTCGGTAAAAATATATTTGCCATTAAAGAACAATTAAAAAATGAAATTATTACAATTGTACTTTTAAAATTGTAAAAGAAAATTTTTCGAAATGTTCCGCGCGCCAAATTTAACAACATACGCGACAACTACTGTGTGAATTAATTCAATGGTATTCTGTGACAGTCACTTTTCAATGTCTTTCAACAATGACTTTTTTCAAAAATATTGTCTTGTTGCGCTGTTTAATGTTTTCCTCTGCAAAAATCATTTATATATAAATATTTTTAAGAACACAAAAAGTGTTTTTACATTTTTAAGTCACGCATTTTTGCTAATAAAAGTCTTGCTCTTCTCAACTTTCGCATTCACATGCCGATTTTTGCTCTTGGCAAAATGCCAACTTGAAACAAGTTTTAAATTATTTTTACTTCAAATGCACAGAATATACGCGATTAATTAACATTTTAAACATAACAACGTTATTAATAATTTTATTACTTCAATATACAACAAAATTTATTGATCTATCGTCAAAACAAAATCTTCAAAAAATTTTGCATTCAATTTTAAACGAGTTTGCATCTCTATGCCCGATTGGGTTTGCCTACTAAAGGCGGTTTACTAGACGGTTTGTAAAATGGTAAATTAATTAAATAAACAAATTATTTGTTCAAAAAAAAATTCCTTTGTCAACCTTCGAAGTGAGCGGTTGTTACAAAAGTTCTCTGCCCCAGTGTGCTTTTTCTTCTTACGTTTTAATTCGCATTAGCGACTGCATTAATTTAAACCAAATTCGAATAGTTACCTGCATACACCATATATATTGCAAATTTAAGTACATTAATAAAGTGGCGTGCTCGCCCAGCACATCACCCGTAAAAATGCCTCGAAAGGGGAAACATTTTTCTGTGGCGGAATCCGTCAAAACTTTGAAACTAGGTGCAGGTGGCACCAAAAACAATTACCTTCGTCCGCTCCAGATCATCAAAAGTTATAGTCCATCCTATAACTGTGTTAAAAAGGAACTCTACATTTATTCACGAAATGTTAAACAGCCTTCAAGTTAAAGAATATAACATTAAAACCATTTCTTTTGGTATACAAGTTTTTTTGAAGTGCATGATTTCTTATGATACAGTGTCCAATAAATTAAAAGAGATCAGTTGGGAGTTCTATTCTCACGACTCTAAAAATAATAAACCTTATAAGGCGGTACTCTCTGGTCTTGTAAATGTTCAAATGAAGAAGTGAAGAAACTTTTACTTGATTCTGGCTTAAAATGCATCGATGTAAAAACTGTGGATAAAAAACGCGAAGTGGACTGGACATACTTCTTTATATTGTGTATTTTGAGACTAAATCTGTAACGTTACAAGAGCTATAATTGTATAAACCACGTGAAAGTTCGCTGGGAATTTAAATCAAAGCCACTAAATAAATTAACCCAATGTTACAATTGCCAATTATTTAGACATGGGTCACACCGCTGTAACGTCAACACACCGTGTGCATTATGTGCTGGAAGTCATCATACAAACAACTGCATAAGTCCATCGAAATTAACGTGTGCTAATTGCAAAGGTGGTCACTCTCCACTGATCTCTACTGCCCTTGCAGAATTTCCTATCAAGCGCTTTTTCAAAAACGAATGCCGAAAAGCAAGCGCAGCGTAAACCACAATAATGTAATGAGCAATAGTAATCTAAACGGTAGTCGCCAAACCGGTTTGCCGCACAACAACGGTACTTATGGTGAGAACTTTCCGAGTTTTACTAAGCATAATGTGAGCGCAGCTAGTCACAACAACAATCCACTTAACTCTCAAAGCGCTACTAATGTTGTCCCTCAAAGCTACAGAAATGCGGTGACCGGCCCGCAGCAACCGCAGACGTCCTGCCTCTTTACACTTGATGACATCAACAACCTAACTACAGAATTACTCTCAAAGTTAGGCAACTATAAAACAAAGGCAGAACAATTTAATGTTATAACTCAATTAGCAATTAAGTATGTCTACTCAATGATATAGCTTGCTAAACTGTCTTAATACTTCGGCATGGAACGCGCGTGCCATTAAAAACAAGAAACTTGAGCTGTTAGAGTTTCTTATCAAGCACACTATACATGTTTGCTTAATCTCTGGATCCGGGCTGACGCAGGAAGATCCCCTTAAGCTCACAAATCATAGTGTATATAGAATGGATCGCAACAATAGTAGAAGGGGTGGTGTTGCGATTATTGTTAATAATAAAGTCAAACATCGGCAAATTCCCAAAATTGACACTCATATTATTGAAAATGTATGTGTTGAAGTAGACTTAGGCAATAATAATTCGCTTAACGGAGTTGTCGGCTAACGTTCGTGGAGTTAAGACCGCTTTCGGCTTTCGCTAGTGACTAATCGAGCATTCTTCTTTTTATTTCGCTTTCGTTTTGGGTTTTTACTGCATACATACATACATACTTTCTTTTGTTCTTCGTGTTCGTTACCGCAAATCGGGTAAAGGAAATAACAAAATGGAGCCTGGGCCGCCCAATCTGGGTACAAACCATTTCACTATTTTGGCAAACGGTCCCAAAATAAAAAAACAAAAAACAAGTTATTGGAATCATTTCCCTCCCTACCAACCTACACACGACCCGACCTGAAGGTTGTGGTTATGTCCTAAGTATATGAAATTAAGCCATTGTCGCAATATTCATCTTTCGCTATCGATCGCGCAATTCAAATCATCATCAAAGAATTTACATCCATTTCGGAATTACGCGATGGTAAAATGTTGATCTTGGTCAACAAAACGAAAAAGCTGAGAAATTCATTGCGTGCGAATCCTTGACTGGTTTATGCCCAATTAAATATAGCTACCATGAAAATCTGAACACATCGAAAGGCACTATTTACGCACCATGTCTGAACAACGTCAGTGAAGAAGAAATCGTATGCGAACTTTCTCCCCAAGGTGTCTCTTTTGTATACAAATACACTAAAATGATTGACGGCAAGGCTAAACCCAGCGGTGTATTACTGGTTAATTTTAACCTTTACTCCCTCCCGGAGACCATGCACATTTCCTTTTACAAAGTTAAAGTAAGACCATATTATTACAACCCCATGCGCTGTAAAAATTTTCGAAGATTAGGTCATACAGCTAAACGCTGCAACAAAGATCCTATTTGCTAGAATTGCAATCACCCACCCCATCATCCTGACATGCACTCCCGCACCCATTGTGCCAACTGCCAGCAGGAACATTCAGCTTCATCCAAAAAATGCCCTATGTTCGTACAAAAGAAAGAAATTCTTAAAATACAAACACAAAATAAATGGACTTCCACCAGCTATTGAAGCACTGATGCTTATTAAGAGGAGACTTAGGAGACAGTTTTGTCGCACCCGCGACCATATTGTGGACAGGGTTTTTCGTAGAGTGTCGAAAAAAGTCAAAAAGCTGCTGACGCTGCATAAACAGGAAGAAACTGACAGGTTTTTGTCAAATGTCTCCCCCGACGTCCCCACAAAGCACTCCTTGTGGAAGTTGGCGAAGAGGTATAAACAACATTTACCCCAAAATTTCAAATCAAGAAGGCTGACGGATCCTGGGCTATATCTTTAAGCGTGCGAGCCGAGGCTTTCGCCTAAGAATTGGAAGATCGATTTCAGCCATTTGATACCAGCTCAGAACTCAGCTTTCGCCACATCCACATGAGAATTGAAAGCGCCTGCCAATTATGCCTCCCGGTTGCTCCCATTACAGCGGAGGAAATCTTAGCACATATTAAAGGGTTGAACACTAAAAAGGCTCCAGGTGAAGATAGACTGGACAACTTTACACTTAAGGCAATGCCGCTAAAAGCTGTGCTATTTATCGTCCTCATTTTTAACTCACTGCTGAGATTGGGATATGTGCCGATACAGTGGAAGAAGGCGAGAATTTGCATATTCATAAGGCCGGTAAGAGCCCTTACACCTTAGATTCCTACAGGCCAATTAGCCTGCTACCCACTGTAGCAAAATTGTTTGAACGCTGTTTGCTGACACGGATCCTGGACTTAAAAAAGGTAAAGCAAATAGTTCCTTCCTTTCAATTTGGCTTTCGTAAATCTCACGGAACTCCAGAGCAGCTGAATAGGGTGGTTAACTTTATTCTCGAAGGATTTGAGGCTAAGGAGTACGTGGTGGCAGCGTATCTTGACATAAAGCAGGCTTTCGACCGAGTTTGGCATGACGGGCTGCTCAGTAAGCTCAAGAACCTCTTGCCGCCTCAACTATGGTTAATCGTGCACAGCTACCTTGAGAACAGGACCTTCTCAGTGGTGCTGGATGGTGTGGAGTCTAGCATCAAGGCTATTTGGGCAGGTGCCCCATAGGGTAGCGTTTTGGGGCCTACACTCTATACCCTGTTCACGCACGACATGCCCACTGGGTCCGAAATACCATTGAAGGATCCTCTGGATCTGATCATTGCCACTTTTGCAGACGATACGGCCATCCTCGTGAGAAACAAGTGCATTTACGAAGCCACGGACTCACTGCAGCAATACCTGCATATTTTTGAAAACTGGACACGACGTTGGAACATTTGCATAAACAAAAACAAATGTGCCAATGTGACGTACGCCTTACGGCCGGATTTCTGTCCGGGAGTTTTCATTGGAAACCAGCTGCTGGAACACCATTCAGGTTACAAATACCTGGGTGTGTATTTGGCGGCTAACTTTCAAGACGCATATTTCAAGTATCACGAACTCCTTAAGACAGAGGTAAATTGCATTGGCTTTAAACTTTTTTTTTTTTTCCCAAAAGTAGAGTACATTGTCTA
>JAWNKX010000106.1:0-42711 GCA_035041755.1 Cacoxenus indagator | reverse complement strand
AGTCTTAGTCTTAATGACTAATCAGTCTACTCCCTGTGATCTGAAAAGTCTTCAAGAAGATATTAAGAAGTAGACTATTGCCACTACTAGAATGCAGACACACCATTCCAAATCATAAATTTGGTTTTCGAAGAAGTCACTCAGAAATACAACGAGTGCACAGAGTTACGCACAAAATTCTAAACGGCATTGACGATAAATAAATAAAATGTATGCGACTCTTCTTGGACGTGAAAAAGCTTTTGACAAGGTTTGGCATAAAATACTCAAATGCAAACTTAACAATGTATTTCCTTAAAACATAGCCCATCTATTAACATCGTATATCACAGGTAGATACTTCTTAGTAAAATACTCAGACGAATACTCAACCCTTAGAGAATTAAATTCAGGGGTTCCACAGGGAAGTGTGCTAGGACCTTTATTATATACCCTATACACAGCAGACATACCATATCCCACTCACAATTCGTCGATGATTGCAACTTTCGCCGATGACACAATACTCCAAGTGCTCATAAAAAAATAAATAATGCCACATCCATGTTGCAAGCAGACTTTAATAAAACACTTGACTGGCTTAGAAAGTGGCATATTAAAATAAACAGAAACAAAACAGTACAAGTTATATACACTACTAAGACTAGATTCACACCAATCCATATAAATATTGACGGAGACGACGTAACCATTCAAAAAGAAGCCGAGTACTTAGGATCATATATTGACAGTAAACTAAACTGGAAACACAATATACAAAAAAGCGTGACCAATTCAAAATGAAAGTAAGACAAGTGCACTGGCTGCTCAAACTAAATTCAAACATTTAATTTGAAAACAAGCTCCTAATCTATAAGACAATTATTAGACCGATTTGGACAAATGGAGCCGAAATATGGGGGGTTGCCAAAAATCAAATATAAAGTTAATTCAAGCGCAATAATCAAAAATAATTCTCACCACCACAAAAGCCCAATGGTATATCACAAGAAAGAAAGCGGCTTTTTCTTCTTTAGCAAAGAAAGAGGAATAATTATCAAAACAAATGGAATTTCTTTTGTTCGATTCATAATCAACTGCCAATGAGAACTTGAAAATGATCATGTTGTTTAGTACTTTAAACTGCTCTTTAAGTCATAATCTACCTTCACCTCTTGCGTGAATCATCTAAAAAGTAATTCAATAAGACTTAGGTTATCACTCAATAGCCAACAATGAATTTGACAAATTGGACCTAAGATAATGTAAATCTGTAGGATTCAGAAGCAAAGCATTTTACCAAAGAACGACAAGGGACTAACATGTCTTTAGTTGAGTAAGTAAATTATTAGAGCGTAGGCATAGACAATGTTTGACTAAGCTTAAGTAGATTGAGTTGCACTGCGATATGACATTTTCATTATTTGTAGGCATAACTCTAGGCGTTCGCACAAAATAAGTGACAAGAGCAGACTATCGACGCAAAATGTGTAATAAATAGTCAATCTAAAGTAATACACTCAATCAATTTCACGCGCTTGGATTGAAATCTATTCAACGCCTGGTTGTGTCCAATACAATTCATTATTGTTTCATTGTTCTCAGTAGAGTTTTGTGATTAGCGTGTTTAGTGTACCAGGCTATGTGGGCCGTCGTTTGGTTTGTTTGTCTTTTCCGGCTGACCTGCGGCTAGAAAGCAAAACCTGCAATTTTACGAAGGGCTTAGTTGACCAACAACGGTGCAATATCCATTTTGAGCTTGTGCAAAGTGTATAAGATAAGGTCGAAAAAGCAGAGCTAATTCTCGATTTGGTCTGTTTAGCACAGTCTCGTGTTAAATAATTTTGGGATTTGATTTTTTATACCAACAAATTTGAAATTTATTAAAAGTCACACCGACATGCTCAGCGTAAATTTCTGCTCCATCGAATTAAATCACCAACAAGCAATTTCAGTTAGCACCGCCCGACACCAAATTAATAAATGTGCGCAGCTTTCGAACGCCCAGCCAAAGTCGAATGATACGGAAAAAATCAGCCTGGCAGCCTCGCGGCATGCATTGAAGGAGGTAGGCAACCAGTCTCTTCATTTGCTATAGTTGGAATGTGTCGGTCGCGTCTTAAATTTTTTTGTGTTCCGAATTCAAAGATTAACTCTCTGCATCTTTTTGGATTCTGGTACTGTGCTTTGCCGCAGTCTCTATCTCTCAATCTTTTTTCATAGCCTCTAACACAGTCTATTACTCTATTTTCAGCTCGTACTCTAGCAATGTTTTCTGTACGTCGACAATTCCAAAGCAAAATTTCTCATATTAATGTGAAAAGTTAATTAAAAACAATACACTATTTGGTCGGACTGCCGAATTGGTTTTGTATAATTGATCGAAGAGCAGTTGAAGTTCTGCTATGCACATACCCGCCGCATACTCGCCGACACTCATCGGATAATATTTGCTTAAAACTAACATTTACATTGGACTTTAATTAATTTTGCAGCTGGTCTGGCTAACTGTCTTCCTCCGTTATAAGTGACCAATTAAGAGCTGGTGAATTTGATTAATGCCTTCAATAATCTACGAATCTTTGTTTTACGAGCATATCATTCTGCCGCTCCCTCAGTTTATTTAAACCTATTTCCCCTCCATTGCGGTTCATTGGATTTTTATAACGTAGTCAATCCTTCGTATATACTTGTACCAGTACAACAAAGAATGCCATTCATTTCATTGCCACATTCATCAACTCAGTCCTGCTCAAGCGTTTGTTGAACCCACTTCCATTGACACGCGTTGGGCTTCTTGCTTCTTGTGTTTGTATTACTAGAATCGAAGGTACTAACTGATAACTGCTAAAGTGCCACAAGTCTCAGGTGGAGTGTTTGTTTGTATTCAGTTCAACCTTTGTTGACCTTTGGTTGTATATTATGGTTTGTTTGCGCCTTAAGTTTTGAAAAGGAAAATACGCCAAAGCGAGAGCAGATGAAACTATAAAATAATCGTAATTCGGTGGCATTCGTTTGAAAAGGTTTTAATAAACGTATTTCGTCGATAATTAATTGTGAAATTATGGGGTATTCCTTTGTCATCAGCGTATACGATACAGAATATAGCTGGTACGCTCAGTGCGCAGGTCCCAATCCATGGTCGGCTTTTTTCAATTGCTTTTTTTTATATTATTTTTACGTGAATAAGTCTTTTCCTTCAGTTATACGGGGGTCATGTGTTAAAAAGTGAAGAAAAGTGAATACGATACAAATGGGTGTTGTAGCGACATATCTATTATCCGCATCCAAAATATAATTACACCACTCGATAGGTAAAGGATCGGATAATTCTTTATTAATGGTGTATAACCATTAAGTTAGTGGTTATTCTTATTATGAACATACATTTTTTCAGTTCCATTTATGATTAATTATTTATCATCTTCTTCATTCAGTGCTTTCTCTCTACCCGAAAAGGGCTACATTTAATACATAATTACCAGCAGGAGTGACAACTTTCTACTATGACACTTGCGTAAACAAAGGATGGTTGCTTAGCATTTCAACAAGGCATAGACATATTCAAAGCGGATGTCATAAAAACTAATTACATCTTCAAGCGACAACAAAGCAACATTTTGGATTACACTAGAACTATTGCCAACCTTAAAGTAAAAAAAATATAAAGTAATGTAGCTCCCGTCTCAACTTAAGTCGACCCAACTTGAGTACAGTTAACTTGGCTTAGAATTCAGACTAAATTTATTATTTATTGTTTAATACTAATTTAACGAGTCACTAGATGTGTTTTAAATATTTATTTTGAAATTTTTTACAAAATTATATATGTTGGAAATGTTTTGTGGGACGGCACTTGTTAAAAGATTGGATGGGACTTGGTAGCCACAGAGGGATACTCTATTGTTCTCCAAGTGTTGGCAGACGTCAAGAAGGTGGTCCACGGTGAGGTCATTCTCGCAGAGAGAGCAAGGTGGACAAACCGATTCGTTGAGCACGTCTCGTGTGTGGCGGATGAAACACCCGCACGCCCGTCGAGTTGAGCTGGATTGAAGACAGATTTTGGAACATGTTGGGTTAATGGCCGAGTACCGGTGGTGTATCTGGACCCATTCGAACAATTTCTTAGAATGCTGGTGGCGGGAAACGTGGTTTTTTAGGTCTTTTGCGCTGGTGGGTAGTAAAGTGGTGTGTTGGGGCGTTGATGATGAGTCGGGCTGCCCCGTCGGCGCGTTCGTTCCCGAGTATCCCCTGGTGGCTGGGAGCCCAGAAGATGGAGATTTTGTTGTGATGTTGGGTGCATAAGTTTCCGGATTTCCCGAATCGAAAAGTCGTTGTGTTCGGGATTTTGTATGTCTAGTATGGCGGAAAGGCTGTCAGAGCAGATTACAAATTCACCACCGTTGTTGATGGCAAATTGGCACGCCTTTAATTTAGCAAAGTCCTCTGCCGTGAAGATGGAGTTATACGGTGGTTGTAGCCCGCTTGCAACAATTGTATCCATATTGTCGACGACGGCGAATGCAGTAGAGTTGGCAGTTTTTGAGCCGTCCGTGTAGAAAACTCCCAAGTGTTCAGAGCTGCTAGTATCGTTTTTAGCAGAGCTGTGCAGACTGGTGTTGAGGTTGGGCTGATTGTAAGTCCAGGCTGGAGAAGGATTTATAAAGTTCGAGAATTTTGGGGGAGGTAAAGTTAGACTCGGGCAGAAGGGGGCGCATCGCCGGATTGTAGAGACACTTTTGTAAAGCCGTTTTTGTTTAAAGCTGCCAGCGAAGATCTTGTCTAGGGGATGATTTGGTGTCGGAGAGCTTGGGGATAAGTTGGAGAGTTGTTTCTTCAATCGTTTCCGCAGTGTATGGTAACCCAGCTTCAGCAAGAATGCAGGGAGTAGGAGAGGTAGGAAAAGCGCCGGCGGACCGCCCTACGTGATAGGGCGATTGTATGTTTCTTATATGAGCTTTGGAATACCATCCAAAGATAGGCAGGCCATAATCGATTTTGGAGAGCATTAGGGCACGTGTTATGTTGATGAGGGTATTTATGTGGACACTAGAGTATTTGGAGCTTAAAAATTTAATAATGTTAAATCTAGATTCTAATTGTTTTTTAAGTTGATACAATGTTGCTTAAAAAGTAATTTCGAGTCAAAGGTTATACCTAGAATTTTTAAGTGATCAACAACTTTTAAACGTTTGTTTTTGACATATATGTCGGAAAATTTGCATCGGTGCTTACGGCAGATATGCAAGAGTTGGCATTTTTTGATGAAGTAGGATGTTCCAGACCAGATTCCCCACGATTCCAAATCATTTAAAATGAAGGAGAATTAATCTCTTTCAGAGTCGTTATCTTGTTTTTGGTGAAGAAGACGGCATCATCAGCATAAACCGATATATTAATATCTTTATATCTGTGAAAAGGTAGTGTTTATTTGTTCGAACGCTGTTACACATACAATCACCGAAAGTGGGGTGCCTTATACAAGCCGGGGCTCTTCCCTTTTGCTGTGTGAATTACAGCTTCGATTTCTACCATAGTGAAATTAGCTTCTAAGTACCTAGCGGATTGGCAAGGTCAGTTATATATTTTGGCATAGGGGGAAAAATTAATTGCAAGAGTTAATGCGATTGGTTAATGATCGCTTCCATGTAGGGAATTGAGGATGGACCAGGTAAATCTGGGGGCAATTATTGGGGATACTAATAAAATATCTACTTGGGTGAAGGTCCTGTGGGACTAGAATTGAGTGGATGAACCATCATTCAGCACAACCGAGTTAGCTGCAGTGATGGGCCGTTCAATGGTTTTACCACGTGAGTTAATCTGATTGGAGCCCCATAAGGGACTCGAAGCATTAAAGTCACCCAACATGATTAACGGACCTTTAACTTGCTGGAAAGTGCAGAGTATGTCGTTAGAAGTAAAGCTTTGGCTGGGAGGGATATAAAAGTTTAAGATAGTGATAGGGATATTAAGATTGAGTTGTAAGGTGGAGCAGAGAAGGTTGGAGTTAATTATATTATACGTATGAGAGATGTGATATTTAATAAGCACTCTCACACCTTGTGAAGATGGTTGTAAAAGTAGCCAGTGTATGGCTTGGGGCAGATAAAATTATTAAAATTGTGTGGCAAGTTTGTTTCTTGCAAACATAAAGCATCGGGTGAGTGGTCGTTTATGATTAGTAAAAGTTTGTTATAATTGTTGCAAATACCGTTCCACTATAATATATTAATAGACATTGCAAAGATATAGAAGGGATGTTTTATGTTTGCGAGAGGAATAAATGCAATGGAAGGGGACTTCCATACAAGTCAGGTTCTCCCACTGATTCATCAAAATGAGGAGATTGTAAAGAATAGATGAGAGTAGATGAGAATAAGTCATAGGAAAGATTGAGTCGTTTGGTTTGTTTTTGTTCAGTTTGTTTTAAAACTTGATCTGCTACTGTAGCAACAGAAGTGTTTTTGAGTGTTGTAATTATTTCGTTCGGTGTTATTGGAGCGAATGTTGAATTGGAATTGTGTGAAGAAGGAATGGGGAAAGCTTGAGACGGCGGGGGTATACAATTGAGTGTCTGTGCTGGTGGGCACTTTGGAAATTGTGTGTTTCTTGTCAGAAATAATAGCTTTTGTTGTTACTGGGACGGCTGCGAAGATAGCCAGCGAGTTAACTGCAATAGTAGCTTGTTGTTGTTTTAATAGAAGTTTTGCTTCTCTGATGCTGCACTTCTTTTTAGTTTTTATATTCAGCAATTCTCTTTGCTGTTGATATTTATGGCAAGAGGATGGGGAAGCAGGATGATCTCCGTTACAGTTGGCACAATTAGAGCAATGATCGGGGCTGTGAAAATTAAGATTGCAATTAGCGCAAGTAGCGGCGTTTTTGCAATGTTTTGCTGTGTGACCCAAAAGCTGGCAATTCTTGCACCTCATCGGGTTGGGAATGTATTCCTTAACCTTGACTGAATGCCAAGATATGTCCAATTTACTCGGCAAGTTATAAAGATCGAATGTGATCATGAAGAACGCCGGTACACTTTGAAGTGCCGTCCGTGTTCCTGGTGAACTTAAAAACGGAGTGAACATTCTGGGACATCAATTCTTCCACTATTTTGGTTTCGAGGATATTATTTAAATAAGGTGCGTATATGGTACCTTTTGCAAAGTTGAGGATGTCGTGGAGTTTGCATTCAATCTCACATAAGCCAGGCAATGAGGAAATTGTTAAGAATATTTCTGCTACTTGCTAGGTTTTGATTAGCATTAACAGGTTGCCGTCGCGGAGTGTGGAGATCGAGATAATATCTTTGGTAATGACGTTTAGAGAGCGCTCGAGATATCTGAAATTGGTTTTTCTCTGTTTTTGGAGGCGATAATTATGAATTTTATTCATAATTTTGCACAACTTCTGGTAATTCAGGGAAATCGTCGGGAAGCTTTTGAAAATGTCAATTTTTTTTTTAAGCTAAGACTAGAAGAGCGATTATCCTCTAGATTAAGTGACCCAGGAGCCATGATTGCAGAGAGTATTGAAACTCATGCAGTGATAGCACAAGCACGCAGTACAAAAGAAAAAGAAGAAAAAAAAGTAAAAAAGAAACTGAAAATGAAAAGAACTAACTGACGATAAGAAGCACTGACGTCCGCACTCGAAGAGAGATAGTCGGTGACTAAGACTAACTTTAAGATGTGATAATAACATGAAATTTAAATCTGCAGCAGAAATTTCAAAAAAAAAACAAAAAAAAACTAGACCCTTTGAAATAATATAAGTATAGGTATTTCCAATAAGCTTATAAAAATATCCAAAAAGTCAAAAAGTCAGGTTGCTTTGTGGTGGGTGAGGATTAGGAAAACTTAACCAAAACCAAGTCAAATAAAAACCACTACGAAATGTAATTTTGAAACCAAAATTCCTGAAGTAAAATAAGCGAGTAACCAACTCATAAACTCTTTGGTCCGAAAGCCGAAAGCACTACAGGCCGAAGTTGGCTGCAAATAGATTCATATATTCATTCAAATATATGCGTATCATACATAAAGTCAACGGGCCATTTAGTCATTGAGTTAGTCACTCAGCTCTATTCACTTAGTGTCGTAGTGTTGCAAGTTTACTCACCAAGTTAGTAACTCATATTGCAGAACTCGATACGTCCACCTCCACCACCTGCGGAGTTATTTCAATGGTTGGGAGCTGCCCCAGAGCCACGATTTTTGGCATTGCAGAGGGCACTTCATTTAAGCATACCCTACCACCGGATTCCAACATGTGAGGAGCCATTCGAAAGGAAATTTCATCAGCATTCCGAAAATGTTAACCATACTGAGATCGGTCTATTGGTTCTCCGGAGTGGATGAAAATACGGGAAACAATTCGGATAATCTTAATTCCGTATCTTCTCCGGGACTATTGCATTCCATTACTTTTCCTGGCATACCCAACCTCCGGATTCCAACAAATGAGGTGTCATTCGAAAGGAAATTGTGTCAAGTTTCCGAAAATGTCAACCATTCTGAAATCGGTCGATTGCTTCTCCAGAGAGGATAAAAACCGGTAATAATTCGGCTAATCATAATTCCGCATATTCTCCGGAACTATTGCATTCCATTAATTTTTCTGGCATACCCAACCTACGCGTTGCAACAACTGAGGTGCCACTCGAAAGGAAATTTGTTGTTGCTGTCGTTTTCAATAATCTGACAGGTGGACGATTTCTTTCGCTAAGTTGGTTTTACAACTCAGTGCAAAATTATTTCTCCTTAGGAATGGCAAAGGATTTCCATTGGTGTTCGGTTTGTCGCTTGTTTGTTTATCAAACATGATTTATGTGAATGTAGTTCAAATTAATTTTTTGATTAAGTCCTTTTAAAAATGAGGTGAGGTTGTTTATTGTCTAGGAGCATAGTGCCTTAAGTGTGTTTGTGATTGTCGTGGAGTATCGTTCAATATGAAATCCCTATACCATAGTGATAAAAGAGTTACCATAAATACAATACAATACTACCCTTTCCATCACCCAATGTACCACAATAAATCTCCCTCTAATCACTCTAGTTCTTCTACAACAGCTTGATGTTGTGGAAGAGTGAGAATTCTCGTCATTGATAATGTGTGTGGTTGTACGGTGGGCTTGCTATATACGAGGGTTGGCGCTTTGTAGCCAAAGAACTTTTTTCGGAGTTTGTTCTGGGTCGAAAAACGAATTCCTGTCGAATTTGATATCGCTTCTCGTTAACATTGGTGAGACACTAGCTTCTTCATAAATTAATATTTATGAGTGGTTCAGCGAGGTTTTATTGTATGCTGGGTTTGTTTCATTGCGGCCTTTATGTATCATAAAAGATATATCTTAGAACGAATTGATCGAAGATGAATGTAGAACTAGGCGCCCTCTTCACATTCGTACTTACTAACAATTAACTAGTTTGGTTAGAGTATAGTAGGAAACAGGTATATCTTTGTTCAAGTCGAAATGAAACTGTCTGAATAATCACTCCTTCCAATATAACGTCTTACTCATTCATCACTTTTGATCATCCAAAAAATGTGTACTCATGATTACCTGTGCGTTGTATTAAATATTTTGACTGACTCAACAAGCGCATGACATAGCGAACCCATATCAGAAACACCACCTCATGCAAACTACGTAGGCTCCATTGCCTACTACGGATATCCAGTAAATTGTCTCTCTATAACAAGACGACAATCTAAACACAAATAGTGGCCCCTGTTGGGCATTACGCAATTCAACTCTGGGGTACCACTTTTGCCAGCAACATATAAGAAAATTCAAAAAAGGCTCCACCCTGCGCAACTGGGGCTTCCTGGTTTCTAGGAATCACCAGTCTGTGGAGTATGGCAACTGTTCTGAAGGAGATCCGTCACAACTCTAACCAATATCACCAGAGGTTGCAATCTTAACCAAATAGCCTGGCCAAGGCCCTTCCCATTTTCCAAGGCCCTCATACGTAACAACTCCAAAATATCATTTTCTAGTTTGGGTCAATAAAAGTCAAAATTGAAATCAACATTTTTTATACATTTAAAATTTGCATACACTCGTAGTAGGCTTTGTATTTATTTCCAATTGCCTCACATAAATTTTCCTATTTAAAATTCAGTTTGTAATTTGTTTTCCCAGGGCAGAGACGTATTATTATAAAACTTGCAATGCCAGAATTCAAGTTTCCGATGCATGGCACTCACTATAAACAATGCATGCGTAATGTGAGGACTGCCTGTGCATTCGCGTTGTCTGGATTGTTACTCACTTACTCATTTCGGTTGGTGCCACGTCGTAATAAGTACACGGCTTTCTACTCCACTTACGATCCCATTGAATCGTTCGAACGGATGGCTGATGGCGGTTATCTTGAGTCAACTCCGCCAACTGGTGCCGTCAAGAAGAGGAAGGAGGCCGCGAAGATGCGTAAGGACGAAGCCAAGAAGAAAGCTGAAGTGCGCAAGATGGAAGAAAAGAAAAAGAAAGAGGCTGCAAGGAAAGGTTAAATTATGTCTAACTTGGCAAACTTAGGGACGAGGTACAAGTAGGCAGTAAGAACAACGAAACCCAAAATAACATAAAACCTTAGATTATGTTAGCTGATTATGATTGTAACGAATTTATGTTTGTGACCGATGTTTGCTTAGATTACATTACAGGATATAATAAATAGTAAACTTAACGAAACACCATTAAGAGCCCTTTTTCTAATCTATTTTAATGCATTCTAAAGTCTATTAAGGTAACGTTCTCCACGCATTCATCTCCAGGCATAGTGGAACATCGGAGTTGGAGGTGTGATTTCTTAGCCAACTTAAATCTGCACCCGTCAGTGAAAAAATTTCTGCTCCTGATCTCTTCCCCCACACCACATGGGTTCGAACTAACTACCTCTGTGGTAGTGATCACTTTCCCATAATTTTAAATATGTTCAAAACTACTGCCCCGCGGCTACCTCCACGTGTACACTTTATAATTAAAAAGGCCAACTGGATCCATTTCCAAAAAGAAACAAAAGACCTGGGACAAAAATACCTATAGCAGGAGAAGTTAACGGAGAAGCAGCAAATTTGAACAAAATTATCTTACAGAGTGCCCACAAATCCATTCCCATGGTAGAATAAAACCCTTTCTATCCTTCAGACAGAAAAAACAGAGCTTGAAATAATCTAAATCGAAACATCACCCAAGCCAATATCATACACTTTAAATAAACAAATGCCAAATTCAGGCGGCAATTAAAAATAGCAAAGCGTGAAGCTAACTACCAGTTCACATCCAGTATCAATCCAAACACGTCCTCTGGAAAAATTTGGCACAATATTAAAAGTTTCTGTGGGCTGAACCCAGTGAAAACCAGTCATGCTATCACTTACCTGAGCACCACATATAACACCTCCGATCACTACGCAATCGCCAATGCGTTTGCCCAACACTGGTCTGACGCCTCTAACAACTCGAATTTCTCACACAACTTAGGGATTTTCAAAACCATTTGTCCCTCAAATGAAACTAATCTTAACTACACCCCAACAGCAACAGCTAAACAGATTGAAACCAACATTTTATCGATCGAATTCTTAAGCACCATCCACTCACTAAAAGTTCATACCCCAGGTCACGACAGAATTTCATACTCTATGATAAGACTTCGTCGCTCTAAAATAAAATAACCAACAATTTCAATAATATTTTTAACAACAATACAAAACAAGCTTAATTATTCCAGTTTTAAAACCAAATAGTGATAAAACAGACCCAAACCCTTACCGCCCTATTTCACTCAATCCCTGCTTTTCCAAAGTATTGGACAAAATAATCTCCAGACGCATTTGATGCTTCGTAGAACACAACAACCTTCTCTCAAAAAACCAATTTGGTTTCAAAAAGAACAAATCAGTTGCCGTCTGTTTTCCATACGCAGGCAATCTAATAGCTAATTCCATAGCCAAAAAACACCACATTTCAATCACCTCCCTTGATTTTTAGAAGGAATTTGACCGTATTGGAATTCATTCTGTTATCGACAACTAAAGGAATGGAAGATTGGCCCAAAAATCTTGAATTACATACCAAACTTCATGATTGACCGCAAAATAAAAGTAAGGGTCTGAAATCAACTATCAAATACACTACCATAGTATAATTGAGTTCCCCAGGGCTCACCACTATCAGTCATAGTTTTCCTCATAGCATACCACAGACTAAACGAAACCATAGAAAAGCATAAAAACATTTCCCACTGCAGTTATGCAGACGACTTCCAAATTTTAATAAATTTCAAAAAGAAGGATGCTAACCTTGAAATGGGTCAGCTGTTTAAAGATATCCAAACGTGGGGAGACTATGCAGGGGCAAAGTTATCCCTAGAAAAGTGCAAGCACTTACACATATGTGGAAAACAGCAATGTAACAGTAATCTATCAACCAACAATATATCAGTCCCTACTGCTCAGTCGCTCAGGATTTTAGGCCTCACCTTCAACAAAAGATACAAATGGACTGAACACATCTACACTCTATGCAAGTCCATAGGTAGGAAACTAAACATTATTAAATGCCTTTCCAGCCCAAGATTCAACTGTAACTCGTCCACACTTATTTCAATCACTAAAGCCCTCATTATGGCCAAAGTTGACTATGGTCTATTCCTTTATGGTTATGCACCCAAATCCCTACTGAACACAATTAAACTAATAATCAATGCAGCAATAAGATCCGCACTAGGCGCACTAAAAACCACACCCATCCATAACCTAATATTGGAATCCGGCATTGGACCATTAGAATTAAGGCGAACACATATGACCGGCAAACTATTTAAAATTCTGCAAAATCCCAATGACAACCCATTTTACAAACACCTCAAGCTTAAGTCAACTCGGCCGATCCAACATCCCATATCCACCCTCGACAGGGTAATAGTATTATGTAGATCCCTTAATATCCCCATCTCCCCGATGAATAATATTAATAAACTTCAACCTTACTGGTGTTTCAACAATAACCAAATTGACCTTGGTCTCAGCTCATGCCCCAAAAACGACACCGCGAACGAAATCTACCTAACAGAATTCAACCGTATAAAGTCAACTAACCAACACAATATTTATTTATCTATACCGATGGCTCATTCAACGGACATATAACAACTTATGCGATATGCTGAGATAACGAACCAATCAAATATGGGCTCCTACCACCTTACTCATCCGTTCTATCCGCCGAAATCATAGCCATACTCGAAGAAATTAGTCTCATCAAAAACAATAAGGGCAGATACATCATCTGCTCCGATTCCTTATCCGCACTTAACGCCATCGCCAACACCAACAACCACGACTTATACCCTACTCTAATCAGGTCACTTTTAATTCAGTTCAATCCCAAAATAAAACTTTTGTGGGTCCCAGGACACAGTACTATAAGAGTAGGGTATAAGTCGTGGTTGTTGGTGTTGGCGATGGCGTTAAGTGCGGATAAGGAATCGGAAAAGATGATGTATCTGCCCTTATTGTTTTTGATGAGACTAATTTCTTCGAGTATGGCTATGATTTCGGCGGATAGAACGGATGAGTAAGGTGGTAGGAGCCCATATTTGATTGGTTCGTTATCTCTGCATATCGCATAAGTTGTTATATGCCCGTTGAATGAGCCATCGGTATAGATAAAGAAATATTGTGTTGGTTAGTTGACTTTAGACGGTTGAATTCTGTTAGGTAGATTTCGTTCGCGGTGTCGTTTTTGGGGCATGAGCTGAGACTCAGGTCAATTCGGTTATTGTTGAAACACCAGTAAGGTTGAAGTTTATTAATATTGTTCACCGGGGAGATGGGGATATTAAGGGATCTACATAATACTATTACCCTGTCGAGGGTGGATATGGGATGTTGGATCGGCCGAGTTGACTTAAGCTTGAGGTGTTTGCAAAATGGGTTGTCATTGGGATTTTGCAGAATTTTAAATAGTTTGCCGGTGTGTTGAATTCTGTTAGGTTATGTGTTCGCCTTAATTCTAATGGTCCAATGCCGGATTCCAATATTAGGTTATGGATGGGTGTGGTTTTTAGTGCGCCTAGTGCGGATCTTATTGCTGCATTGATTATTAGTTTAATTGTGTTCAGTAGGGATTTGGGTGCATAACCATAAAGGAATAGACCATAGTCAACTTTGGCCATAATGAGGGCTTAGTGATTGAAATAAGTGTGGACGAGTTACAGTTGAATCTTGGGCTGGAAAGGCATTTAATAATGTTTAGTTTCCTACCTATGGACTTGCATAGAGTGTAGAAGTGTTCAGCCCATTTGTATCTTTTGTTGAAGGTGAGGCCTAAAATCCTGAGCGACTGAGCAGTAGGGACTGGTATATTGTTGGTTGATAGATTACTGTTACATTGCTGTTTTCTACATATGTGTAAGGGCTTGCACTTTTCCATGGATAACTTTGCCCCTGCATAGTCTCCCCACGTTTGGATATCTTCAAACAGCTCACCCATTTCAAGGTTAGTATTATTCTTTTTGAAATTTATTAAAATTTGGAAGTCGTCTGCATAACTGCAGTGGGAAATGTTTTTGTGCCTTTCTATGGTTTCGTTAAGTCTGTGATAAGCTATGAGGAAAACTATGACTATTATACAATGGTAGTGTATTTGATAGTTGATTTCCGACCCTCACTTTTATTTTCCGGTCAATCATGAAGTTTGGTATGTAATTTAAGATTTTTGGGCCAATTTTCCCTTTCTTTAATTGGTCGATAACAGCGTGAATTCCAATATGGTCAAAGGCCTTTGAGAAATCAAGGGAGATGATTGAAATGTGGTGTTTTTTGGCTATGGAATTAGCTATTCGATTGCCTGCGTATGGAAGACAGACGGCAACGATTTGTTCTTTTTGAAACCAATTTGGTTTTCTGAGAGAAGGTTGTTGTGTTTTACGAAGCATCAAATGCGTCTGGAGATTATTTTGTCCAATACTTTGGAAAAGCAGGGATTGAGTGAAATAGGGCGGTAAGGGTTTGGGTCTGTTTTATCACTATTTGGGTTTAAAACTGGAATAATTAAGCTTGTTTTGTATTGTTGTTAAAAATATTATTGAAATTGTTGGTTATTTTATTTTAGAGCGACGAAGTCTTATCATAGAGTATGAAATTCTGTCGTGACCTGGGGTATGAACTTTTAGTGAGTGGATGGTGCTTAAGAATTCGATCGATAAAATGTTGGTTTCAATCTGTTTAGCTGTTGCTGTTGGGGTGTAGTTAAGATTAGTTTCATTTGAGGGACAAATGGTTTTGAAAATCCCTAAGTTGTGTGAGAAATTCGAGTTGTTAGAGGCGTCAGACCAGTGTTGGGCAAACGCATTGGCGATTGCGTAGTGATCGGAGGTGTTATATGTGGTGTTCAGGTAAGTGATAGCATGACTGGTTTTCACTGGGTTCAGCCCACAGAAACTTTTAATATTGTGCCAAATTTTTCCAGAGGACGTGTTTGGATTGATACTGGATGTGAACTGGTAGTTAGCTTCACGCTTTGCTATTTTTAATTGCCGCCTGAATTTGGCATTTGTTTATTTAAAGTGTATGATATTGGCTTGGGTGATGTTTCGATTTAGATTATTTCAAGCTCTGTTTTTTCTGTCTGAAGGATTGAAAAGGTTTTATTCTACCATGGGAATGGATTTGTGGGCACTCTGTAAGATAATTTTGTTCAAATTTGCTGCTTCTTCGTTAACTTCTCCTGCTATAGGTATTTTTGTCCCAGGTCTTTTGTTTCTTTTTGGAAATGGATCCAGTTGGCCTTTTTAATTATAAAGTGTACACGTGGAGGTAGCCGCGGGGCAGTAGTTTTGAACATATTTAAAATTATGGGAAAGTGATCACTACCACAGAGGTAGTTAGTTCGAACCCATGTGGTGTGGGGGAAGAGATCAGGAGCAGAAATTTTTTCACTGACGGGTGCAGATTTAAGTTGGCTAAGAAATTATACCTGGAACTCCGATGTTTCACTATGTCTCGAGATGAATGCGTGGAGAATGTTAGCTTAATAGACTTTAGAATGAATTAAAATAGATTAGAAAAAAGGGCTCTTAATGGTGTTTCGTTAAGTTTACTATTTATTATATCTTGTAATATAATCTAAGCAAACATCGGTCACAAACATAAATTCGTTACAATCATAATTAGCTAACATAATCTAAGGTTTTATGTTATTTTGGATTTCGTTGTTCTTACTGCCTACTTGTACCTCGTCTCTAAGTTTGCCAAGTTAGACATAATTTAACCTTTCCTTGCAGCCTCTTTCTTTTTCTTTTCTTTCATTTTTCGCACTTCGGCCTTCTTCTTGGCTTACTCCTTACGCTTCTTCGCGGCCTCCTTCCCCTTCTTGACGGCGCCAGTTGGCGGAGTTGACTCAAGATAACCGCCATCAGCCATGCGTTCGAATGATTCAATGGGATCGTAAGTGGAGTAGAAAGCCGTGTACTTATTACGACGTGGCACCAAGCGAAATGAGTAAGTGAGTAACAATCCAGACAACGCGAATGCACAGGCAGTCCTCACATTACGCATGCATTGTTTATAGTGAGTGCCATGCATCGGAAACTTGAATTCGGCCATTGCAAATTTTATATTAATACGTCTCTGCCCTGGGAAAACAAATTACAAACTGAATTTTAAATAGGAAATTTTATGTGAGGCAATTGCAAATAAACACAAAACCTACTACTAGTGTATGCAAATTTTAAATGTATAAAAATGTTGATTTTAATTTTGACTTTTATTGACCCAAACTAGGAAATGATATTTTGGAGATGTTATGTAGGAGCGATTACGTTGTAGCGTATATTCAACTGGACGGCAACCTTATGTATAGAAGGACATTAGGGTGGAGTCTATTTAGGAGCTGTTGCATCAGTGAGGGCCTTGGAAATTGGGTAGGGCCTTGGCCAGGCTATTTGGATAAGATTGCAGCCTCTGGTGATATTGGCTAGAGTTTCGACGGATCACCTTCAGCACAGTTACCATACTCAACTCTTGCTGGCAAAAGTGGTACCCCAGAGTTCAATTGCGTTATGCCCAACAGGGGCTACAATTTTTGTGTAGATTGTCGTCTTGTTATATAGAGACAATTTACTGGATATCCGTAGTAGGCAATGAAGCGTACGTAGTTTGCATGAGGTGGTGTGGCTGATATGGGTTCGCCATGTCATGCGCTTGTCAAAATATTTAATGCAACGCACAGGTAATCATGAGTACACATTTTTTGGGTGATCAAAAGTGATGAATGAGTAAGACGTTCTATTGGTACTAGTAATTATTCAGACAGTTTTCCTTTCGACTTTAACAAAGATATACCTGTTTCCTACTATACTCTAACCAAACTAGTTAATTGTTAGTAAGTACCAATGTGAAGAGGGCGCCTAGTTCTACATTCATCGTCGCTCAATTCGTTCTAAGATATATCTTTTATGATACATAAAGGCTGCAACGAAACAAACCCAGCATACAATAAAACCTCGCTGAACCACTCATAAATATTAATTTAGCTAGTAGCTAGAAACTATTGTCCCACCAATGTTAACGAGAAGCGATAACAAATCCGACAGGAATTCGGTCTTCGACCCAGGAAAAACCCCGAAAAAAGTTCTTTGGCTACAAAGCGCCAACCCTCGTATATAGCCAGCCCACCATACAACCACACACATTTTCAATCTCACTCTTCTACAACATCAAGCTGTTATAGAAGAACTATAGTGACTTAATAGAGTTTTATTGTGGTAACAACGCAAGAGAAGAATGCCTGGCAAATGAAGTTATATTGATTGAAGAATTTATGTATTATGGTAATTCTTATATCACTATGGTTTTGGGACATTTCATATTGAACGATACTCCATTAGCATCACAAAGCTACTTAAGACACTATTCTCCAAGACAATAAATTCCACCTCACCTTATTTGTAAATGGTCGTAGTCAATTGCTTAGGTTCAAGTCTGTTCATCTAAATTATATTTAATAAACAAACAAGAATCAAACAAAACACCATGGGAAATCCTTTGGCATTCCTACCGAGAACTAATTTTGCACTGAGTTGTAAAACCAACATACCGAGAGAAATCGTCCACCTTTCGGACTCTTGAAAACAACAGGTCCTGTGGCGTTGTTTTCGCATTCCGACGAAGCGGAAAGAAATGAAAGTAATAATAACTGAAGTGCCCTCTGCAATGGCAAGCATCGTGGATCTGGGGCAGCTTCAAACCATTGGAATAACTCGGCAGGTAGTGGAGGTGGACGTATCTAGTTTTGCAATATGAGTTACTAAGTTGGTGAGTGAACTTTCAACACTACGACTCTACGTGAGTAGCTAAGTGACTGTACCAATGACTAAATGAATATATGAATCTACTTGCACCAACTTCTGCCTGACTTCGTTAGTGCGGCTTTCGGACCAAAGGGTTTGTGAGTTGGTTACTCGCTTATTTTAGTTAAGGAATTTTGGCTTCAAAATTACATTTCACAGTAGTTTTCATAAGTCTTTGCTTTTGGCTTCTGTTTTCTTAATCCTCACCCACCACAAACCAACCTGTTGACCAAATAAATATGGGAGACCTTTTTGGATATTTTTATAAGCTTACTGGAAATACATATACTTGCATTATTTCAAAGAGTCTAGTTTTTTTGTTTTTCGAATTTTCTGCCGCAGATTTAAAATTTATGGTATTATTACATCTTAAAGTTAGTCTCAGTCACCGAATATCTCTCTTCAAGTGCGGACGTCAGTGCTTCTTATCGTCAGTTAGTTCTGTTCATTTTCATTTTCAGTTTCTTTTTACTTATTTTTTTTTCTTCTTTTTCTTTTGTACTGCGTGCTTGTGCTATCACTGTTACGTGCGTTTCAATACTCTGTGCAATCATGGCTCCTGGGTCACCTTATCTAGGGGATAATTGCTTTGCTAGTCTTAGCGTAAAAAAAATTGACATTTTCAAAAGCTTTCCGACGATTTCCCTGGATTACCAGAATTTGTGCAAAATTATGAATAAAATTCATAATTATCGCCTCCAAAAACAGAGAAAAACCAATTTTAGATATCTCGTGTTTCGTAGTGCAGCGCGCTCTAAACGTCATCACCAAAGATATTATCTCGATCTCCACACTCCGCGACGGCAACCTGTTATTGCTAATCAAAACCTAGCAAGTAGCAGAAATATTTTTAACAATTTCCTCATTGCCTGGCTTATGTGAGATTGAATGCAAACTCCACGACATCCTCAACTTTGCAAAAGGTACCATATACGCACCTTATTTAAATAATATCCTCGAAACCAAAATAGTGGAAGAATGTATGTCCCAGAATGTTCACTCCGTTTTTACGTTCACCAGGAACACGGACGGCACTTCAAAGCCCACCGGCGTTCTTCTGATCACATTCGATCTTTATAAATTGCCGAGTAAATTGGACATATCTTGGCATTCAGTCAAGGTTAAGGAATACATTCCCAACCCGATGAGGTGCAAGAATTGCCAGCTTTTGGGTCACACAGCAAAACATTGCAAAAACGCCGCTACTTGCGCTAATTGCAATCTTAATTTTCACAGCCCCGATCATTGCTCTAATTGTGCCAACTGTAACGGAGATCATCCTGCTTCCCCATCCTCTTGCCATAAATATCAACAGCAAAGAGAATTGCTGAATATAAAAACTAAAAAGAAGTGCAGCATCAGAGAAGCAAAACTTCTATTAGAAAAACAACAAGCTGCTATTGCAGTTAACTCGCTGGCTATCTTCGCAGCCGTCCCAGTAACAACAAAATCTATTATTTGACAAGAAACACACAATTTCCAAAGTGCCCACCAGCACAGACACTCAATTGTATACCCCCGCCGTCTCAAGCTTTCCCCATTCCTTCTTCACACAATTCCAATTCAACATTCGCTCCAATAACACCTAACGAAATAATTACAACACTCAAAAACACTTCTGTTGCTACAGTAGCAGATCAAGTTTTAAAACAAACTGAACAAAAACAAACCAAACGATTCAATCTTTCCTATGACTTATTCTCATCAACTCTCATCTATTCTTTACAATCTCCTCATTTTGATGAATTAGTGGGAGAACCTGACTTGTATGGAAGTCCCCTTCCATTGCATTTATTCCTCTCGCAAACATAAAACATCCCTTCTATATCTTTGCAATGTCTATTAATATATTATAGTGGAACGGTATTTGCAACAATTATAACAAACTTTTACTAATCGTAAACGACCACTCACCCGATGCTTTATGTTTGCAAGAAACAAACTTGCCACACAATTTTAATAATTTTATCTGCCCCAAGCCATACACTGGCTACTTTTACAACCATCTTCACAAGGTGTGAGAGTGCTTATTAAATATATCATCTCTCATACGTATAATATAATTAACTCCAACCTTCTCTGCTCCACCTTACAACTCAATCTTAACATCCCTATCACTATCTTAAACTTTTATATCCCTCCCAGCCAAAGCTTTACTTCTAACGACATTCTCTGCACTTTCCAGCAAGTTAAATGTCCGTTAATCATGTTGGGTGACTTTAATGCTTCGAGTCCCTTATGGGGCTCCAATCAGATTAACTCACGTGGTAAAACCATTGAACGGCCCATCACTGCAGCTAACTTGGTTGTGCTGAATGATGGTTCATCCACTCATTTCTAGTCCCACAGGACCTTTACCCAAGTAGATATTTCATTAGTATCCCCAATAATTGCCCCCAGATTTACCTGTTCCATCCTCAATTCTCTACATGGAAGCGATCATTACCCAATCGCATTAACTCTTGCAATTAATTTTTCCCCCTATGCCAAAATATATAACTGACCTTGCCAATCCGCTAGGTACTTAGAAGCTAATTTCACTATGGTAGAAATCGAAGCTGTAATTCACACAGCAAAAGGGAAGAGCCCCGGCTTGTATAAGGCACCCCACTTTCGGTGATTTTATGTGTAACAGCGTTCGAACAAATAAACACTACCTTCTCCAGATATAAAGATATTAATATATCGGTTTATGCTGATGATGCCGTCTTCTTCACCAAAAACAAGATAACGACTATGAAAGAGATTGATTCTCCTTCATTTTAAATGATTTGGAATCGTGGGCAATCTGGTCTGGAACATCCTACTTCATCAAAAAATGCCAACTCTTGCATATCTGCCGTAAGCACCGATGCAAATTTTCCGACATATATGTCAAAAACAAACGTTTAAAAGTTGTTGATCACTTAAAAATTCTAGGTATAACCTTTGACTCGAAATTACTTTTTAAGCAACATTGTATCAACTTAAAAAACAATTAGAATCTAGATTTAACATTATTAAATTTTTAAGCTCCAAATACTCCAGTGTCCACATAAATACCCTCATCAACATAACACGTGCCCTAATGTTCTCCAAAATCGATTATGGCCTGCCTATCTTTGGATGGTATTCCAAAGCTCATATAAGAAACATTCAATCGCCCTATCACGTAGGGCGGTCCGTCGGCGCTTTTCCTACCTCTCCTACTCCCTGCATTCTTGACGAAGCTGGGTTACCATACACTGCGGAAACGATTAAAGAAACAACTCTCCAACTTGTCCCCAAGCTCTACACGACACCAAATCGTCTCCTAGCCTAGATCTTCGCTGGCAGCTTTAAACAAAAACGGCTTTACAAAAGTGTCTCTACAATCCGGCGATGCGCCACCTTCTGCCCGAGTCTAACTTTACCTCCCATAAAATTCTCGAACTTTATAAATCCTTCTCCAGCCTGGACTTACAATCAGCCCAACCTCAACACCAGTCTGCACAGCTCTGCTAAAAACGATACTAGCAGCTCTGAACACTTGGGAGTTTTCTACACGGACGTCTCAAAAACTGCCAACTCTACTGCATTCGCCGTCGTCGACAATATGGATACAATTGTTGCAAGCGGGCTACAACCACCGTATAACTCCATCTTCACGGCAGAGGACTTTGCTAAATTAAAGGCGTGCCAATTTGCCATCAACAACGGTGGTGAATTTGTAATCTACTCTGACAGCCTTTCCGCCATACTAGAAATACAAAATCCCGAACACAACGACTTTTCCATTCGGGAAATCCGGAAACTTTGCACCCAACATCACAACAAAATCTCCATCTTCTGGGCTCCCAGCCACCAAGGGATAATCTTGAACGAACGCGCCGACGGGGCAGCCAGACTCATCATCAACGCCCCAACACACCACTTTACTACCACCAGCGCAAAAGACCTAAAAAAACCACGTTTCCCGCCACCAGCATTCTAAGAAATTGTTCGAATGGGTCCAGATACACCACCGGTACTCGGCCATTAACCCAACATGTTCCAAAATCTGTCTTCAATCCAGCTCAACTCGACGGGCGTGCGGGTGTTTCATCCGCCACACACGAGACGTGCTCAACGAATCAGTTTGCCCACCTTGCTCTCTCTGCGAGAATGACCTCACCGTGGACCACCTTCTTGACGTCTGCCAACACTTGGAGAACAATAGAGTATCCCTCTTTGGCTACCAAGTCCCATCCAATCTTTTAACAAGTGCCGTCCCACAAAACGTTTCCAACATATATAATTTTGTAAAAAATTTCAAAATAAATATTTAAAACACATCTAGTGACTCGTTAAATTAGTATTAAACAATAAATAATAAATTTAGTCTGAATTCTAAGCCAAGTTAACTGTACTCAAGTTGGGTCGACTTAAGTTGAGACGGGAGCTACATTACTTTATATTTTTTTTACTTTAAGGTTGGCAATGGTTCTAGTGTAATCCAAAATGTTGCTTTGTTGTCGCTTGAAGATGTAATTAGTTTTTATGACATCCGCTTTGAATATGTCTATGCCTTGTTGAAATGCTAAGCAACCATCCTTTGTTTACGCAAGTGTCATAGTAGAAAGTTGTCACTCCTGCTGTTAATTATGTATTAAATGTAGCCCTTTTCGGGTAGAGAGAAAGCACTGAATGAAGAAGATGATAAATAATTAATCATAAATGGAACTGAAAAAATGTATGTTCATAATAAGAATAACCACTAACTTAATGGTTATACACCATTAATAAAGAATTATCCGATCCTTTACCTATCGAGTGGTGTAATTATATTTTGGATGCGGATAATAGATATGTCGCTACAACACCCATTTGTATCGTATTCACTTTTCTTCACTTTTTAACGCATGACCCCCGTATAACTGAAGGCAAAGACTTATTCACGTAAAAATAATATAAAAAAAAAGCAATTGAAAAAAGCCGACCATGGATTGGGACCTGCGCACTGAGCGTACCAGCTATATTCTGTATCGTATACGCTGATGACAAAGGAATACCCCATAATTTCACAATTAATTATCGACGAAATAGGTTTATTAAAACCTTTTCAAACGAATGCCACCGAATGACGATTATTTTATAGTTTCATTTGCTCTCGCTTTGGCGTATTTTCCTTTTTTAAAACTTAAGGCGCAAACAAACCATAATATACAACCAAAGGTCAACAAAGGTTGAACTGAATACAAACAAACACTCCACCTGAGACTTGTTGCACTTTAGCAGTTATCAGTAAGTACCTTCGATTCTAGTAATACAAACACAAGAAGCAAGAAGCCCAACGCGTGTCAATGGAAGTGGGTTCAACAAACGCTTGAGCAGGACTGAGTTGATGAATGTGGCAATGAAATGAATGGCATTCTTTGTTGTACTGGTACAAGTATATACGAAGGACTGACTACGTTATAAAAATCCAATGAACCGCAATGGAGGGGAAATAGGTTTAAATAAACTGAGGGAGCGGCAGAATGATATGCTCGTAAAACAAAGATTCGTAGATTATTGAAGGCATTAATCAAATTCACCAGCTCTTAATTGGTCACTTATAACGGAGGAAGACAGTTAGCCAGACCAGCTGCAAAATTAATTAAAGTCCAATGTAAATGTTAGTTTTAAGCAAATATTATCCGATGAGTGTCGGCGAGTATGCGGCGGGTATGTGCATAGCAGAACTTCAACTGCTCTTCGATCAATTATACAAAACCAATTCGGCAGTCCGACCAAATAGTGTATTGTTTTTAATTAACTTTTCACATTAATATGAGAAATTTTGCTTTGGAATTGTCGACGTACAGAAAACATTGCTAGAGTACGAGCTGAAAATAGAGTAATAGACTGTGTTAGAGGCTATGAAAAAAGATTGAGAGATAGATACTGCGGCAAAGCACAGTACCAGAATCCAAAAAGATGCAGAGAGTTAATCTTTGAATTCGGAACACAAAAAAATTTAAGACGCGACCGACACATTCCAACTATAGCAAATGAAGAGACTGGTTGCCTACCTCCTTCAATGCATGCCGCGAGGCTGCCAGGCTGATTTTTTCCGTATCATTCGACTTTGGCTGGGCGTTCGAAAGCTGCGCACATTTATTAATTTGGTGTCGGGCGGTGCTAACTGAAATTGCTTGTTGGTGATTTAATTCGATGGAGCAGAAATTTACGCTGAGCATGTCGGTGTGACTTTTAATAAATTTCAAATTTGTTGGTATAACAAATCAAATCCCAAAATTATTTAACACGAGACTGTGCTAAACAGACCAAATCGAGAATTAGCTCTGCTTTTTCGACCTTATCTTATACACTTTGCACAAGCTCAAAATGGATATTGCACCGTTGTTGGTCAACTAAGCCCTTCGTAAAATTGCAGGTTTTGCTTTCTAGCCGCAGGTCAGCCGGAAAAGACAAACAAACCAAACGACGGCCCACATAGCCTGGTACACTGAACACGCTAATCACAAAACTCTACTGAGAACAATGAAACAATAATGAATTGTATTGGACACAACCAGGCGTTGAATAGATTTCAATCCAAGCGCGTGAAATTGATTGAGTGTATTACTTTAGATTGACTATTTATTACACATTTTGCGTCGATAGTCTGCTCTTGTCACTTATTTTGTGCGAACGCCTAGAGTTATGCCTACAAATAATGAAAATGTCATATCGCAGTGCAACTCAATCTACTTAAGCTTAGTCAAACATTGTCTATGCCTACGCTCTAATAATTTACTTACTCAACTAAAGACATGTTAGTCCCTTGTCGTTCTTTGGTAAAATGCTTTGCTTCTGAATCCTACAGATTTACATTATCTTAGGTCCAATTTGTCAAATTCATTGTTGGCTATTGAGTGATAACCTAAGTCTTATTGAATTACTTTTTAGATGATTCACGCAAGAGGTGAAGGTAGATTATGACTTAAAGAGCAGTTTAAAGTACTAAACAACATGATCATTTTCAAGTTCTCATTGGCAGTTGATTATGAATCGAACAAAAGAAATTCCATTTGTTTTGATAATTATTCCTCTTTCTTTGCTAAAGAAGAAAAAGCCGCTTTCTTTCTTGTGATATACCATTGGGCTTTTGTGGTGGTGAGAATTATTTTTGATTATTGCGCTTGAATTAACTTTATATTTGATTTTTGGCAACCCCCCATATTTCGGCTCCATTTGTCCAAATCGGTCTAATAATTGTCTTATAGATTAGGAGCTTGTTTTCAAATTAAATGTTTGAATTTAGTTTGAGCAGCCAGTGCACTTGTCTTACTTTCATTTTGAATTGGTCACGCTTTTTTGTATATTGTGTTTCCAGTTTAGTTTACTGTCAATATATGATCCTAAGTACTCGGCTTCTTTTTGAATGGTTACGTCGTCTCCGTCAATATTTATATGGATTGGTGTGAATCTAGTCTTAGTAGTGTATATAACTTGTACTGTTTTGTTTCTGTTTATTTTAATATGCCACTTTCTAAGCCAGTCAAGTGTTTTATTAAAGTCTACTTGCAACATGGATGTGGCATTATTTATTTTTTTATGAGCACTTGGAGTATTGTGTCATCGGCGAAAGTTGCAATCATCGACGAATTGTGAGTGGGATATGGTATGTCTGCTGTGTATAGGGTATATAATAAAGGTCCTAGCACACTTCCCTGTGGAACCCCTGAATTTAATTCTCTAAGGGTTGAGTATTCGTCTGAGTATTTTACTAAGAAGTATCTACCTGTGATATACGATGTTAATAGATGGGCTATGTTTTAAGGAAATACATTGTTAAGTTTGCATTTGAGTATTTTATGCCAAACCTTGTCAAAAGCTTTTTCACGTCCAAGAAGAGTCGCATACATTTTATTTATTTATCGTCAATGCCGTTTAGAATTTTGTGCGTAACTCTGTGCACTCGTTGTATTTCTGAGTGACTTCTTCGAAAACCAAATTTATGATTTGGAATGGTGTGTCTGCATTCTAGTAGTGGCAATAGTCTACTTCTTAATATCTTCTTGAAGACTTTTCAGATCACAGGGAGTAGACTGATTAGTCATTAAGACTAAGACTGATCCTTTATATGTCTTTTAACACTCACTATGCGTCAGCTACTCCTCCTAATTCTATTAATCTCCTAAAAACCAAACTATTAGAGACGTTGAACTAATTTAAAATTATTATACTACTAGGAACTAATTCTAACCCCTTTTTTCAATCCATGATTGTGATTGGTAGTAGAAGCTGATATTGAGATTTGTCGGTACACTGCGGAACAGACACTTGCTCTCGTTTCGTAAATCCACTTGAGGGTATTGGTCAACCTCAACGACTTAGAAAAGTAGTACTTTCTTACTTGCCTTCTATTTAATTGAAATTAACTCTTAGTTAATTCTTAACTGTAGTTTAAATTGTGCCTGCTTAATTGTAAACGGCTAAAAATGTTATGTCTGTAGGCATATATAAACGCCACATATAACGTAGACAGTGGCTCTGGTGTTGCATGTTGACCAAAGAAACTAATAAGGCCAGCTGAGCCCAGCCATGTAACTGGGTAAATTATGATACTACTTAGCCCCGCCCAATGTGAGATCAGTGTGTGATTACGTTGGACCTGATAAGTCTATGAACAAAAATCATATTCAGGAAAGCAAAGGTTAAAAAGACTTCCGGTTTTCTTAAGAATAGTTCCGTTTAGAAAATTTGAACTTAAAGACGGTCAGAGTAGTTCTACTTAGAGAGTTTATAGAAGTTCTCTTCACATTGTGGAAATTGTGTTCAGAGACGTTTAATTATGAAAAGTTCTATTTACTAGTAAAGTGGAAAAAAGTGTTAATCAGAAAAGCAATATTTGAATAAGTTCAGTTGATAGACGTAATGAATCACCCGACATGTTTTCCTATGTACCAAAACAGATGCCATTCTACAGAGTACCATTGCGAAGAGACTGGGACTGGGAAATTTGAATACTAGAATTGCGTGGCGAATATTTGATTTAGAGAGGTCTGTTCGATTTGAAGACTTTTCGGAGGAATTAAAATTGAAATGCAAGAAGGAAGACCTGTTATGAGGTAGGAGTTTGATGAAGAAAATATGATAAGGAAAGCATAAGTACATTCCCTTTGGAGTAAATTCGAATTTAGAGAAGCCGTTGCCCGAAATTCGCTTTAGTGAGATGCTCTTTAGAAGGATTTCTTTTAAAGAAATAAATATTAAAGAATAAATTTTATGTAAGTTTCGTTCTGAGAAATGTTTGCATATCAACTTAAAAAATATTCGAATTTGAAGATCACTGGATCTATTTCGGAAGTGCTGCCTTAGAATGAAGGGCGTTTAGAAGAGATCTGATAGAGTGAAGTTTACAAAAGTTCACAAGGTGTAGAATCTTAGTTTAGAATCTTGTCTACCGACATCATCGCACAGCCCAAGAAAGCAACGTATTTTACTAAAGAGAATAGCTTGTTTTAGCGCCTTATGCTTGACTAGGTGCTTGGATGTAGTCTCTGCGGATATCTGCCAGTTCCTCTGACCACCAAAAAACTGGTGTCGGTTATATTGGCGTCTGGGCTGTATGGTTGCATTTCAAGCATGTTGAACCGACTGCATAACAGTTTCTGTATCTTATCTTATTTACACACAAATATCGCAGATTTTTTATCCCGTTATTTGAGGGTGTATGGCTCACTGAGTAACGCCACATCGATGCCAAGCTCACGCACCGAATAGGAATACAAAGCCTGTTCGTCCGCGCAGCAGTTGAGGTTCAGCTCTAGAAACTGAATTCTGAATAATTCTGCTCGCTTCTCGACAGCCAAACGATACCTTTGGCTACCCGCTTGTTGACTTATATCCTCGGCATTGTTCTTTTCACAGGTGTTCTTTTCTTGGCTCAGATTTACAGTCTATGGCTTTGTGACACGATTGTCTGTACCTCAGGCAGCACCCGCTTTTGCCAACGCTGTTCTTGGACGCTCTTGTCAAGTGGTCGGGTTCAAGGCACCTAAAGGATACGGCATGCCCAACCAATTTTCAGCTTCCCAGCTTGAAGTAGCTTTTCCACTGTCCGTTTCGCCCTCGAGGATTCCAAAACGGACGATGCGCTTGGTGTACCGGCCATCAGGTTCTTCGCCTTCTCTGGTTGCGTTCTAAGCGATGCTTACCTCACCGTCTCTGCTACGTTTTGTGGTTGCAAAGGTAAGGTTTTTTGTTGGTGAAGCCGTCTGGGTGGCTACATTCATTTTGAGCGTGACTGCGTTGTGAAAGCTACCGAAGTTCGACAACGCCTGGATGCCTTGTGAGACTATATTCTCGAGAAGGTCGCGATGTGTCTGATTTATGTTCGCTTTGGGGGGCCGTCAACGTCGCGTTAAGTAAACCCTTAGCGGCCTTCGTAAGCATGCATCCGCTTGTCGTGCTTCCTTCGCTTGCGTCGAGCTTGGTGTCAGGACAGGCCTCTGCGGGAATCTGCTGCCTTTAGTCGTCAGCCGACGTGTGATTTGCAGTCTTCTTTGTCTTTGCTTGTGTTGCGTTCTGATTCGATTCCAGGCCGCCCACCTTCGAATCCGCATAGACCTTACAGGGTTGGCTATACGTAACTCGCACGATTCTAATGTCTGCAACACAGATTTGCTCAATTATTCGAGTTATTGCTAAGTCCCGTGTAATTTTTTGACTTATGTTTTAATTGTGATAATAGGCACATGCATCAACTCTGTATCAAATGACTTTCTCAAATAATCCCTACTTTCCGTTGGCAAGGTTTAGGCCCGTCTGTTCCATGCGAGCGCATATTTTCGATGGCTGGGCTCGTATCGTCGGACCGTAGAATGCGCCTTGATTATAACAATGCTAAAAAGCGGTTGTTTCTAAAAGCAAATAAAAATGATTAATATATAATAAATAGGTTTTTCTTTTAATATAAGCACAAAAAAGAATCCATGACAACTGTGCATATAACACTTTAGCTTCACATACCTATGTATATAAACTAATAAAACAATTTATTAAGTTTTATAAACAATATATTTATTACGGAACTTTGTGCCTTTCTTGATTTATTAATAATTTGTTTGAAGACATGAACTAAAAAGCTCCGTAGCGGTTTGTATTTTGCACACATGTTCTATTTGCATACGGCACCAATGACAATAATATTTGTGGACATGACCACAGACGACATGGTCACAACGCTTTTTAGAGCAAGCTTGGTTTTAGAACCAACTTCATCTTTAATGAAGCCTTACTTGTTATTAACTTCTAACATAACAGACGTAACAGTCACTGATAATTGTCACAGATACTCAAAAGTTACAGTCACAGTTGGCCCTGTTATTGAAAAATGACAGTATAACTCAGTTCATTTGAAAATTTCAAATAATCTTCGTAGTCAGTTTTTGCTATTCTTCGTGAGTGTGGCGCACCAGATGCTAGTGTGTGCTGTGCGTAGAGCATACCAGGCCTGAAGCTTAGCTGCAACTTCAGAACGAGTGCCCACGCTTAGCGCTTTGACTTGAGCGTAACGCATGTTATGCACATTAACTCGGAACATACGTCATTCCAGCGCTGTCGGTTGATGAGCGCTACTGCAGCCTTGCCTGGTGATAAACTGTCAGACAGCAAAAACCAGTGCGCAGTGAGTACGTGTGGTCACTTTGCACTTTAGCTTTGCTTACTATTATTTTTATTGCAGGCCACGACGAAAGCCTTAAGAAACGCGTTCGCTCGACATCGTCACTCAACTCCCCGCCCTTCTCGCACAGTAGTACGCTTGTGCTTGCAACAGTTCCTGCTTCACTTCACAGTTGCCGTCACTGTGTTTAGTAGTCAACGGGACTGACACACGCAATCATAAGCGTAATCGAACTGCCACCAAGGGAGTCTTACAGCAGTCCCGTCAATCTTGAGTCACGATAGCTAACGCAGCCTGAGCCTTGGGTATCATCCAGCGCAGAGATCACATTGCCAAGAACAAAGAGGTTTCGACAAGGTGAAACCTTCATGTTGTAACCGATGTTTTTTCATACTTTTTGGTTGCCACAACCGCTAGAGGGAATACGCCGTGCGAACGCGGGGATTGCTGACTCATCGCGGTCACGGTCACAGTGCGGTCAGCGAACCCACGCAAAAGTGGGACGATAACTTGTTTCGCTGATTTCACGATCTGCTCAGTAAGTCCAGGTATCATAATGGCATTTATATCCTCGCGCAGATCAACAATGCTCGATTCATGTCCATTGCTCGACAACAAATCGAACAGCTGCTCTTGATAGAGCTCCATGTATTAGCACCTCACAACGAAGTCTACAGAACCCGACATCACCTCGATCCTCCGAAATAAATCGCATTTGGCACTGGCCGTTGACGTTGACGAGCCGAATGACTTCATCTGACTCCGGGAACACCTTCTCCACGACGCCGCGGCACCAGTCCTTTCGTGGCACATTGGGATTGCATAAGAATTCCAAGTCACCCTCCTTTATGGTTTGCGCCTTTTGGCACCACTGTACACGGTGTATCAATGTATTTCTTCGCTTCGACTTCCCCACCGTTTGATGTGAGGCATTCACAAATGTAGGATGATCTGCAATAACTTTACCCTTGTGTGCTAACTCATTCTGCATGAGTGTGAGCTGTTAGAGCAGATCCTGTGAGCCACCTTGCTTCTAGTATAGCAACCTTGCTTGGTGTCGCTGACGTTCGGGGTTGAGTTTATCATTAAACTGTGGCATTCCCTTATTGAGAGCTGTGAGTTGTCGGTCTTTGATGTGCAGCTTATCAATAAATACCTTAATCTTTGCAGTCATCGGTGGCCGTTCAGTGTTGACTTCGGTGCGCAATTTACTCAGCTTGACCATTATGCCAATGTCAACGAGCGCCTTTTCAGGATTCAGCTTCACAACCACGTTCACCTGCTGCTTACAGTTCTTCAACTTATTGACTTCGGTTCCATTGACGTTCTCCTTCTCAGCCTTGCTGACCAGTCGCTTAGTATCATTGTAGGTCAGATCTTCCGGCTCAAACTCCACATGCGACTTTGACACACCTGGTGACGTCGACTGCGCTGGCTCGTCCTCCACTGATGGCTGATCAGACTGTGCATCGGAGTCGTCCTGATCGTTGTTAGTGGCCGTGCAGTCCAGGATTAGAGTTTCTGAATCATCAGGCAGATGTCGTCCGTTATCCACTCGGTGATATTCAGATAAGGTAAGATTGTATTATCATTAGCGGTCGGTGTTATTGGCGAAGTGATCGGTTCAGAAGGTTCTGTTTATGCTTTATGAAGCAAATGATGATGTACCTTATTGCATCCACATGCCACATGCTTCCTGTTGTCGACAATCGCGAGTTGTGTGGCCAGCATTCAAACATGAAAAGCACAGACGGATCCTCTTTGCTTGCGCCCATCTCCTTGCGAAAGTGGTATTTATGAAATGATCGCATTCAAACGGTTTATTTTGTCTCTGGCACATCGAATATTTACCTGTTGCTTGGTTCCCGTCTACATGAAGAACAACACGGCTCTTCGACTCACGGCTCGAATCACTTTCACAAACAGTACAAATAATGTTGGCTTCTGTACTGATTCAGTCACCGAAGTGAATCAACGTAGCGTACGGCTGTATGGCTACTGAATGCCTGGCCCACTCGATTCGTTTACTCAAAGGCAATTTTGCCACCACATCCTCAAGCAAGATTGGGTCTTCTATATACCGATACTCATCAGCGGCTTGTAAAAACGCACAAATGTCTTTCACCTTTGTAGCGAAGGGTATAATTCTTTCCACGGCACTCTCCGATATCGTTGGGATTTGGCGAACGATTTCTAATTGACTTCGGATCAGCTGCCCCGGACGTCCGAATCTAAACTTTAATAGCTCAATTATGCTATTGACGTTGGCCGGATGAATCAGCAGTGATTTGACGACTTCACGAGCATCTCCCTTTAAATATTTTTGTAGCCTTTGGTTGTTCTCGAAATTGTTGTATCCGTAGGCTGCTGTTGATTGAGTGAATGTTGTATAAAACGTTGGCCAATCCTCAGGGTTCCCGTTGAATTCCGGTAGGTCAATTAGTTTGGTTGGAACACCTGTGTCGTACGAGACGGCTCTCACGGCTGGATTCTCCTTTGTTGGTGAATATGGCCTTGGCGTTACAAAGGGGTCACCTCTAGACGTCGACGGGATTGGGAGCGGATTAGAAGCAGAAACGTTCGACTTTGTTGCAACTGAGTGCGCTGCAATACTTCTATCATCCAATGACCACGATAACGGTTGACATGGCGGTTGTGTCACATGCGGAGTCATTGCTAATAGTGGCTGCAATGACTGCTGCTGCTGTACTCTCTTGAAAACGGTAGGGGAACTGATCGTCATCTTACACGCACGTAGCTTGTTCTCCAGCATGGCTATTCGACTCTCCATAACCTTTATGACCTCGTCAGTCTTGGAGTCAGTTAACACCTTTGCAATTTCCACCTTCGAATCTGTGGTTAGCGTCAAAAGGATTTCATCAGTCAGTGGAGCAGCTGGCATGTCCTCATCTTCCATGGCTACATATGGATTTAAACGTGCACCTCTACGAATTGGTGGAGTGTGTGGTGTAGTCATAGATCACAATTTACGTCGTTGTGAAATTGGTCGAACGTCGCACTCACGCAAACTTCGCCTCTTGTGAAATAGAAAACTGCGCATGATGCTTCCCTCGCCGCACACACAATTTACGAGGCTGAAATATGATTAAATTAACGGCTCACTTGCACACTTCACCTCTTGCGAAATACAATTTTGGCCGTTATGGTTTACATGCGCGTAAGCATGAGTGTCGCCATAATAAATTGCGAAATAAAATTTGTTCCGATCAGGCGTCGCCACACGCGAATTTAACTAGCCAAAAGATGATAATTGTTCTGGGACATTGATGAAAAAGACAGTTTTTTATTAGATTTAATTTTGAAAAGTTACTTTCAACTGTGTCGTTTGATATCAACAGGCTTCTGTATATTTGCACTGCTATCATTACACTCGGGAAAGTTGATTGTGCCATATTATCAAAAATCAATTTATAAGATTCTTCGGCCGGTACAATTTTATCTTTCCCCGCATCCACTAATTATAAGATAAGCAGTTGAACTGTACCAGGTACAATGTCCTCGGTTTAAAGGTTGGTGTTTCATGACTTCTCGCTCTTATTAATTTCACATCAGTACAGGAGTTGGTGACAAGGATGACTGCTAACCGCGTACTACTGTGACATGTGTTGACGGCACTTCAAAGAAGAACTTGGTGTCAAAGGAATGAACGGACCGTCGCTCTGTCAGCGTTTTGAAATGTAGCCGCAATTGACATATGACCTTTGATTCGTAGAGCTGGCCTTTGATTAGAGAGCAATTTATTCCCTTTTCACCCAACTGATTTTCAAATGCAACAATACTCTCAGCTGTCGTCTTCTCACATTTTGAGACCGCGATTTCCGCTTTAAATTTGTCCGCATTAATTTTGTTAAAATAAATACTTTTCAAACTCATTGAATATTCAAGTTGAAGTATATTCGCTGTAAAGAAATAGAAATAAATAAATCATTGCATTATAATGAAATTAAGCAAATTTAATGCAGGCGTTGCAATCGACAAGAAATCCCCTGAAGGGGAACCCACACAACTTGCCGGTCATGTTCGGGAATATACGAGACGTCCGTATACGTTTTACCATGTTGTCATATGCGACTGGTCTCCTAATACTCTTCCGAGTTATCTAGAGTTTTTTGGTGTGACACTACTGCATTCCCCGCATAGCCGAAGTTCCTGTCATCCCTTATTATATTTACGTCCTTAACTATACTTTCCTCTCCGAATAAAATCGAATCCTCCTTTAAATCACGTTCTATTCAGACCTCTACATCTCATAGAAGTACATGCAAATAAGTGACCTGCAATGCAATATTTTTTGAAAGAATCATAAGTATTTGATCATGACACTTGGCGACATAATATATACCGACAATGGGCGCACGAAATTTGTCACATGAACGGGAGCCGAGCGAATTCAATGTATATGTACTAGTCGACCCGTAGCAGAAGTTGTTCTTCCTCCCAAAGTAAAGTTGTGCGAGTGAGACTTCATGATATATCATATGGATTATGAAAATTGGCTCTAGCGTTCATATTCCAGACTCATTGACATCCTATTCTTTGTTAAATTAAAGTTACTTCACCGATTAAGGAGATTAAGACCTAAATGCAAGAATACCTTAAGGCCTTTATCTAAGAAAATAAAAAGTCACATTTTCTTAATCTCCCTCATAATTACGAATACACACAATTTACGGCAGCTTCTGGGATACGTAGGTTGTTTTCACTTCTCTACCTAACAAGGGCAATAAAAGGATTGCGATATTTGCCACTGAAACATTAATCACCTATTTATTACAGCAGGTCATAAATGTGCACCTGAGTTCGACTGATGTTTAAGTTCGAAAATTAGTGGTAATTAGCGTAATTTCTGTTAATAATTACAAAATTCTACTGAGAGTTCTATAAAGATCGACTACGAAAGTCGAAGTTTCGCATTCGTTGAGATTCAGCAGTGGTGAAAGTACACAATTCAAATAACTGAAATTATAATCAAAGCAATGAGCAACCAGAACATCTATAATAATAATACTACGCGAACCGCCAGCAAGCAGTACGAAGAAGAGGTCATGGAGCCCGTTGTCAAGCGCCGTAGGACGACATGTGCAGAGCCCGACTGCTTCTGCAATTACCACAGTCGCCAAGGTCTATTCCTCCAGTTTTGGAACCGATACGCTTCGCTCCATAATTGCATATATCAGGTTCACGAGATTAAAGGTCTGAGGCTGGTGACAGAACTCACGGGTATGTGGAACAAAGCGGACCGCAGTAATTACATTGAATGGTGGTTGATGCATCAACCAATGTCACAATTCTGGCACGTCAAGCGTAAACTGTTTCGCGACCCTCGCATGACACGTAAGCAATTATGCCCAAAGCGAGAGTTTACGTGGGGTACTCAAGTATTGTTCTTCCGACCTTTGCGTCGGAGTATTCCTCGTATTCGCTTACGTCGCAACTATATGAGACCTGCACGCGATATGGCTATTGATAACTATATTTTGGAGCTATACGACAATTTAAATACACCAAGAGACAGTCCCCGCATCAGTTCTTTGGTCACTGTGCCGCCGAAACCTGAAGGAACCCCCCACAACATCTACGATACTATCGCGAAAAAATTGATCAGTATTTGGCGCTACCATCAGAACACTGCCCGCCATCATCGCGACATCGAAAAAAAGATGACTCCGGCGGAGCTGGCCTATCGCTGCGAACTCGGCTGCGACATCGTTGCTTTTGCAAAGCAGCTGGAGGTACAGTTTGTCTATGAACAGACACGCCGCTTAGTAAAAAACCAAGGATTCGCATCGTTTAACGCCATACAACCGACAAGGCACTCGATGATACTACATCAATTGTTCGAGGTACAAAATAATTGCGTTAGATACGACGAATTGATCTCGAGACGTCTTGGAGTGGAAGACGCCCAAAGTGACAAAAATCCATAACAAGAACAATCAGCTTCGATGTGCATCCATTACATTTCTTAAGAAGTTTAACCTACATTAAAATATATCTCAATATTCGGCTTAATTTTGTTTGCAATAATTACTAGAGATATACATTTATGATGTTGTTTTAAGAACAATATTGTCTTTATTCTAGCAGGTTTCGGGATCTCATTATTACTGGCTTGTTTCCTTTTGCTGTCAATAATCAACCGTAGTCCGAATACCAAAAATAATTCTAAATACAAACAACTACAGGACACGTGGGGGAAAAACAATAATAAAGATCATTCCATTTACACAACACGCAATGAACGTGAATTCCAAGCTCGCCTATTCCTATATGTAAACGAGTTTGCTTCAGCTTTATTTAATGTATTGTATTATAGATACAAATATACATCGTCATAAGTACCCACACGTATTGCATAGGAGTATGAAAGTAAGTGCGTATTTTTGACACAGCCATCAAGCGCCATTGTTTCTTCTTGCCGTGTGGGTTTGTCTTGTCGAAATAGCTCAATTGGCACGCCAATCCAGTGTCAAATACTCATAATATTTACCTTGACATGAAACGTATGCAACCAAACAAGCGATTGTTACCTAACGTAACGTACGTATGACAAACAGGCATTGAGCAGCAGCTAACAAGAGTCGCCTTGGATACCGGCGAGAAATGAAAGTAAAGGCGTAAAATTTTACTTAATTATAATAAAATGGACAGAATTAAGTTACGAACACACCGATGTATACGTTTTATATACGCAGATAAACAGACAGATACAGCCAAATGTAGTCTTCCTTAAAAAGCCAAGTGCGATATTTGAAAACAAGGATGAACAACGACTGTTCACTTCGGCTATGAATATATTGATGTGAGCTCCATTTCCATTTTCAAATTCAAATGTACTCATGTTCCTCAATGTGGTTTGCCATGGCACTATAGTTACTGCCTCCAACTATTGTGCGAATGAAAAGATTTATATGATCACGGTTTACTCTATCCAACTAATGTAATCTGGATACAGTATCTTACGGCAAACTTCAGTTGAAATATTTTATGTGTTCTTGATTCAACAAAACTAAAATCATTTATAAATAGCCAGTCCTTTCAAGCACAACCCTGTTCGTGGCAAACAGTGAGGACAAGTAGATCAATTAATAATTAACGGCAAAATTGTACTGCAGACATCAAATTTGATTTCCCCGGAAGCTTATTATTGTCGAGAGAGATACAAGAAACCGTCTTCGAATTTCTGGAAACAAGGACGTTACATAGTCTCCTGTATTCTAGAACGGTCCGATGATCATATCGGCACAAACACACAGTCATGTTTGTGTCATAAAGAGGAACCTCTTTAATAATTTCGCGGCTCTCCATGGCGTACATTCCAGTATTCCCAGGATCTTACAATTGTCAAGTTTATGTTGCACGCCTTCCAATGAGATACGTACAAATAATAAACAACAAAAATATTCTATATCAGCACATTTTCTTGTCCAACTCTTTTAAAGTGAAGTTTTCTATGCCACTCCCCGTAACTGGTCGAAAATCTTGTTAAGTTTAAGTCTAGGTTAAGAAGTATTATTTTACAAAATTCGGATTAAACTGCAAAGACATCCAGAGTAAGAGGAGTGACTAAAGTAAACACTGCCCTCAGCTGTAGTGGATACTCAAATCGTCCACAGCTATTTTGTAGGGTTCAGTATCTCTCTCTCGGTACAAGTGTGGTGAAAATTTTTTATCACCACAGTCTACGGGAATTACTATTAACTTTTTACAGAAACCAAGTGGAAAAGACTTAAAACATGAATTGTATTCACTGATTAAGCAGTCGAGCTGCGGCCACCTTTAATAATGTGCTGGCATCGTTGCAGCGAGGAGGCCGTGGCAGTTGAAAGGTAGCTCATTAAGCACCGCTTGGCAACAAATTGTAAGGGGTCGGTCGGAAAATGTTGGAATTCTTTTTAAACCACTTTTAATATAATTAAAATTATTATTTCGTTAACGCTGCCAGACAGAATTTGCTTCAGCATTTTCAATGCCTTTGTGTGAATAGCGTTAAAATAATGAATTTTAATGGCTTCATTTTGCAATATTTTTCTTTGCTTACCAAAAATACATAATAAGGCAGGCCAAATAATAACCAAAATAACAATACAAATACCCGCAAGTTAAATAAAAATTTCGGTGAAATTGTAACTTTGAAGTGAAGATCAAATCAACAAAGTTTTGTGCCAAGATAGTGGAGAAGACATTTTGCAAATTTGCTTAATCAGAAATCAATTGAAGCTTACTTCAATGGGGTCTTCAAAGCCACCATATGATTATATGATATGTGCCCGATGTTTTGTTGCTCCTGGCGAAAGTGACAGAAAGCTGCTGAAGGGGTGTCAAAGGAATCTCGGGGCAACGGGAAGACAATGAAATCCGCAATGACCAGTAGAAGAGGAACCTCAGATAGTGTGAGCTTTTTCACGACTAGTGAAAACAGACAAACAAAAATAAAATAGTGGAATAAAAATCAATCGAGGCTTTGGATGAAGGAAAACAAAAAATTTTAAAATAACAAGTTTCACCTTATAAAAACTCCTTTGAAAATTAATTAGTCTAAAAATCGTATAACCGCAAAGGAGTTCTCCGAAATATAGTCACATACAAGCTTCAAGATTTTTGATTCTACCCTATGAATGCATCACCGGGCATTCATCAGTCATACGAATGTAAATAATACATTCCAAACGTGAAGTGGGTTCCATGGTTGAATTTATAATGTCCTCTTTTGTGGTGGAAAATCGGAGAGAACTATCGAGTGTACTAATTCGCATCTAAGCTTTCGGACAATTAAATTTTCCCTTATGAATTGGCGATAGATAAACATACAGATGTCGTTAGATTAACTCGTCTCATGAACAAAACATTTCAATTAAATGTAATTTGACCACTAATGTCTTCTTTTTGTTTAGTGTAATTAACAAGCACAGTGTTTACCGATAACACTGTGCCACACATTGAGTAAACTGAGAAAATAATTGTCTAAAGTAAACACACTTATAAGTCACTTGTACAATAACAATCAGGATGCTTTCATATTTACTATAATATATTAAAACTTAAAGGCTACTTAATTTCAATATAATAATAATTTTCTTAACGAAGAACAATCATGTCCGCCTTAATGGTTGTCCTTTTGCAACAAATGTCCTTATCCCTTGACATTTCTCCTGTCACACTAATTTGTTAGGGAATTTCAGTTGGTTACGAGGAAGAAAACGATAGACACAGGCAAATATTTTATAATTAAATTAGACAGACATTAGACAGACGAGTAATGTAATCTCATTTAACAGTATTTTCCGTAGACCGCCGTTTGCCCTTTACACAAATTAGGTGAGAATGTAACAAAGTAAACCCAAAAAAGGAGATAACAAGTCGACTTTATATTTTAACAATAACTTTGCCTGACCTTGGTATGTGGACCTTGCATACGTGATTGTAATGTATTATCATTGTCAATTTTTTGGCGTTCACGGGCAAGTCAAAAATTCCAACTACATCAAATAGAGTGGGTGTATGTTTTTTGTGAACTCATCAGTGCGAATTATCCACTCATGTGAATTTCTAGCATTGGTTATTATACTTAGATTTACATCTATATTATTATTGGGAACTTTGACCTTAACAACTGGAAAAGCTGCTGCGGTTGCCATTTGAAATGAGCAAAATAAAGCAGCCACTGCAACCCTGGAAAACAGAGAAAGTGGGTGAAAGTTGTAGGATAAACAAAACGTAGGGTCAACGACAGAAAGAGAGAGTAAGATAAACATAACAAATGAAGCACTTTTTAAGGCGCGTTTAAAGTGCCAAATTTTTTCTGATGGACATCGTGGTTGCTTCAGTGCAAGTATTTCGTCTTCGTACTTGCAGATTTTTGCTCATTTATAATAAGTTAATTTGGCTGCAATGATGTCGTCTCTGGTCGTTGCCAATCATAAACAACCGAGTTCAATTTTTAAAACGAGAAATAAGATGTGACAGTTGAAAGTCTGAAATCACTTAAGTGGCCAGTAGGTTTTCTATGCAAATCTGATGACGTAATATAATTGGCCTTGGGAGAAACATGGATTATCTAGGTTTAGGCTACAAATGGACAATGATGAGACATTGTGTCCCTTCAGACTTGTTGATTGTTATTGCGAATGCCAAACGAATTGGAAATTGAAAATATTCTCAGACGGTGTCGATGGTGTACGTGGCAACAGTGCTTTTTCTCCTTTCTTTTTTCTACATTAAAAATAGTTAGAATAACATGTCCTCTGATCCGTTTTAAGATGTGCCGTTTCATCCTTTTGGTTGGTTTAAATTACGAAGCAGAATTATCGGCGAACCAGTTTTCAATCGAAGATTATGGGTATTATTCTTAGCATATTTTTTGAATTCAGTTGGAAAATGTACTGCTTCCTCTTAATCAACAACAGTTTCGACTGATTTGAAACACATCCATTCACCTGCCAAGGACTGTTGTATATAAAAAATAATTTCGTCAACATCATTATTTCTTGCTGCCAAATTATTACGTTCACTGGTCCAATTATGGTTTAAGTAATAATTTTGAATGATCCGGAAGACATTCTCAATTAGTTTTTGTTTTAAATAAACGGTAGTGCATATGTTTCTGGCATATATTTTTGTTGTATCATTATAAATATTTCTTTGTGCCGTTGCCTCTGTCCGGCAATTTTCCAGAAAACATTTGTGCTGACGGATCATTTTGGAATTGTACCCGCATATTCATGGTCAATCGAACTGTTTTGACACTTCGCCATAAAAATGAATGCTTTAAATACGCATTGATGTTATCAGCATAAGTAGAACATGGAACCACTGAAATGTCTGTCTATGCAATGCTTCGAGTGAATATTCAGCCCAGATAATGAGCGAAATCTTTTGCTTCACTGCTGCCATTCCGCTTTTTTAGTGCTACACGTTGTGTTCGGTTTGTTACGAACATCTAATGACAAATTGAGTGTTGATTGTGCGGTTCGACCACCATTTAATAATTCCAGGTGGTGCAATTGCCAATGCTTTGGTGCTGCGAACGTATGTTTGCAAGGATAAGTGTAACTAAGTCAACGTTGTTATACCGACTTTCTTTCTTCACATCAGTGTCAATCAGGAGATGTTATACCATAATGACAGTGGCAAACTTGAAATTCTAATACACAAATCCTCTATCAACACTGCGTCATTGTACATTACTGGAGTGTAATCAATGGTTTGCTTGTTTCATTTGTTGCTGTACCATGTAATTGTTGTATATTTTTCACAATACCGATGGTAGAGTTGGATTACATGTCGTCACTATTATTACGAACAATGGTCTTATGATGAACACTCAAAATTCCTCTTCTACTTTAAAAGCATCGCTTTAATGGCATTTAATCAAGTCAAAGTTGAAGGCATTATTTTCACTTTATTTCAGTTGTAATCAGACACAAGCGGTGAGTACTTCAAATAACACTTTTGTTTGACAACTATTAAGAGCGAAGAAAAAGTTGTCAAAAACTTTTCTTTGTCCCAGTGAGAAAGCGAAACATTTGGGAAATTCAATGGTTACGCTCGAGAATTTGTTACACTAAACACTTTTGCTGAAACGAAGAAAATCAACAAACCACTTTAAATGGAAACCAAGCCAAAAAGACATATTTTAGAGATGAAATTATTCTTCACTTTGTGATGAAGTCTGTATTTTTTTCTGAGTTCATTTTTCTTTATTTTTCTTTATCGCAGTCGAATTAATTTGAATTGTTACGGCTCAGTTACTTTGAAGCATATAATATTCAGAAGCCACTTAGCAAAAATGTATACCACAAGCTTGGACTCAACGCTGTGTAAACATAGATATAATCACAAAACCAATCTGTGTGTTTTGTCAGGTATTGTAGATAATGCGAAGCACTTCATCTGCAGCTGTATTGCCTTTGACCGAAAGGGGTAAAAAGTGTTCATCTATGCTACATCAAATGATGAAAAAAAAAATTATATGAAAAAACAAATCAAATGACAACATCACACTCCACTGATAAATGTATCTTTCTACTTTTGGTGTCCTTCACTTACATAGCTTGACAAGCTAATCATCATATCTGGGGGAGAACATTTCTTACATTTCTAGCATAATTATAATTAACGCAAACCATTGAAGGCGGCAGCCGAAAAAATAAAGGAAAGAGAAACAGGAAGGGAAGCAGAAACAGTAAGCATTGATGTCCTTCTTCAAACCGTAAGTTCGTTTTTACGGCCTCATTTGGTGGATTTAAAGTACTTCCGGTCTCTAGCATTTGGGGCGGCTGTGCACAACGTCAGCCCTAGGCTAATGACAACAAAATGACAGACACGCGTTTCCAAGTCGTTTGATAATAATTTAAAATTTACAAAATCATCGCCTGGATCAACAAAATTGTTTACAGCTGTGCTTACACATCAAAACATTGTAGTATTTTTCATAAAAATATTTTTACAAAAATATGCAATCAAAAAATATAGCTCATAGAGCGCGTTCTAAGGTCGATTTATACTTATGAGCTCCCTATACCAAACCTCTGTAAATCCTCAGCCTTGCTGATGACACTGCAATTTATTGCTCTGCAGATAGCTTTTGCGAGATCAGATTATCCTCGAAGAAGCTCTCCACAATTTCGCCACTTACTTCCACAAATGGAAAATCATGTTGAACACCCAGAAATCAAACGCTATCTACTTCTTCCGGAAGCGAAAGTCCACCCTTCTTCCAAGTACAAACCTACT
>JAWNKX010000101.1:0-43348 GCA_035041755.1 Cacoxenus indagator | reverse complement strand
ACATTTTGTTGGCCTTTAAAGAATGTGTTCAAATCCAATGCGTTGTTTTTTGTATCATACGTGTTGCCAAAATGTGTGTTATAATGGCTGATGTCTGTTATGGTTTGTTCTTCTTAGTGGACCTTTACAACCATTTAGAATGGGTTGTACATAAATCATTGCCATCTTTCCAAGAATACTCTTATGGCTGTCTGACCGAACGTAAAACACCGTATCGAAAAATTATATATTATCTTTTAATTCTAATTTGTGCCACACTGGAGTGCCATAGCGTCGGCAAGGAACAATAACGCCACTTACCGGACGTTATTTGAAGTGACCCATGACTATAAGTGACCATAAATTCTGCCTCCTCTTTATAGAACGCAGATCATGAAAACAACGAAACAAAAACGCACGGAAAACACCTTATTATATCAAAGAGGTTGAATGTAACCTCTACAAAAATCCATACCTTTTGGTTCCCACGTACATTCCTCTTTCTCTCTTATATGTGATATTGTGAGAGAGGTGAGGAATATGTAGTTTCATAGATGTTTTTACGCCCACAATACCTAAATAATTTTATTAAAAAGTACATGATTTACTTCTGCTAATGAAAATCTGTCGAATGTTATATTTTTGTGAGAATTAGTTATATAGTTAAGGCGTAAAGTGTCAATAAGGGAAATATCTTGGCCTATTTATATATAGATTTAATATATTAACCTCAGCGATGTAGCAGCTGAAAGTCGTAAATAACATTTCGATTTCTCACTTTTGTTAGCCGAATATTGTTCGAAGAATCAATGAAAACCATTTAACCAAAATTAATCTTCTCAAAACTCTTGGAAAACTATGGAAATTGATGGAATGTGTCTGCCACGTGCTCTTTGACCATTTACCACCATAACTATTAATTTAACTGCGCCAAATACTTATCATACCAAACTCTCACAAAACCAAGTGCAAAATTTATAGCCGAAGGCATGTGGCCCTTGAACTCACATGTTCGCTTCAGTTCGATTACCCTTTACAGAGCCTGTGCCTGCCTGCCTGTCTGCCTTGTTACTCTTCCTTCTGCCTAATGGCTTGCCTAAGTTGCTGACTTGCTGAGTTGCTGACACTTTCAGCGGTTGTGTTTATTAATAAATTGTCCTATGCAAAGCGCTCTACTTGTAAACATGCCTTGTAATGTTCGCCCGAGATGTGTTTTTACTGCTTTTACTTTTTCTATTTCCATCTTTCCTCCTGTCTTTGCTCTTTACTGCTCTACTTACTTATTTAAGTAAGTAAAAACCAAACGCCTTTCTATGACATCTTTGCTAGAATTAATCTTCTTTGGTTTTCGTTTCGCAAAAAAGATTTCTACCTTTCCAAATTTTCGGTTTCCTTGTTCTGCACAACTCACCTTTAGATGGGTTTGATTGAGCTTGCAAGTTTGCAAGCATTTGCTTGCTTGCGATGTAGTACTCACAACAGAACCTTAAACATTGTGCGGCCGCTCAAAATCTCTTTACCAGAACATAATATGCAAGCCCTACGGGCTAAAATACGCAAAAGGAAAGCTGTCATTTGGTAATGCGGTTATAGAAGGGAACACCTTTCAGTTGTCCGAACAGCAGATGGTTGCGTAAGAGCAATAGCTGATTCTCTTCACATATACATTTGATATATACACCTGGCTATGATCTAGAGCAGGCGACAGCGATACTCAATGAAATAGCGATACATGCCAGAGGAACGCAGCCACTTATTACAGCAGGACACTTTAATTCATGGGCCACTGACTGAGGATGACATGGCATGTAATGTTCGTCTACATAATCTTTATAATCGGCAGTAGTACACCCCCCTCTCCCCCGGCAGACACACACACGAGTATATGTCTAACATTTGAACCGGTGGGAAATAGGGTGGAAGTGGATTTTTAGTAGGTGAAAGTCCCAATCTTCGTCTTTAATGATTCTACCACCACTTTAAAAAAAGAAGAATACCACGAAATTCAATTAATTAATCATTTTCCGTAACTATTGCATAGTTCAGTAGAATTTATTTGACGCAAGCAGCTTAACAGAAAGGAAAAAAGGAAATAAAAAAATTTAAAAAGGAAAGATGAGTAAGCAAAGGGAAAAATCAAAGCGGCAGAACCAGGCCAGTGAGGAAGGGCGAAAGGCAAGACGGCTATATTTATGAGCAAAGGAAACCACAGACAAATAGTGAGTCCTCTCCCTTATCCAAGATGAATTTATATCTACATGAAGAGGAAAAGGTTCAAGAGAAAAAAAATTGCACAAATAAAGTCAGTACCACTGCAAAAGTTAAAGTTTTTTCTTCTGCTTTTTTTCTTATTAGGACAGACCAAGCTTTCATGCTTTGGAAAATCGCTTGCTGGCCTTGGCGCCATTTGACAACGGCAGAGGTATGAAGTTGGCAACGAATTTCAGAAAATTAGTCAAAAGTACGAGGCAAAGTGAAGTAAAACAAAGCGAGTTATGCTCAGACGAATTGAGTCGACTCGGTTGAATAGCTACAGCAGAGCTGCTGCTAATTGCTGCTAAGTGCTGCCAACGCGAACGAACGATGCCAATGATAAGGGAAACGGAATTGATTGCCAGACGACGACGACAATGACCATAACGATGATGACGTCGAACACTATATCTGTGGGTGTACAGTTTGCAACATGAGTGTGAGCGGCTCAGCTGAAAATAAAAATTTAATCAAAATAGAAAAACAAAATAAAAATTCCAATAATCTATTCTTCATTCAACTCAATTAAAAAAATAATAATAATATAATAGTTAGAATAAAAAGAGAACAAAAAATTAAAACTTTACAGTTTCCACTCTTTTGATGCTCTTTAATTAAAGCGCTGGCACTTAAGACACCGGCGTTGGCAACGGCGTTAGTAGCAAACAATAAGAAATTTTAGGCCAAGCGTTAGACACAAGTTCGAGGTTCAGGAATTAAGTATCGTTTTCTAATCAAATAACCTTGCCTATTTGTGGTGGTAAATAGGTATTTTTTTTAAGTAAAACTTCGTAATCGGCGGTTCGAATCGAGAGTGCAATTTCAAGACCAAGTCACGGCACGCCACAAAGGTTGAAAATCACCAATAAAGGAAAAGGAAAACAGCGACATGCCGTGCTGTGTTCGTAGTTGCATTTAATTGTTGGCAAAAAGGGCATGCGGCAAACTTTAATACAACAACAACAATGACGTGCTGAAAAATCAATAGTGCGTGCGGGTATAGCCTTCTCAGCCTACACCTTGTTGTGGTACGATTGAGTGACGACGCCAGCGGGTCGGAATGAATCACACGATTTGTGTGATAGCGGCTACTGTGAAAATTAATCACTTCCATTACAGTGGGCATGTAGAGTTCCATGTGCAGTGTGCTGTTGCGGACGTATCAAGGGGCTCCCGTGAATCTCATGAGTGCCTTGTTCTGGCACGCCTGCATTTTCGTGATAATGTTGGTGGCAGATGTTCTATTGCGTAATGCCAAGTATCTTCCACCACCTGCAGATAGTCATAATTACAATATGCAATATAACGAAAATTCCTCCAATCGTTATATATATATTCATACATATATAAATATGAGTCATCCATTAATACTACGAGCGATCACTCAAAAAAAAAAAAATTTATCTAATGGAATTGGAATTCACTTCGAATTAAATAGCTGATGAAGTAACAACATTTAATGAAAAAGTAATTGTAGTCGGAGTTAAATTTCTAAAGGAAATTTTAAAAGGAACCACACAAATTTTCCTCATTCCATTTAAGTGGTTCAATCGTAAACAATTGAAGATGCAAACGTATTTTCAGTGGAATAAAACCGAAAAACAACATCAGTTGAATAGTTTCGAATGCCCTTTGCAACTTAATATGGTTTTAATTACATAAAGTTAAAGATATTTGGGCCTGCAGTATTCACCACACATTTCTTCCACTTACCAGCACTGGTTCCTGTTGATGGCCTGGCCATGGCCTGTCTAAACAGCACTTCACAACATATGAGGAAACCATCCACGAATTAACGTGGGATAGTAATTTTAATAGCATGCACTCAAAAGTTGTTTTTACACCCCAGTTTGAGTTTCATACGAATCAGTTGTTTGACATTGGGAGTGACGTTTCTCACGCACAAGGAGCACCTTGGATGCACGGCCTTGGAAAGCATGTTTTAACAGAACAATAAATATTGTAGTATTTCTCTAGCTTCCAGAACTTTTTTTCTCAATATGGCACCCTACAAAAATAAAAAACAAAAAAAACTTCAAGGATGGAATTTCGAAATTCTTTGCACTTTTGCATTCTTGCACGCGATGCTCAACAGTCAGACGCTCCACCCTGAATTGTGCGTACAGAGCGATTAAAACTTGTTGCAAAATTATTAATTGCATAAATTACGGCGCTGACGCTTATTACTGTTGCCGCTGTGCTCTACCATGCCATGTAACACTCAACGCCCCCACCAGACATACGAGCATCGGCACGTGCATCGAATGCATGCCAATAACAGAAACGCAAACTGGCTGCAAAGTTCTTGGGCTTTAAGTGGTCGTACTACCGGCCGAATCGCCACACTTGATGCACCTCACAAGAACACCACACGAACACGAAAACAAAACGAATTCAAAGCGCAACCAATTTGGTGACAAAGAAACTGTTTCAATTATTAACTTGTGTGCTTTTGTGCTCCCCAGTAATTCATGCAAATTAATTACAATTTCATTGGCTAACAACGCACAGCCAGCTGGAGCGTTGGTTACATGCAAACAGACTTACTGAAGGCACAAAACATTTTCACTCATATCGACATTTGGCGTACAGTTGCGTACAAAGCCCATTAGACCGGGACTACCCACACAGAACAGTCACCACAAACTACACGCCACACATGAGCTGCGACACTCTCATACTATGAGAGTGTTTGGCATAAGCCTGCGTCACTTTGATGAACACACGAGCACGTTCGTCGTGTATAGCCAATTAAACCGAAAACTCGGAATTCCACTACATAAAACTTAACCTTAACATTTTTATAGTTACCCCCCAGTAAATATGGACCAAGACTGGTTCGCTACCAGTCCCTTTGGAACCACCACTAATACCGGATCTGTCCCTTTTACACGCACTTAATTGGTGTATTAATTTAACATGGAGATGTCATTGGCAGGGGTCGATTGCCACCGCCTACATTAACGTTCACTAGTTACTTCACCAGTGAATGTGGGCAAAGTGTGACAAGTTACTTAATGAGTAATATCGTTCTTCCTAGGTGAGTGAAGTAAGTGATTATAAATAAATGTTTTCCCCTCATCATGGAGCTCTTGCAATCTACCTTAACAGGAGATCATGTTGCAATTGTTGCATATATTTTTTTTTACTCCCTTGTTCGGTCCGCTAGGGAGGTCCACCAGAAACATTTTTTGAATATCCAACACTTGCAGTGGTTAAGTAAATCGAATGGTTTTTGTCTGATACGTGTGCCATTAGAGCCTGACTCTACCAGTCGACAGAAACCTAATTAACATATTGGGTTCTACATTATGGATCTACATTATTTGTACGCTAATTTCCAATTGCATTTAAGAAGGATTGCATTGTCCGCTTTAGATCAGATGTGTCACTTTGTTCAATTAGTTTTGGAATTTTAGGAATACCTTCGAATTCCTACTGCGTAAAGTCTTGTCGCTGCTAATAAACTCAACAATCGATTTTCACATGCATTTTTTTTTAAACAAAAAAGGTGATAGTTGCAATTTATGCCATATTCGGTTTATACTGTCTATGTATTGATGCCAACCAGGGTCCCTGAGTTTCCTGCCCTTATAGACGTGTGTTGTCTACCGTTGTCCTGGTAAAAAAACACACGCAGATTCAAAAGTTCCTATTGATGACCATAGGGTCCGAATTCACTTGCTGTGGTATACGGAAGCAGCTCGTGGTAGATGGTTTCCTTCCAGTCTGCTAGCGTGTCGACCTACCTTTCTTAGAGTTCCTGCCAACGCGGGTTTACCAAAAAGCCGTCGAACACGACAACTCTACTTCTTTAGTCAATCTTAGTGGTTCACTACAACGCCATATGGACGGTTTCTACACTGACTTCTGGACTGCATTTGACAGCGTTTGCCAATTGCTTATTTATCACAAATTGGACGCGTTTGGTATTCCGCTCAACTTAGATCAGATGTGCCTCTAATCTCACTTCTGGAACTTCAATAGTTATCTTTAACACGGCCATATCCAAAACTCTTGGTGTAACTTCCGGTGACCCGCAGAGTAGTAACCTTGGTCCACTTGTATTTAATATTTTTATAAACGATTTGCGGGCAGTACTAAATATTGATGTATGTTCAGGATGTGACAGTTTGCGAGTCCATCTCATCCCCATAAAAATAATGTTTTTTAAGATAATCTTGACACTTTATTTCAATGGTGCTGCATTAACTACATTTCACTTCATTGTGACAAATATAAGGTATTGCCCTTCGAACATATAAATCTAATTGTAAACACTTACCTTATCAACGGCGGGGTTCTTTTTACTATTGGTTATAATAACTGTACTTTTATCAATTGGTTACATATACAATATGTATGTACAACAATTGATATCCTGAACTCCACACTCTTTTACAATAAAACCATTGTTACACTGAAAGCTTATTCGCTAATGTGCGATGGGTTTGCACACCTAAGCGAGCGACCGAGGCTATAATGCGACCGCCGAGTATTGCAGCAGTAGCTGGTAAAGTCTTGAAGAGTTGCATATTAGTGGTGAAACGCTAACTCGATTGTACTGCACATGCCTACTGAACTAGTAAACTTCGCGCACTTTTTTATATGGTTCCTGTCAATTGCATGCACTTTTGCACCACAAGTTCTTTATTTGGTTAATTCAGATTTGGTTACCTTGAAGACGTCCGTCCAACTTAGATGATCACTGGCTAACGCATGTGCATGTGCAGGCGAGCGAGAGGGATAATGTGACCGCCGATATTCAGCAGTGTGGTGTCTTGAAGAGTTGCTATTTGGTATAATTATTTTGCTTTATTTTCATTTTATTTTTTATGGTTTTGTGAATTGTACAATAAAAGACCATTGTAAAAAGTTGTTAAAAATCAAGATGGCCTATCTTACACATTTTATTTTATGTTAGGCGATATGACTTTTAAAAATAACTCATTCTGATGGTTAAACCACATTAAATTTTTATGCGCATGGCAACTCTTCACTAGTAAGCAAGCATAAAGCATACAGCTGATTGATTCGAAAATTAAAAAATTTGATTTGGTTACACATTACAAACATTCAGGTGAAGCTTAGAAATGCGTATTTAAGAAAAATTTTCTACTAAGCCCAAGAGTAAATCAGTGTGGCCAACATACCAACTAAGGAATAAGGAATTTCTTTTTACTGAACCTTAGATTTGGAAAACATAGTAGCTTTATTAAATGAACTTCAAAATGTTTGAGGTTTTCATATCAGTTCAGTGCGGCAAATATTAAACAGCATACAATTAATTCACAAATATAAGAGACTGAAAAATTTTCTAGATTGATTTTATTCGGCAGTTCGGTTTGATAAGAAGACACGACAGGTAATTATAGTGATGCTTGAGGATGCATTATTCGATGTGATATTAATAACATCACATAACCACACAAATCTAGCATGCCGCAAGATTCGCTATCTCCGGTGCGAAAGCCACCACGCTTAAATGAGGGAAATGAGGCGGTTGTTGTGAGTGATTGCTTAAGAAGTGTGTTCTTGTGCACCGTGTGCCAAGATTTACCCCACCCGCATGAGATAACTCAATGTCCTTGGGGACACATAATATGCGAGCCATGCTTATTGCGTATAATGAGCGATGCATTGATGAATCAAATCAGGTCTTTATGCCCGGTTTGCCGCGGTCCATTCACCTCGAAAGAGGTGGTACGTAATCTGGCGATCAGGCAAGCCGTGTGGGAGCTGCCCACTGAATGTCGCCTTTGCGAGCGAATGATCCAGAATAAAAACCTGAAGACACATATGCTGACAGAGTGCAGTGAGCGCGACGTACAATGTAAGTACAAAGTCATCGGCTGCATGTGGCTTGGCAAGCCTGCAAACCAGCAGTCACACCAGGCCACATGTGAGTATCCAAAGAAGAGTGCACGCGATATACTCGTCAAAGTTCGGGAGAATGATACGATACGTTCAAGAAAATCAATCGTGGCCGTCGAATTCTCTTTAATCAGATGAGCGCCAAGGACATTTTTAGCGAGGACATGGAACTGGTTGTGATGGTAGAGGATGCGGCAAATGCCGCCCACTGCAACTCACGTCTCTTTTAGCATTTAACAATTCGTGGGTGCTGCGCGTGAGCTTCAACGACGCTCGTGGTAATCCAAACGAGCGCTCAATAAGCTATAGTCTTAAATTAAATTCTGATCCGAATAACCCATTAAAAGTGCATTTCGCGCTAATAACATGTGGAAAGGCGACCCTAAAATTCCGCACTGATATCTATTCTAACGTATTCGAAGTCGGTGGCGAATCAAGTGGATATAAGGAGGTGGAGTTGCTTGATTCTAACGAAAGTAAACGCTTACTGCTTGAAGAAACTATTTGGGCAAGAATCTGGTTGTTCTTATATTAAATCAGAAAATAATGCCGAGAACGGAGAAAACACATAATTAGTTCAAGTAGGGACATTGATAGATTTCCTTTAATACTTTTTACAAAGCAGGCAGAAAGACAAGTACAAGGAAAATCTGGGGCGGTTCCTACAAAAAGTATGGTTTTTGTTATTTGGTTGTAAATATTTTATTTCGTTTAATTGTTATGTGAACATCTTTCAGTTGCCGTCAATTGATCACATTTCGGAGGTCTAGAATAATAAAAAATATGTCAGCACTACAACTTAACCAGTCAAATGACCTATTCAATTCGCTATTTACCCTTTGTGTATACTGGTATTACCATTGCTATAGGTATGATCGAATCAACTCTGGATGGGGAGGGGTGCAATACAAATAAAAGGAACATTCGCCAGAATTAGCTACCCCTCTGTAACACAACACTAATTGAAAACATTGGCATATAAATAAACGAGAGTATGGTTCCGATATTCAAAAACTCTCTAGTGGTAGCAGTAATTTTATTTTGCATGATGATTTTTATAGTCATCAGTCATGGGGATACCGTTGCTCCAATTGCTGTAGGAATATCCTATATTAAAATTTGATATCGTATGATTATGATATTTTTTTTGGCAACGTTATAGAACAAGGATTATTAGCTGAGGTCAACTGGCTGAACCAATGCATTCATAATGAGGTCACAAAATTTCGGAATAAATCATGGAGTGACTTTTTTTCCTTACTCGAGAAGGATCCTCCCCCTTATGGTTACTCACAAGTGTATTAAGGAAGAAATCCACTATCATTCCCCCACTAATCACAGATTTTGTGCTCCACTATGCCTCTTGTCAGAAATATGAAGGACTCGCTGATACCTTTTGTCTCAATCACGCTTTTGGTAGTGATCTTGTTCGCAGTGACTGCCAATCTGCATCCTGAAAAGGCTAAAACAGAAAGTGTCTGGGGCTTGACGGAATTGATCATTTATGTATAAAGGCACCCTACTAGTGAGGGTGCCTCCGCTATTTGACTACCATTGTTAATGCTTGCCTCCGTTTCTGTTATTTGCCCTTGGCGTGGAAGCTATCCAAAGTCATACCACCAGAACTACCAACCTCTTCAAGCCCTACTAAGCTGCTTTCGTCATTAAGCAAAACCTTAGCACAGGCTTTAAAAGAGAAATTCCAAAATGTTGTCGGCGATAATGACATGCTGCCCAATCAACAGTTTCGCTTCCGGCACAAATACAGTACCCCCACCCATTATTTCGAATTAAGAAGATCATCAAACCTAACTTTGCAGGGTCGGAATCTACTGGAATGTTTGTGCTAGATATCAAGGCCGCCTTCGACTCGGTATGACTTTTGAAAATGATTCGTACGAGCTTTCAAACGGAACTAATCAAAATTATCCACATTTTCTTAAATAATCGTTCATTCCAGAAGTATCACCTCTGTATGTCCGCAGGTTTCCTACCTATTCCCCCCCTTGTGTACAATATCTTTACCGCTGCACTATATCCTTTTTCGCTGATGAAACAGCAAGTACATCAAAATTCACCCAGTCACATAGACTGGGCTCAGCTGGTGTTAATTGCTAAGTTCTTTGGTGTTCATGCGATACCAAAGCTAATGTCTACGTACTAAATATTTGGCTACAGATAAAAACATCATCAGCCTCTAATAAACATGCAATATTAAACTAAATCTAAGACTTAATTTATAATTCAATACCTAAAATGATATAGACAATTCAAACAAAAATTTAGATTACAAGTTTAGAAAGTAAGTTATACATTAATTCAATTAAGCCAATAATGTAGAGGTGGAAATTTCATCACGGCGAAGCAAAGTCTCAACGAAAACAATAATGACAGAACTGATAGAAAAACTTCTAAGATAAAATGAAGAAAGTTTACACTTTAGCCTAGCCTTCTAATACTTTGAAAGTGTAGTGGAAGAAGCAGAAGATGAAACTGAAGCAGTGACTGGTAAGGTTACCTGCGAAAGCCTAGTTTTTTTCTTAGGAATAAACTCATGGACCACCATATGTGCAGGCCAGAAATTAGCGCCACAAATGACAGAAAATACTTCCATACCAACTGAAAGCTTGAAAGAAGAGCCTTCTCTAGGGCTAGAAAAATTAAACTTATGAATATTAATATTCGAAGGGTTGCATGCTTTTGATGATATATAGCGTGCAACTTCGTCACAGGTTGTCTCCTTATCCAACCTGGAAATAAAAATATGTTTACGAGGATCCAGCACCTTCAAAATACATGGCACTGGAGTAGAGGCAGTATTGGACTGTGAAGAACTCTTAGGGGGAGACAAAGTACGGGAGGAGTTAGAGACGATGAAGCAGAAGTTACAGTAGTAGGACACGGAGTAGAGCAAGATGAACAATTAGTGGAGGGAAAGTTGAAAGAGACAGATGAAGTGGTAGTAGAGGGGATATTGGTAGAAGGAGCTACTGGAATTGGAGCGGGACGGGATGATTGGTTAGATATTGAAGAAAGTACAGAAGAATAAGTGGGTAAAGGTTGGGAAGAAGGGGAACAAGTTGGAGAAGTTGAAGCTGAAGTCACAGTAGTAAGACATGGAATAGAGGAAGTCGAACAAGTAGTGGAGGGAAAGTTAAAGGCGATAGATGAAGAAGTAGTAGATGGGATAGTGGTTGATGGAGCTACCGGAATTTGAGCGGGATAGGACGATGGGGTGGATATGGAAGAAAGTACAGAAGAGTGACTGGGTAAAGGTTGGGAAGAAGAAGAACAAGTTAGAGAAGTTGAAGCTGAAGTCACAGAAGTAGGACAAGGAATCGAGGAAGACGAACAAGTAGTAGATGGAAAGTTCAAAGCGACAGATGAAGAAATAGTATAGGGCATAATGGTTGAAGGATCTAAAGGGATTGGAGTAGGATAGGGCGGTTGGGTAGAAGTAGGATAAAGTACATAAGAGTAAGTGGGTAAAGGTTGGGAAGAAGTAGAACAAGTTGAAGGGGATTGAGAAGAAGGGGGTTGAGGAGACGAAAAAGAAATAAGTGACGCTGTGGTAGGCTCAGGATTATGAGCGAATAATGGCGGCAGTTGTACTGCATTAGCCGTTGGAGTCAAGTCGAAAGAGTACTCCAAAAACATTTTTGACCCAGCATCAAACTCTGAGGCTAGCTCAGTGAATACTTTCTTAAGTTTTTGGTATTTAATTCGCATAAAGTGGTACATCAATGAGAAGTCCCCCTGGCAATTGAAGCAGGTGGGGCACGACCACCTGATGCCACCATATGCCGGTTTAGCAGTACCGTAAAGTCGGTCATAGTCGCGACCAGTCAACCCAGCGCACTTAAGGTGGGCGATGTTATCGCACATCCAACAAGAGACACCTCTAAGCTTATCACTATTAAAGTTGTCCTTGTTGGTGCAAGCCCGAATACAGCAACTCAATTTGCGCGAAGTATAGATACAAGATATTAAATAAAATAAAAGCAAAATAAGATAGATAAGATAGGAAAAAAAATGAATAAATAAAATAAAAATAAGTAAAAAAGAAGTAAATAAAAAAACAAAATAATAATAATAATAATAATAAAAAAATAAAAAAAATAAAATAAAAATTTAATTTAGAAAAAATAAAAATAAAAAAATAAAAAAAAATTTAAAAAAATGAATTTATAAAACCTTAAAAATTTATGAATATGTCAAATAAACAATAAGTAAGCAAAAATAAAATAAATAAATGAAATAATAACAATAAAATAAACTTGAGTGAAAATTTTTTTTAAATTTATTTTCAAAATTTGTTTGTTATTATCAACACACTGTGCAAAAAAAGCACAACGACTTAAGTCCGAATTTTGACGCCCTCAGCTAGACAGAGATAGAATTGCAAAGAGAAAAGTAAGGTGAATAATAATATTTTCCCAGAGAAAAAAGAGGAAATACAGTTATTTAAAAATAATAACTACTGTATAGAGAGCAAGAAGGAAACAGAAAAAGACTAAAATAGCAAAAACTATTTTAAAGGGAGAGCAAAGCAGGAAAAAAAAGAGATTGAATTCAATACACAGGAAAGGCAAATTTAAGCGTTGTACTTGCCAAAAATAATTAAACATTGATAAGTACAAAATTTATACGGGTGAAATGAGCCATACACCACAAATAAATTCACTTAACACCGGAAAGAAAATAAATATTAGTAACGATAAACGACAATAGACAAATTGATTGCCAAATGCTCAAAATCAAAATCAAAATGCGGAGCATATTCAAAACACGTCTGTTAAGCACAAGCAACTAACTACCTGCCCTAGCAGCTGATTTCACTGTCAAACTGCAGCCAACTTCTTTACAGCATCCAACTGTTCTGTCATCTGAGTTTTTAATTAGGAGATATCTTGTTTTGTTGCCATGGAACTGTATGTCGATTTTAGCTGACAATTAAAGTGATTTTTAGTCTCTCGTATGGTGTTCATTATGTCCTTAAGAGTCAAGAGTCGGCTCAGGCGAAATTTCACGTATTCTCCTCTTCCTCAATCTGCGATTGTGAGCTTTCAATGTCGATAAACAAACCCTAGATCCAAAGCTTATCACGGAATCTAACGAAATCTTTCCTGCAGATCTACGAAACGTTATGATGTTGCAGCTGCAGATCAAAGGTCAAATAACTGTTTGCGCGCTGAATTAGGTTTGAATCGAGCACGAAGAAAGCCTTGGCCTTTATCAATTATTTCACACTTTTAATATACGCTTATTTGCGGCCTTGAATGCAAATTAAGAAAAAAGACCACAATCAACGTTTTGCCTGGTGTGTACGTTAATAAGCTATTCTTCTTCTTCAATTCTGGCCAGTCTCATTTAACATTTAATTTTCAAAATTCAGATTATCAATGTAAATAGCTGGCAAAGAGCTATTATTTAGTCTTATTGAGTTATTTAATTCATATTGACGAGAATAATGGAATTCTCAAAATAGCATTTTCGACACTCATTCCTGTTTCTATTTGATTTGAAGGAATCCGCTGCCAAAGCTCCTTAAACACTTTTAGGAACTTATGGCGATGCTGCTGCGTCATATTCCAACTATAGGTTTTGGTTTCAAAGACCTTAAAGTGGTTAACCCAGGAGAGCCGTCCACATCGACACCGAATCCAAATATTCATGGTTATAAGGACATGCTGTATATGGTGGGATCAGCAAGAAGTACTGTATTACCAACTTCTTAAACTGAACGAAACTGTTACTGCAGGTGTAACCCAATGTCAGTTGAACCAACTGAAAAACGTATTGTTGCTAGAAAGGCCAGCAATAGCGCGCAAGAGAGGCAAAGTCATTCTCTTGCATGACAATGCTCGGCCACACGTTGCGAGAGTTGTATAGGATACTCTGTTGGAGCTCGAATGGGACATAGCGCCTTCTCATTACCACTTCTTTAACCCTAGAACGTCATCCTTATTTTTTGTACACTAACGTCATACTTCGCCGTTTTGATGACGTCCTATTTAAAGTTGCTATAAAGTCTTTATTGTGGTATACAAGCAGGGAGTCCCTGCTGTTTTTTAAGTTATACTGTGTGAGACTGCTGATGGTGATGTAGATCTGTCCGTGTAGATAAAAGTGTATTACTTAAAGTCGTATTAGATGCTTAAGAATTTCTGTTGGTCTACGTAAGGATTATGTAAGGATATTAATAATTTTCTGGGAATAAAGTAAAAGTTTTTGGAAAGCGTACGCTCACGCTTATGTATGAGGAAATATTTAATGATATTTCTGTTTAGCACTACACTCTATGAGTATCATTGATTGTGACTTAAGTAAATTTTTGAATTTGTAAAATAACAAAATATAATTATGTATTTATTTTGAGAACCATGCCAAGAAGATTTAGTCTTAATTAACGGTGTCAAACTGCTGCCAGAGAAGAAGGAATTGAAGTTCCACGCATACAGTGATTACAGTTGTTCGAGAACGCAGTTTGTCTTAATTTTATTGAAACTGTTGAAAAATGTTTTTTTTTGTTTGTCTGACGAAGCGGGAGGGGTTCAGCTAGTAATAAATAAATAAATCTGAGTTCAAACAAGTCAATAATCTGCCTTTTCAATGAAATTTTTTATATCTGTTTTTGTTGGTAAGTTAGACTAACCCTAACAAAATAGTTACTTCAAATGTTTTTATAAGAAAACGCCACACTAATACTGAGTATTCTTAAGAGTAAGGTAGAAATTAATCATTTTAAGAAGGAGAAAAGAGTATGTAAGAGTATTTTTGAGGCCACCTCGTACCGGAAATGAAGTAAAATGTGAGACTGCACAATAACTTAACGTAGAGACAATCATGGGAAAAAATTTATTTTTCCCTACGGAAAGTCCGACGGGATGTAATGGATACATACAAGTATGACAACATATGACATGAATTAATGGTTAGCGTAGTTCATGTTGGCAACGAAAGCAGCCGCCAAAACATTCGGTCCAGTGTGACGACTAAGAGTTTGAGGCTTTTGAGTTCGAGTTTGGGTTCATGGATGCACTGAGCTCAACTCAACTCAAACTGGACATAAATGACGCACACGAAATGCTTCGTCCGTACATAGATCGAGTTGAGCCGGTGAGTGGTAGTGAGTGGGAGTGAGCGACCGAGTGAAATTTTAATAAATTCTTGTTTGCTTAACCATAGGTTTGCAAAGTGAAAACTACACTCGCGTTTAAAGCGTAATGCACACTCGCACTGACAGCTAGCGCACTGACAGTGCGACCAGCCAGAAGGTATTTTGCTTTCATTTGAGGCCATAGTATGAGTTCTCATATGGGTATGGACGCACGTGCATATACATATGCATAGATACTTATTATTTTCATTATTATTTCATGCAATGTGTGCTTCCAATTATAGACATAACAGTGCAGATACTTCAACTGAGATACAAGTATCAACACGCGCTCGTACACCCACACACACAGAAATGTGTGTGTATATATATATAGTAGTATATAGTGTAACCGACTGATCTGATGGACCGTTAGAGTTACCAACGACTTTTCATTTAGACTGTGAAGGGAACTCCAAATACTCCATCTAAAGTGAGTACCCGGAATATGGGAATAAAATTTTATTTGCTTACTCAATAGTCCAAATTTAATTGGTCTCGTCCAAAGTAGGCCGCAGCAGAAGCATGCACATACGCCAACGCTACTCCCAGTCTTCAAAACTATTTTTAAATGTTGAAGAAAGTAAAAAAAAAGATGGCAAGAGATTATCAGTACAATGGAAAGTATGTGCTTTGTTTTATGAAGAAAACTTGTTGAAACAAGATTCTCATTTTCAGAAGTTATTTTTCCACCAACAAATACATTTAAACCGTATGTCGATGTTTGGTGACTTCTCATCTTGTTTGTCTACGAGTATACCAAAGTTAGAAACCAAATGAAGAAAGCAATTAACAACCCAACCCACGCAAACTTAAACACTGTGACTTGGTGGGAGAGGCTGAATCTCAACCAGCCAGTGGAACATGAGACACCAGATCTGGGCCTGTTAACGGTTGTAGGATCCGGGGATCCACAACCCGTTGATGGGTATTCCTGTCAAAGTAAGTGGGCACTTCGACTAGAGAAGATATTTTGTGCCATACACTAATTAAGACAACAGAGCATCTACCTTTTTAATAAAGCCCAAGAGATTCTTTGTCGAAGAGTTCCTGATCAGAACAGGTGCCACAGAGTCCTGTTTCAGGAAGTTCGGACGAAGTCTGACCACCGCCGGACAATAGCACAGGAGTTGAAGACTTGTTTCTACATTTTCAAGGCAGAGCCTATACTCTGGGGAGGGTGACAAACCTAGTTTGTGTAGGTGGTAATTTAGGCTGTGGTGACCCGTTAATTAGCCCACAAGCAATCTTATTTACGATTTACTAAGATCTAAATTGGAGGAGGTGTTTCCGGGGCAGATAAGAAGTTTGGTTTGATGAAGACCCCTATTGCGTGCCCAAAGGTCTATGGTGACTTCTCTGAACCATTCCTCAATAAATGATTTGGCCGTTACCCAGCTAATACCGATGTAGGGTTCAGGACCCATAAATTTGTAGCAGAAACCATTTCGCGCCAGTTCGTCAGCAGCCTCATTACACTCGATGTCTTGACAACCAAGTACAAATCTCAAACTCTAACTTATCCCAGAAATCCATAAATGATTGAAGAGAACATTTTATTATGTTTCGGACAAATGGAAATATAACCAAAAACAGGCAACTTTGGGTTTCTGCCAGTGAGTAATGTGCTGATTTTAACGAATCTTTTGCTACCTCGGAAATCGGTTGTTACTGAAACAAAGACGACAGCATGACTCGAATCGTATTAAAAAATCCTGTCTGTTTTGGCTTTGGTGCCGCTGGTGCCGATGGTGCCTCCGGTATAACCAGTGGTGCATATTCATCGCCATGCTCTTCGATATGTTCATGTATACGATGGTGAAGCGAGTCAGTGACGCAAATGCGATATTCCTCCATCGCTTTGAAACAGTCGACCGTCGATTCCTGATGCTTGCTTAAGCATTTCATTAGACGCTGGGCGAAATTGGCGCAAACTGCGTTCTCCTCATAGCTGACATGTTTATGCATATGCAAGATGATGTTATCGAATTCTGCGTGTATATCATCTTGTGAGCTGTGCGTGTGAAAATATATGTAAATCGCTGTGTATACACACGTTATACTCTAATGCACTTACAGCTTTTGTATGTCTTCGACTGCACTGAGAACGCTAACTTCGCGTTTGCTGGTCGGTAAAACGCGACTTATAAGGGCGCCCATACTTAGGATCGCTTGTCTTTTTGCTGCTGTTGATGTTCAGTAGCAACGCTGGAAATTTCAAACTGGAATTTATATGGAATTGATTTGTGACTGAAGTTTTTTCATTGTAAAAATATTTATTTTATCAAAAAAGAGTAGATGTTTTGAATGAAATTGAAATGAATTTGTTTCTTCCCTCTGTACGCTCAGTAGCGCATTCCAGTGCCGCACTACCGTCACACGTACCCTAAGTACAAACTTTACCCATTTCACACACTTCACTAACAACGCCTTGACACGCCTCGATTCATATTTTGTGTGCATATTTAAATTTATTTGCCTTCATAAGTTGTGAATTTGAATTTGTTTAATTGCGTGGAATTTGTTGACGTTCAGCGAATGCTCAGTCAAACGCCCACCCAGCGAAAAGTGCTTCTGCTAATCGCGTAAAGTTTTCCGGGTTCTGCGCTTGACTCTATGGCTTGCAAATATTTGATGCAGGGTTCAGCACTCATTGGGGTAGCTGAAAACAGCTAAAAACGTGTTCCACACGAAACCGAACTAGAACCAAGCCAAACTACAAGGAAAGACGTCAATAATTTGACAAGCAACGAATTCAACTGAAATTTTCCACTTGTGTTTAAAAAAATCACGTCATTAAAATCGCGCATACGCCAATAAAGCGTGAAGGAGCGAGAAAAACAAGGAAACGTATCGATGAATAGCAATTGAAATTCTCAACAATATTGGTATTGTCTGGCCACTGAACGTTTTGGTGGCAATTAGTGTTTGCAATTTTTTTCTGAATTTCGACTTTGCCAATTTCCTGATTTCGTGAGGCTTTGATTCGACATTTTTTCGTGCTTTAATAGTCTTAGCTGTAATACGAGTACCCTCCTCTTAATCCCGAACATAGTGTTTGAATTAAAAGATCCCCTAAACTTAATCTTTTTTTTTTTTTGAAGTGAAACTTATTGTTCGTGGTGTAAGTCCAAAAAGAGTGAAACGGAATTAAAGATGTTGACGATTGAGAGAAGTAATGGGGATAAACATTGGTTTGCTCATCTATAGTGTACAGCAAAGAGTATCAATTCATATACAGTTCCCATTTCTCTCACGAGCTTTTGGAGCTTTTTCCAAATATTAAGAAGACATTGGCTTATGTTATTTGTCTGCTATTAACATCGAAGTAGCAGCGCAGATCGCTGTGTAGCAAACTCATTGTGCTAACTACTGAACTGAAGTAATCAGGCAAACAGAAATTTTTGAAGGTGGGTCCTGTTGTGAAATCGAAGCAAGCGCTGTTTCCCCTTCTTGATGTGTCTTCCTACATTTTGTGTTCTTAGCGTGAATTAGCATGAAAAGGAATTTCTGTATATCACCTTTGTTTTGTTTGTTTTGATTGCCTTCACCCATTTTTATTTTGATTGTGTTGATATTGTTGTGGGAATGATATGATTGCGAAAAAGGAACATGTATAGGTTTGACGCGATTTTTTTATGAATGACGAACCTAATTTTTGTTAGTGTAATTCCCACCACCTACTTGTATTGGTTTTGGTGGGACTGTTAAGGAATAAATAATAAATAATTATAATAATAACGAATAAATTATTCGTTCGGGCTGTTAGAAATAAAGAAACGAATGACTCAATAAATAAGTAAAATTGATTTAAAATGCATATTTTGCGCTAGGTATGTCCAAAAATCCAAGTTGAATACAGCTAATTCTACGTTGACTACCAGATAAACAGATAAAACAGCAAGCAACTGCAAATGTCCCATGTGAAAACGATATCAAGCCACCTGTGCTACTGCGAATACAGGAAAGAAAGAAATAAATTTTGCCTTTAACCAACAACAAAGCGTGTGATATTTGTTTTTTCCTTATTTGCCGAACATAAGGGAAGACCAAGAAAAGAGATATTCCTGCGTGAGTGAATATATATACTTTTTGCGTGCACGAAAACTTGAACTCATCAACGAAACACGAGCTCGGGGCCTGACAAGCGAAGATTGACTTGTGGGTTACGATGTGAAGTGGGGCGCGTGCGGGAATAAAAATTCCTCCTTTTTGCTACGATCACGCAACAACAAAGTCTAGACCATTTGTCTCATTCTTCATTGACGATCGAGGAAAGAACACAACACAAAGTAAGGGTGACGAAATTTGCTTTGCGCGACTGAGACTCCAACTTTGCGGACTGTGCGTATTTCTCGTACAGTCAACTGGCAAATCTTGAATCACCATAATGAATAACAAAAGTTCAAATTATGGGGATATTCGAGTTATGGAAAGCATATTCTATTGATTTTTCGCTATAAACGCACTCAATTCGAGTCATGGAGATATTCGACTTATAAAAGTTTGACCTATGAAAACTCGACGGTAGTTAGAAATTCCACTTGGGTTTCTTTGGCTGTTCAATAAATGCGCATTCACTGTACTTGGTATTGAAATGGATTTTGTTTTCTGCCACAACCGAAAATTGTCATCAAGAAGTTGAAGTCAAAAATCAAAACTTGCCATTGTGTGGGTGACCTTGTTGTGTAGGTGTGGTACGTGTATGAGATTGTGTTGGTTTTCTGTGTCTCCCTTGCGTGCGAAATGTGATAACTTTGAGTGTGTTGTGTAGGTATAGTGCGTGTATGAGATTGTGTTGGTTTTCTTTTTTGCCCTTGCGTGCAAAGTGTGATAATTTTGAGTGTGATGTGTAGGTATAGTGAGTGTATATTGTATTGGTTTCTTATTGTATCACCCGGAATATTTTTGTACGATTTTGCTTTGTGATCATGCCTACTTTTTTTGCTGGCCGCCTGGTATTTTCATTTCGTCATATAAATGAATATAGGCAAAATACAAGGCAGCCATTGCTCGATTTCGTTTGTTACGATTTCATAAATTAAAGAAAACTCCACACAATTTGCCTAATATTCTCGAACACCTTGCAAATAAAAAACTTTGAACAAAAAAATCAAAGAAAGAAGACAGTGTCTCTGATTTTTGTTTTTATTATGTCTCTCTTTTGTTTTATATATAATTTTCTTATCATTCAATATTTTCCCCTTTCGAGGCAGTCCGTCCATTTGCTTGTTTACCTTAAGCAAACCATCAGAATATTTTACGCCACATGGTTGAACAGACAAGAAATCTGTACAACTGCTTAAAATTTAACATAAGCCAATCGTTTCTTAAAAGTATCTCCGGCCATTTTTTTAAGGGAGAAATTGGAACTCTATATGAATAAGTTCTCTCTGTTATGAGCGAATGCGATTGCTGAAAAAGGAGAGCAAATAGAGACCGATAGAGGCTTGTTATGAGTATAGCTCAATGACTTCTTCTCTGATATCATTTTCTGTATCAGAGAGAATTGAGTCATTTTGGTTTAGTGTTTTGCTTATTAGGCTTATGGCTGTGTCCATTTTTGAGTTGTTTGTTGTTGTCGTTTGTTCGTGTGTTGAGTGGTTTTCTGTTTTAGAGGTGGATTGTGTTCTTTCGGTTTCATTTGTTGTTTGAGTTTGTTGTGAGTAATTCGTCATTATGAAGGTAAATGGTTTTTCTAGAGTGTTCTTCGCATTTATTTTGTCTTTATTTGAGTGATCTGTTGGTTTCGAGTTGTTTTCTTTTGTATTTTGGGCATTCTTTTCTACTGGCAGCATGTTCACCACCGCAGTTTACGCACTTTGTACTTGAGCACGGGGTTGGGTCGTGGAGTTGAAAGCCACATGGGCAAGTAGATTTGCCTGTATGCCCTATGAGTTGGCAATTTTTGCATCTCATAGGGTTGGGAATGTATTCCTTAACAAGAGTGGTATGTCATGAAAATTGGATTTTTGTTGGGAGACTGAATCGGTCGAAAGTTAGTTTCACCGGTCGAAGTAGCTTTGTCATTTATTTGGCGTGAATACTTGTATATGTCGACTGTGCTTTAAGCTCTTGGATTATTTCCTCGTTATAGACTTGATTAAGGTAGGGCGCATACACAGTGCCTTTGCAGTGGTTAAGATTTTCGTGATACTTTGTTTCAATTTTACAGAAGCTCTTTTGCACTGAGGAATTTTTCGGCAATTGTTGAATTTTCAACAAAAATTAGAATTTTCAACAAAAATTTTCCATCGCGCATTTCATTAATTTTTAAAACTGTATTACTTATTAGTTTGATAGCACATTCGACCTCAAAACAAGAAAACGAGGAAAGTGGTTTTTAAAGGTCTAGGGCTGACATAATTATATATTTATGGTTTGGTAGGTTGACAGTAGGGAGTTCTGGGAAAGCTTCCGAAAGAGGAGTTGACTTTTTCCTCTTGCTTTTTGAGCTATCGCTAAGCAAAGTGAAGCGATTTGCCCCTAGGCTGTTGTGCCTTGAAGGCATGATGCCGCTTACTTATTTTGTTGTTTTAGTACTGTACTTGTTTACCAACGAAAGAGTGAAAAAAAAAAATTTTAAAGAAGAAAAAGAGAGAATAGGCGCTTGAAAGTTTGATAAGCTTTGAACTAAACTGCGATTGACTTATGCGAAAACACAACCGAACGATGCAAGGTTTAGTCGACGACTGAAAGACTGTTGTGTTAGCGTGGGGAGGGACCAGTCTGGATCGGCATACGATGCTATCTGGAATCAATCTAAGTTTAATAAATAGTGGGATGTGGTCTGAGCTAAGGTCAGATGACTCCGCAATGTCCAGAGCTGTTGGATGAATGCCATTGTATATATCAAAGTCTACTGCGTCGGGCGACCTTGAGGAATCGTATGGATGATTAGCTGAATAGATTTCCTATTCCCTGAATTTTGAAGTATGTTCTAATGCAGAAATGCGTTTCGGAAATGAGCATGACGTCAATCAAGTTGACCGCAATGAACACTTCTAACTCATTTCTGGGATTTAGGACGCCGCCAGCGTTCCATATGGCGAGGTTCATGTGTGGTCTGCTCATTTTTTAGGCTATATGGCGACGAGCATCTCAATCAGGTGATCAAATTTCTCGTTAAGACTGTCCAGGCGGGAGACCACAACCGACGGTTGGTCGACCTGTTCAGGAGATGAGAATGACTGGGTATTATCTATGCCGAGGGATAATGATGACAATTCGATCCATTATTTCCAACAGAGTGAGGGAATGCGATTTGACGTTGACTTGATAACGGATGAGACTTTTGACGACTCTTAGGTAGAGATGTCTTGCTTGGTAACTGTTGTGGCTCGGAGTGAGGTTGAATAGGTAGTTGGACTGATGTTTGTTGTTGCTGACGTAGCTTCTGCTGCTCACGTAGGAGTTTCTTTTGTGCCGGTTGGTGATACACCGATTTCTTAAATACATAAGCGTACGACACCCCGTCAACAATCTTGTTAGGCATGGAATTGTGGCCAGATATCTCATGGTGTTGAGAGACGCTTGGTGCAGGGCATCTTGCCGGGACTCTCCTGGCAATCGCTTCCTTGTATTTAATGCAGCCTTTATAATTCGCAGTGTGCTCTTCGCCGCAAAGTGTGGATTTAGGTGGATTATCAGGTGTTTTGGTGCAAGAAATTGTGGCGTGAGCTTAGCCAAATTTGACGCACTTAAATTGTTTGCGACAGTACCTCTTAGTATGCGAGAACTCCTGGCAGCGATGGCATTGAGGTACATCTTTGAACGGATAAGGCGGCTCGATTTTAACTCTTTGACGGCAAAGCCTCTTTATATCATAAGTCCACAAAAAACAGGTTGAGAGGATGACCATCAGTTCTGCTTTTTGGGTTGTGCGTACAGAATAACGCAATTTGTCAACAAGTTCTCGTTTAATGTTCTCGACGAGGGTTGAGTGGTGAAGGCCTCGAATAACAATTCTGTATGCTCTTTCATCTTTTATGGTGATACATCTTGTATAATACTACGATAGGCATCACTGGTGGAGGGCAGGATTCTCAGACACTCTTTAGGAGATGCTTTCAGCATGTATGATTCGGGTTCGGTCACAGTGTCAAGGTTGGCCGACAAACCGTTAATGTTTGTGATGCCGACAATGAAAATGGGTGGTGGCTTCGGAGATTTGTTATTAATCCTTGAATCAGCTCGATTATTTATAAAAGGAGTATGAGTAGTGGTCTAAGGCCGACTGGTCGAAGCAGCGGTTTCATTGGCATTAATAGTTTCCAGAGAGGGTGTTTCGCTCTTATTGGTACACACTTCTTCAAAAGAAAGCTCCACGTCAGAAGAGTCAGAATCGCTACTAAGTAGTTCGAATCGATTTGCATCCAAAAGTTGTTTTCTGCTTACTTTATTAATACTTGTCTGTTTGGACGAACTTGGTTTACGCTTCTTTTGATCCAGCGCAATTCGCACTAAAATAGTGTACAACCATTGGCTCTGTTTTTTCAAGGTACTTAGACAAAATTGAATATCAAGCATACGCATCTTTATCTTTTTATAGTTTCCATAAGCCATAAATTACCATGGCAGAATATTATGAAATTTAAGAAGTTTACTGGCTTGAAATAGAAGATGACAGGTAGAAGCCATAACATAACGAAAGAGCAGAACATAAGTTAAGTAAAAGATCTCAAAAATGGACAATCACGCAGTTCTTGGATGTGCAGCTTTAAGTTACACATCAAGAAATGAGAGTAAGTTAAAGGACACAAAAAAATTATTGTAATGTATATGTAAAAAGGCGTGAGGAATTTCGTTCTTGACGCGGTCCCCCGATCGCACACCTTTTTTTTAGTTATTTTTTTTTAGTTTTTCTTTCTATAATAGATTTAACCATTTAATTGTCGTGTATTGCGAATTAAAGAGTTCAATGTCCTAGGTCATGATTGTTGTTTTCTAAATTAACAATATTATTCGTATCATATATAACCGTGTAGTGTGTGCAAAACAAATGACATACAAGCTTAAATCAGCTCAGGTCATATGAATAATCAAATCGAATCAGGAGTAATTTTCGCATATTCTGTATTTAGATTAGGACGACAAATATGTGTGTTTATGTCTCTGTATTTATAGCAGTATGTGTAAAAAAATCATATTTATAATTCACTATTTGACGTTCATATAAATACTTATATACTATTCAAATGGTGTCGGAGGTAAAATAGTGTAACCAGCGTTGATATTAAAATGATCGAAATCGGTTACAATCAACATCAGGCCAAATGAAATAGTGTAGAAGTTATTATTAAAATGATTCGAATTTGTTACAACAAGCAACACCAGATATCAGCAAATAGTGTAGTGTAGGAGGTATTATTAAAACTGATCCAATTCTCCCTACCACTACAAGCACCACTCCAAAAACAATCATCAGCATCAAAACAATCAAATATTGTAGGGAGTATTAATATTGAACCGTAACGCTACTGAAGTGTTTCTATGTGATTCGAATGCCTGACAATCAGAATCAGAAATGGCGCTTTAAAATGTATACTGGTGTAATTATTTAGATAATCATTCAATCTAATTTCTCATGTTACTATAATAGTCTATAGGATTATATAAGTAACAAACAAAACCAAAAATTTGATTGTTGATTATGATCTTAGTGTGACTGGGCTAGCACCACACAGGTGAGGGCACAATGAAACTAATTTGATTTAAAGTTAAAGACAAATGCTTTGGGCCCCTGATGATGTGAATGTGGGTTTATATGTGTGAATGTTTTTTTCGCCTTGCGCCATCCTGCCACGTCTCACACGTCAGCTCCGAAATTTGTTTACTGTAGCTGATGTTGCACCTTGCACTGCCGCAGAGCCTCATTGAAACCATCGCAGAGGGTTAAATCAGATTGACCCTGGGCGCATTGTAAAAACTGCTTTATTTCCGATGAACACGGAACGGTGCCGTGGTTCTGTTGTTGAGCCGGTGCAGTAGCGAGTGCAGCCTGCGCAACTTCCTTTTCGACGGAACTGTTCAACAGGCCGGTAATACCATTACCGACAGCATGGCCAAAAGCGGAGCCAACAGCGACGCCACCACCTGTGGCTGCTATTGACTGAACCATGGAAGGTTGTTGCAGTGCTCCCAAACTGGTTGGTGGTGCAGGGCCAACTGAAGCCGGTGGCGGTGGTTCAGGCACATTTGATGTTTGATTAGCTGCGGATGGTGTGCTCCTGGGACACGAAAGAAAGAACATTTTTATTGACTTTTTGTGAAGTTAGACTTTTACAGAAATAATGTTGTTTTTTATGTTTATAGGTTAAATAAAGCAAACCTTCATCAATGCGTGCGGTAAAGATGCGGTGGAGCAGAAAGCTTCGAAAACTTTCTAACCTCAAAAATATTATGAAGAATGTACGCGCAAGAAATAACGCCATTGCACTTCCGAAAGAACCGATGGAGAACGCGATTCGCGAAATTTCCATTTGTAGTTTTTTTATAAAGTTAACCTTCCATTTTGCTTACCTTCGTGTTGCCGATGGTGGACTTGCAGATCCATCACTACGATCCATTTTTATATATTAAACGGTTATGTTTGTGACAGAAAATATAACAATAAATTCTTTTTCATCACACACACACACGACTGTGTGCCGACGACTGTCGCTTCAAATTATGAATAACTTTTGTTTCACAGTAGCTGGGTTGCTTCGTTTTTATTTGTCGACTGGCACGAAAACATGTGATGTCGTTTGAGCAGACGTCAACTCTGATTGGCATCAAATACAACTCTGTACCTGTCGTTGTATGACATTTGAAAGCTGTGTAAAAGGGAAGGCATGAAAATTGCCGAAGCGTTGGCACCAGGTTGGTTAATATGAATACTGACAATTTCAATAGTCATTAATCTAAGGTTAAATACACGCGATCAGTTGGAGTGATGAGCGGTATTGCGATTGCTAGATATCAGTTAATTGGTAACTACGACAGTGACAAAATTACAGGAAGTAAAATATGATTCAGTTCATCAATATACGATCGAATGGAGCCTACCCTAACAAAGAGCTTTAGAATAGTGATATTTTCAATGGACAAAAGTACTATAAGCTAACATGAAACCACCTTCATATGCAATCTAATCCATTGAAACCCGTAGGGTAGATTCAATGAATGGACTCACGTGGGGTGCTGTGCACTTACTGAAGGATAAAGCGTAAGTCAACCTACATATCTAGGGACATCGACTACATATCTAGGGATTATCGACTCTCTGAATATGGTCGCTCCTTCTCACGTATGTATGAAGTGCTGACAAAATATATAAACGCATTCAACTCAACGGCCAGCAAACAAACGTCTATATTTCAAATAAAACATAGAGCAGACAATAAGGTAACAATAACAGAGGCCCCAATCAGAACAATGGCACAAAAAATTAAAACGCTCACATATACGTAACCCAAAGCGGGAAACAATAACACCCCGGGCACTCAATAGGCAACACCCAAGAATATAAAGTCTACCAAAACAGTCTTAATCTTACCAGTTTCATCACATCTGAGTCGACACTCAATGACAAAATGTCAACATGTTTAATTCACCCGTCCTCAATTTAAAAGATAACAGTTGAAAAACCTAGAAACAAATACAAAAAAAGCCCAAACGTCATAGGAAGATCATTTATATAGACATTGGGAGTAGTAGATTCAGAACCAAAACTAAGAAATTTACTTATAAAAGACAACGTTCATATTGTACAAGATGTCTTTCCAATTCCATACGACGGAATATAGGTTTCGTCTTCTTCAAAAATACAACTGTGTACTTGATTACCAAAAATTCGAAGACTGGTTCTTTTTGAGACCATTAGAGGAATTCCTTACAAGTAAACACAATACCAATTCCGCCTAGATCTAACTGAAAAAGTTGTGTTAATACCAAACCAAGGAATCCATAATGGAATTTTCCTTTGCAAATAAAATTGCAACAATTAAATGCGCATACGTGCGAAGTGTTACCACCACTCACGAAAATGTTGTCATTCTCCCCCTAAAGGTGATTATTAAGACCCTCAACGACTACGACATACTAACGTCAAAATCAAATGAAAAAAGTAATGAACAACTTGAAAATCTGTCCAAAGCACAACTCATCAATGCATTTGCACTCAAAGCGGAAAATTTTTCAATTGGCTGAACTTTACTGAAACAAATTGATGATTGGCGATGAAAAATGGGTAACCTACGAGATTAATGTGCGACAAAGGTCGAGGTCTAAACAATGTGTAGCCAGCCCCAACCGTTCCAAAGCCGACGCGATCTCTGGGGTAGTAGCTTCTGAGCAATTGGTAGGATTCACCACGACCACGCTAGACCGCACACTTCTGTTATGACTTGCAAAAAACCACTCAGCCAATGAACTCAGTTTGGACCTAACACCATCCGATTATGATTTACCTCGCTCCATGCAGAATTATCTTAATGGTTTAATTGTAAAGGCGTCAAAACCAGGCTCCTTCAAAAACATTACTAGCTTCCCAATGCATTATCGACATAATAAGAGGACGTAGATGACAACGGATGTATTTAACGAATGGCTGCAAATGTTGAATGACACCGTGAAAGCTAAAAATTGAAGGACATTGTTATTTATAGAGAATTGTAAGGCGCGTAATGGGTCCCTTCATTCCAGCCACGTTAATATGGAGTTTTTGACAGCAAACACCGCATCTGAATTTCAGCCCCTTGACCAGGGTAATGTTATTGATTTTAAGCACTTATATCTATGTGAAATGGTTAGAAATGTTTATTAATCTCATTAATAGTATTGATGATAAATAATTTACAAAAACTACAAAAATACGCTATAATAGCAAACCGAACTAAAGACAAAATTAGTTTAGGCGCTAGTAAAATGAGATATTTTCATTTAGTCCTGATGATCCTGGTTAGGTATAGAAACAAAGTTGTTAAAGTATTGTATTGTCATCGGTCCTTGATAGGTGTGCAAAGCTTCAGTTTAATCTGACGTTTTGAGCTGGGGGAAATTCCCGTTGAAAGATTTATTTACATATTACAAACATACAGTTTCATTGTACGGTATTAACTGCAATGCGAATAGCTTCTAAAGTGTGGAAAACTATCACCACAGCTTGTATTCAAAACTGCTTCTGTGCTTGCGGTTTTAATAAAGGTTGCAATAACCATTTCTTTGAAGGCAATCAATTAAACATAGATAATCTATGTGATCGTACCTGAAAATGCTGTCTCTTTCGATGATTATGTAAATGTTCACAATGATGTGGCTGTACGAAACTGCGTCTGTTAGAAATGAGAGTGACGATGATGATGGCGAAGAAGAAGATGAAGAAGAACTTATGACGAATAAATTATAACGAATCAAAAGAAGAAAAATCGGCCATTCAAAAACTGAAATTATATTTTTCAATTATTATATTTTATATTTTTTGATTAATACTAATATTGTTGTATTCTGTTTCAAAAATACCGATTATGTGAAGCTCAACCGTCTGTTTACTAATACTGACTGGTCCTATTTGTATTCCTGCGAAAATGTCGAACTAGCAACACAGTTTTCTTTATAAAACTATTCATAAATGTAATATTTCAAACTATATTGCTAGAGTTAAGCTTAAATATAAATCTCAGACACCACCGTGCTTTATCGTGATCTTATTCAATTAAAAAACTTAAAAAATATACTTAAATATATATATATTTAAAAAATTCAAAATATAATATAAGGCTTTCCGTTGATTTTGCTACCTACGCAATATCTCGTTATAATTTAAAACACCTAAATAATCTTTGCTACTTTGCTATTACCTGTGTCAAAAGGGACATAAAGCGCGATCCTAAAAGATTCTTCAATTTCATCAACACTATGCGCAGGGTGGAGTCATTTCCTACTTGTATGAAACAGAATGGTGTTGAAGGTTGCAACGATGTAGAAATTTGGAATTTTTTGCAAAATTCTTTCAAAGCACATATACTAATTTTAATAAAAACTTTAATAATCACTATCCATATTCATTGAGTAATTTTAACCAATTTAATATACCGGTGATCGAATATCATAGAGTTTTAAAATACTTAAAAGAATTAAAACAAACCTTCTTACCGGGTCTGGATGGTGTACCCAATTCTATTCTAAAGCTTTGTGCTAATGCTTTGCATAGAACAATCTGCAAACTATTTGGCATTTCCTTGAATACCTCTATTTCACCTAGTATTTGGAAACAATCTCACCATAAAAAGTGTAGGAAAGCGGTAAAGGATAGAACTCACGTCCTTAATTAATCTTAGTTTTTCACAACTGCTTCAGTTGGATTACTTCCCACCAAATGTTCAGAACTCAAAAAGTTTTGTTTAAACCAGCCACATCCGAGACTATTCCTGTTACCTCCGGTGTGCCTCAGGGCAGGCACCTTGGTCCGCTGTTTACTTATTTATTTAGTTAATAAAGTTAATAAAGTTATTAAAGCTTAAGAAGCTATGATTAACCTGTGGTGGGGGGCTGGCTGCTGCGGCCATCGGCCCAGTGGTGGTGTAGGGTTATTACAATATATTATTAATATAAATTGTGTGTGTGTTACAACTAAGGGTAGGGTAGCTTATATACTACTAGTAGGTACCCGTGACTATGTCTGCGTGCAATTTCGAGTAGCATATTTTTTCTTCAAACATTTATCAATCTCAATAATATACCCATATACTAATTAAATAAATATATAAAAAGAACTGTTCAGTGGTTTTGTCGTGAAATGTAATACATACGTATCAAAATGTAAGTAAATAGTTTAATAAATGAGAGGTAATTATTTGAGACTGAAATAACTACACGAATATTTGTGAATTAGGTTAATTTCCTTTGCTAAAACATGAAGATTTTGTGGACTCGATACTCGTGAGCACGATGAAAAAAAATTTTTTTTTCTAAATGTACACTTGCTACTTTCAGTGTTTGTCAAAGGAACTTGGACTCTTTTAAAATGGAATGGCAAGTCGGTCGGAATTATTGGAATACGGGGAATTAATACACCTTCTCCATTTCCTGCTCCTGTCATAACTATTGCCCAACTCGTACTGTGATTTTCCTGTTTAACATAAAGTTTTTTATGTAGTTAATAATTTTTGGCCCAATCTTCCATCAGAACACCCTTGAGAGGTCAAGGCTGATGAGAGAAGTGTTATTTGTGGCAGATAATGATCTGGTACTAAGAAGGACTTTCTGCAAGCGGTTTGCCGCGTTTAAATCCGAATTGGTTTGAATGAAGCAGATTGCTTTTGATTACGAACCACCATACTCTTTTGGAGATGATTTTATCTAATTTTCGTTTGCTTTTGGTTTTAATATGGGAATGATAAGGCTGGTTTTATACGATTGGGGTTGTTTGTTGTTGAAAATCTTCTTAAAGAGTTGAATTATTCTGGTTTTTTTAAGCTGTTTTTGATCATGGGGTATGAGATTCAGTTACGTCCTGGGGTTGGCCCTTTAAGTGATTATAAAGCCGAGTTTAGTTCTATTAGGGTTATATCGTTTCTAATACTTGTGCAGTTTTTGTGGTTGGGTAGTGGATTTGTTTCGGTGTGTATTTGTCTTTTATGAATTGTGTGTCAAAATTGTTGTCATTAGATAGGTTGGACCAGTGCTGTGCAAATAAGTATGTTATTATGGTTTGATTTGTGTGAGTTTTATTGTTGGGTGTGTCTGTGATGCAATGGATTGCTTTGTTGGGGTTGAGTCCACAAAACCGTCTTATGTTGGCCCAAATTTTGGTGGTGGGTGTGGTTGGTTTTATAGTCGACATAAATGCGGTGGAAGCTTCTTATTTGGATAGTATAAGTTTCCTACGAAACATGGAATTGGCGCGCCTGTAGTTGATGATGTTTTCTTGAGTGATGTTGCGTTTGAGAGTTCCATGTATTGACTTTGTTTAACTAAAGTTCTGTGAGCGTTTTGTTCCACCATGGAACTCTGTGTAGAAGTTTTTGGTGTGAGGTTGGCGGCTTCTTTGTCTATATTCGAGCTCATTGGAACTCTGTGGTTAATTTCATTAGATAGTTTTTGAAATAAACTCCAGTTAGCTTCTTTGGTTTTAAAATATTGGCGGATAAAGTGGTTTGGAGGGTGATGGGGGAAAACTGTTATTAAAATTAGGCAATGATCGCTCCCGCAAAGGTGGTCGAATATTTCCCATTTTGTGTATGGGTACAGCTGAGGTGAGCAGAGGGATAAGTCTATGTCGGTGAAGGTATCATGGGTTGTATAGTTAGTTGGGGACTTATCGTTGGGAAGGATTAGGTTGGATCGTTGAATATATTTCGTTAAAACTTTTCCTTTTTTGTTATCTTTTGGGGAGCCCCAGGTGGAGTGCCAGCTGTTGAAGTTACCCAAACTGATCGGAGGGGTGTTGGAGTGGTGTGTTTTGAATGTATTTTCTAGTTCCGTAAGACACAAATTTTGGAGGGCTTAATGTATGCTCAGAAATTTGGTATTTGGATTGGATTTCTAAAGATTTCAAAACTGCTGTTAATGGTAATTTCATTATGTTGGATTGATTTGTGTATCAAAATGGCGACTCCGCCAAAAATGTTGGATGCTACATTAGTAATAAGAGTGTAGTTTATGGGAATGTTATTGTTAGTTGTGTTAAATATATGTGGTTTTTGAAGTGTTATTATTTGTGGGGATTATTGTTTTATTATGGTTAAAAGTTCGCTGTAGTTGTTTGTATATCCCTTGATGTTCCATTGGATAATTTTAAGAGACAATGAAGTGGTGTAAAATTAAAGTTTAAATTGGTGGGGAAATGGTTTATTTAAGGTTTACTACAGTGAACGATGGGTATGTGGTTGGTTAGGGGGTTGCCTCCAGGTAGCTGACGGTGTGTCGGGAATAAGGAATCCCAATCTGTTGCAAAGATCTCTGAAGGGTGCGACACACCGGCAGCCAGGCGGAGGCAAATTGTTTTGGTTGTTATTATGTTATTATTCCATGATATCAGAACTGTCGTAGTCTTCTATGACAGCTGGAGTGAGTTGAGCTTACCTTGTTTAGTGTTGGAACTTAAATATCTAAGAGTTCGTTTCGGTGTATTGCGCGGGAGTATTTTTATTTTAGATTGGTGGTTAGATTTGTTACTTAGTTTAGCTGCTAGAGATGTGGTTGGCTTAGGGTCGGTGATGAGGTCGCTAATGTCTTCGTAGGTTATTACATTTCATTTCTTTGTGGCTGTGTTAATGGTCGGTGCTAGTTGTTGGCATACGTACCTGTGTCCAAACCGTAAGCAATTGTTGCACCGCATCGGCGTGGGAATATATGGTCGAATGTTCGTTTTTTCGTGGCCAATTATGATGTACTCTGACAGTGTGACGGAAGAGAAAGTTAAAATAAGCAAGCCAGCCTCTCTTAGATTGCTATTTATTTTCTACATTATGTTTCGGACTTCGTTTTCCGACGTTTTGGCTCTCCAATTTGCATTTGGTTTCTTCTTTTGACACCTCTCTTAAGTCGTTTGAGTAAATGACTCCATTGCTGTAGTTTAGTGAACTGTATTCTGTAACTGTAACTGCTATTTCAGTGGTAAAGTGCTTCATTTTCATTAATTTTGTTGTTTGGGTTAGGGTTTTGGTTCTTACGAGTAGAGGTTCATTCCGTAGCTTTTTTCAAGACTCCACTTCACCACCGTAGTTGTAGTCTATGACCTTCTTGATGGCGAACAACGATAGTTTAATTGTTTTCCGTTATCGTCGGTTCGGGAAATTAACATGTATTTACTGCCTGTTTGCTTGTGTAGGGTGTTGCGGATTCGGCCTGACAGATCCATGCCGTTGCTGCATTGGCCATCGAGTGGATCAGCCATTATCGTAAAACGGAATGTATCGGAACGGAATGTTTAGATGATAGTGACCGTACTCGTTGATAGTCGGTTGAAAGCTGATGGGGTGGTCCGCTATTACTCTACATTTTTATAAACGATTTGCAACCTGCCAGTAAACATTCTTAAGTGTTGTTGTACGATGACGATGTGAAACTATGCATGTCTATTTTATCTCTTGTCCATTTAAAGTTTCTTCAAGATGACCTTGGCGCTTTATCTCGATGGTTCTCTATTAACTTTCTTTCACTTCATTGTGAAAATATAAGCTTATGTCGTTCTGTCGTAAAAATGTGATTGTAAATAGTTATCGTACCAATGATCCCGCACTAGAACGTGTGTCACAGTTTAATGAACTGGGGGTATTGATGGATCTAAAGCTGCATTTCGGATGCCACATTTGCTCATCCGTCAATAAGGCTAAGGGTGTGTTAGGACACATGAAAAGTTGGTCTAAAGTGTTTAATGATCCTTATACCACTAAACTGTGGTACACATTTTTAGTTAGACCTATTTTGGAGTATGCATCTTGTGTATGGGATTCCCAGTTTGGAATTTATAACGATATCTTTAAATCAGTACAAAAACAATTTTTACTGTTTGCACTGCGTAACATGCACTGGGATCCAAATGTCCGATGGGATGTTACTATATAATTGAATTGTTGGTGTCATAAATTTTAACTTTCCTTCTCGGGTTACTAGATATTATAAATAAATATTCTATGTATTATATATTCAGAAAGCCCCATTAATTCGTATTTTAGTTTTTATTTTAACCTCGTTAAATTGAAGTCTAGAAACTGCGACCACTGCGAAAATTCTCGCCAGCATATCAACTAAATTTAAAATTTTTCACGAACATGCGATCGGCTCGTCCAGAGCGCCACAGCGAATATGACCTCGGACACGAACGAAACACTAGAAAAAATTCAGCGTGGATGGCCTGCTTAACACGCGCTCGCAGCTTTCTTTTCTTTTACTTTTTAGCAATATGCTGATGAGGTAAAGGTAAAACTTCATTTATTCCCTTTCTAAAGCTCTGCTTATTTAATTAATTTAATTTTTTTTGTAATTCATTTTTTTGATTTTTTATGATATTATTACTCATTTTGCTAAACCTAAATTTGTGGTTATACTGCGAATAGAAACTAGGCATTTCATATGTCTCTATTTTGATTAAGCGTCTCTCGTCGGGAAGCAATTGCCTGATGACAATTAACCTGAATTAACAAGCCATTGAGAACATTAACTAAGAAGACCAAGCGAAATAAAAGTTAATTGTGTTTATTGATTTTCACAAAAGGTTAAACGGATCATGCTATAAATACGAACTTATATTTATCTTTGTCTGATGCTGATGTTAATCCTCACTGCTAAAAGCTCACATCAACCCATTGTTTCGTTATACATTCGTTGATTGTTTCAGAATGTGAGTAAAGAACACAGCAAAAACAACAACAAATTATTTTAATTACACTCTTATTACAATATTATGTATCATTAGGCATTAAATCGAAATATGTTGCTATGCTTACATAACAACATAAAATGCCTCTAACCGGATTCATTATTTTAAAATGTAATAAATACACAATAAATACATTGAAAAGGTTTACGTAACTCATATTAATATATGTATATATGTACACACTCAGTTTTCTAGATAGACACACATTACATTGGTTATGAAAGCAACTCACTTTGAATTGTAGAAACATTTTAGCGTAGCTGGTAATTTTCTTAGCAGACATAATTAGCAAAAAGCCAGTTTATTATCGTATGCCAACCTATTGTTGTTGTTGTTGTCGTTTGCGGTTCATTGCTTACCACTCTGACGTTTGCTGCTTTTAGTAATTTTCTGCGCCACTTGTGCGCGCCACCTAAGGCGAGGTCTTCCTCTATTGTGTTGTCCCTCCGGGTTGGAATCGAAGACTCTTCGGGCCGGAGCGTTGGTGTCCATTCGCTCTACATGTCCCAGCCATCTTAGACGACTGATGCGTATTTTTTTGACCAGGGCGATGTCGCTGTACAGCTCGTAGAGTTCGCTGTTAAATCTCCTCCTCCAAAACCCGTCAACGCAAACGGGACCGAAAATCACTCGAAGAATTTTTCGTTCGAAACGACCAAGGAGATCTTCATCCGCCTTTGACAGCGTCCATGCTTCTGCACCATATAGCAGGACTGGGATGATGAGGGTCTTATATAGAGTCTCCTTAGTGTTTCTCGACAAGGCCTTATTAATTAGTTGCCTTCTTAGGCCGAAGTAACAGCGGTTGGCATATATTTTGTTTTGCCCTCGTTTACCACTAAACCCATTTTTGCCGCTTCCGTACTGATACTTGCAAACGCGCCAGTGACAGCTCGCTGTGTTCTGCCAATAATGTCAATATCGTCCGCGTATGCAAGCAGTTGCACAGACTTTTGGAAAATTGTGCCTCTGGTGTTGGCTTGTGAGTTGCGCACAATTTTCTCAAGAATGATGTTAAAGAAGTCACATGACAGCGCATCACCTTGTCTAAATCCTTTTTTGACATCAAAGGTCTCGGTGAGATTGTTTCCGACTTTAATGGAGCAGCGAGAATTCTCCATTGTCATTCTGCACAATCTGACGAGTTTGGCAGGGATGCCAAAACTAGACATGGCTCTGTATAGCTCGTCTCTATAAATGCTGTCATATGCGGCCTTAAAATCGATGAACAGATGGTGGGTATCGATTTGGACTTCTTGCGTTTTCTCCAGGATCTGCCGTAGTGTGAATATTTGGTCGGCTGTGGACTTACCGGGCCTAAAACCGCACTGATAAGGTCCAATCAGTTCGTTGACAAATGGCTTCAGGCGTTCACACAGTACAGCAGAGAGGATCTTATAGGCGATATTAAGGAGGCTGATACCCCTATAGTTGGCGCAGTTTAGAGGGTCTCCTTTCTTATAGATCGGGCAAACAATGCTGAGGTTCCATTCATCAGGCATACTTTCTTCCGACCAAATCTTGGAGACAAGTTGGTGTATGCACTCTACCAAGTCATCTCCCGCTACTTTGAAGAGCTCGGCAGGTAAGCCATCTGGTCCAGCAGCCTTGTTGGACTTCAGCTTGGATATTGCTATCCTCACTTCATTTTGGTCAGGTGGACGGAAATCTTGGCTTTCATCGTCCAGATTGAATGGATCGTTCTGCCTGACAGCGGGATCTTGGTCGTCTTCGCCGTTTATCAGTCTGCAGAAATGGTTTTTCCATGTCCTCAGCACCGACTGTGATTCCACTACAAGGTTCCCTTGTTCATCTCTACAGGCTTCTGTTCGGGTTTTGTTGCCATGACACGTTCTTTTTACCTTTTGGTAAAACTTCCGAACATTATTCCTGGAGTAACATCTCTCTATTTCCTCGATCGCGCGCTTCTCATGCTCTTTCTTTTTCTTTCGGAGAAGCCAGTGTTCTTCCCTCCTCTTTTGCTCGTAGAGCTCACGAGCTGCTCTCGTCCTTCTGTGCAGCGCCGCTTCGTAGGCACGTTGTTTTGCTGCATGCGCTTGCCGGCATTCTTCATCAAACCAGGGGTTTCGAGGGGGTGGTTTGGTGAAACCAAGCACATCAGTTGCGGCGTTTCTGATGGCTTCTTGGCATCTATGCCACTGGTCTTCAGCACTTGATGCTGGCTGCATAGGACTTCTCGAGAGGTTGAGGGACACGCGATCGGCAAAGTTTCTGGCGGTCTGTTGCGTTTGTAGCCGTTCAACGTTGAATCTCCTCACAGTATTTCCTTGTTGTTGTGGTGTCTGGGATATCCGCATTCATACCTTGGCTACAACAAGGTAGTGGTCCGAGTCTATGTTGGCCGCTCGGAAGGTGCGGACATCTAGAATACTGGAGAAGTGCCTTGCGTCGATCGCAACATGGTCAATTTGATTGACAGTTTGATGATCCGGTGACCGCCATGTTCCTTTGTGAATATTGAGGTGGGGAAACCGTATGCTAGCTATAGTAACATTACGTCCCGCCGCAAAGTCAATTAGCCTTAGTCCGTTTCCAGACGTGTTGTCGTGTAGGCTGTGCTTTCCGATTGTGCTACCAAAGATATCCTCCTTGCCTATTTTGGCGTTAAAATCACCAAGGACGATTTTAACGTCATATTTAGGACATTGCTCATATGTTTGGTCGAGGAGCTCGTAGAAATATTCCTTGGTAGCATCGTCTTTTTCTTCTGTGGGGGCGTGAGCGCATATTACGCTAATGTTGGCAAATTTAGCCTTGATGCGGATAGTTGCAAGGCGTTCACTAACGTGTCGAAAGCTCAAGACTTCTTGCCTAAGTCTGCCGCTTACAACGAATCCACATCCAAATAGTCGCTGCTTCTGTTCCTTATAGCAATCACCGTAGTAGATGTCACAGTTTTTCATCCTTTTTTTGCCCGGCCCATCCCACCGCACTTCCTGGATAGCGGTGATATCTGCATTGTAGCAGCGTAGGGCCTCCGCTAATTGTTCGGCTGCACGCGGTCTATTCAGGGTCCGAACATTCCACGTGCAGATCCGAAAGTCATTGTCCTTGCAGAGTCGTCAACAGTAAATCCGTCCGTCTCCGAGGCTATTGGTTGCTTCGCAACTGTCTCATTTTTCCGTGGTTGGGTAGTTAACCCCACGCACAACCCCCAACTTGGAGGACCAGGCCCTGAATTGACCCTAGGACAGCGGGTCGGAAGCTCCGTTGCCAGTAACCCACTTCGGGGATATGAGTGCTGCCGTTGGCCCATAAAGGGTTCATCAGCCACCATCTCTATTTCAGCACCCTGACTAGTGCTGAAAAATCCCTACTGACCTTTGCTCCAAATATGTCAGAGTAGCTCATGCAAGGTATCTGCCATCTTGACTGTTGACACCACCGTTGATCCAATCTCGTGGATTCATTCGCTGTATGTCCTCTTTCTGAGGGGCTCATGTAAGACCTCTGAGACTCGATCAGGCGGTCAATCCGACAGAGCATTATAGTGTTGCTATTTTCTTCGTGTTCAACACTCGCGCTTATAAGTTTAGCAAGTCATGCCCGGAAGGACAAGACCAGTATCCGGTGGCTACCACGAGGAGGTAAAATAAGCACAATTGATGTGTATGAACCAGTTGCAACGCCTGGGCATCGCCAAGTTGACGCCAATCAGTGTCTACCCTATTCATACATCACCCAACCACCACAACCCTACTTAGATTATTATCTACTTCTATCTCCGCGGTTGTCGGTCCGCTGACGAAGTTTCACGCAAACTTGGCTACAGTTTATCGTATGATTTGTTGCTTCTGTTGTTGTTATTGTTGTTGCACTTATTTAATCGGTTTCTCTTGGCTTTGATTTTGTTATCGGTTTTTGTAGAACAATTTCGTTTTATATTATTTTCATTTGGTTGATTTTTCCTCTTGTTTGCTTTTTTTCTGATTTTTATTTCAGTTCGGTCAACAGAAGAAAACATTTCCATTGCAGACTTTTCGGCGTCAAGCGTTTTTGTCTATATTGTTGCTGCTGCTGCTGCTGCTACGTTCGTAACTGTTAACATTGTTGTTGTTATTGTTGTCATCCTAATGGCGTCGTTATTATTTTGGCATTAAAAGGAATTAATTCCCTTGAATGGTTTACGTAAAAAGTCGTTAGCATGAAAGCATATCATCATCAGCATCATCAGCATCATCGGCATCAGCAGCACAGCACCTATATTCATTTGCTTCAAATGCCAAAGTCAGTAGCTCTTTCTTCGTTACTTTACAACCACTTGCAACTTTGGCTTTTCATTCTATTTACTCGGCGTTCTTAAATTTTTACTGCATATTTTCACTACTTCGTTTGTCTCACTTTCTCTCAATCTTCCACCCATTTGCCATATGGCAATTGTTACGCATTAAAATCTCACATTTTGGCATTAAGAAGTTGGATTTTGGAAAAGGAATTTCCGTTCAAAGCTAAAAGTAGCCGTAATACAAAAGAGCTATATATAGCGTGAAATTCCCCATAGCTGGACACCCACGGTCGCAGTGTTTTTGTCCACTTATGAAAGTTGTCCGCTTATGGGGGTGGAACAAAAATTTTTATTTGAAATTCATTGTTAGAGTCGCCCAAAAAGACGGTTTAATTAGGTTGAAAAAATTTTGTTATGGTAGATTGCTTATACATGGATCACAATTACGTTAACGTATGTGATTACTAATTTTAGAATGACAAACCACTATTCAATATTATTACAATTGTGGCTGAATTTCAACCGCTGGGCGAACACTAGTTTTTATAAAATAACACTAATGTTGTATGCAAATTCCGATAATAATAATCCGACAAATGTGTTATGCAGTTTACTGCGTTAAATGTTATAATTTAATTATAAAAAAAAATAAAAAAAAGTGTCCGTGTTCAGTTATTGGAACGTTCGGATATAGGAATTATGTTAATGAAAAGGTTGTGTCGACGAAATTTGTCTGGCTATGGAGGCAGTACGTAATGGGAAATTTCACTGTATTTGTTGTCGGTGTGTGTGTTGGGGGTGTGTGTTGTATCTTGATGTATGCAAGCATGCGTAAAGTGACTGAGTCATTTTTAATGCGTGCCGCTTTATTTTGCTATTTTCAGCATAAATTTTTCGAAACTTTTTAATTCAACCTGACTGACTGATCGACTGATTAACTGAGTAAGTTGACTGGCTTTATCTCTTTCACATAGTGAAGCATGCTTTTTTTCATTAGTGTTATTGCTTCTGGTGTGTTATGTGTAAATATTATTTTACTGGCTGCCTGGGCAAGCGGCATGCCAACAAAAAGAATAATCAAATTAACAATGCCAACTCAGCAGAATTCGGAATTTGAATGGCATTGTTGTTGTTGTTGTTGTTGTTATTGCTGCTGTTGTTATTATTTTTTCAGCTGTCTCTCTTACTGCCTCCCTTTCACACTCTTTCGTTCTCTCTTTCTATACACGACCAAGCATAAACTAATTGCGCCAACACTATCCATTGTAGACACCATATGCAGCCCATGATCAGCCGTTGTTGTGCTTCCTTATTTCCTACCGTTTTTGTATTCATCTGGCTTGCATCCATTAAGCAGAAATCTATAATGCACACACACGCACATACACACACAGTCACACACGTGTCAAAGAGGTCCATTAAATACCTCGGGGTATTGGTGGATACGCGACTATGTTTTAAGGAGCACCTTGCGTATGCAAACCAAAAGGCCGCTGCGGCGTGCAGAGCCCTCAGCAGGATCATGGCCAACACTCGTGGGCCCCGGCAAGGATGACGGATGTTTCTCCAAGGGGTAACTAAATCTATAATGTTGTATGGAGCCCCAATCTGGGCTAAGGCTATGGCCATAAGGAGCTATCGCAGAGGACTCGACTCCACATACCGCTTGGCGGCCTTAAGGGTATGCAGCGCCTTCCGTAAGATTTCAGAAGATGCTCCTCTTGTCATTGAAGGGATGATACCGATTGACATCCTAGCGGAGGAGGCTTCGGAGATCCACGACGAGGTTCAGCAGACGGGCGCAATGAGAGAAGTCGCACGAGCGCAAGCAAGAACGCGAAGCCGAGCAAGGTGGCAACACAGATAGAACTGCTCAACAAATGGACGTTGGACGAATAGGATCATCCTAAGTCTGGATGATTGGCTGGACAGGAAGTATGGGGAGGTCAAATTTCATCTTACCGAGCTCCTCAGTGGACATGGATGCTTTAGGGAATATCTGTACCGTTTTAAGCACGCAACCGATCCGTACTGTCCCTCTTGCGAGGGCCAGGTGGTGGAAGACGCAGAGCACGTACTACTCAACTGCGACAGGTTTAAAGAGGGTAGAAGACAAATGGAAACGACACTGGGGGTCACCCTAACAGATAGGAATCTAGTTGCCCTAATGGTGTCGAGCGAGCAATGCTGGAGGGCGGTGAGCAACTACGCGGCATCGACAATGACGACGCTGAGGTCACTAGAGCGGTCCCGGCGTAATGAAGAAGCCGGTTAATAGCCGGAACCATACCCCGTGATGCAATGCCTCGCGGCGGTTCCGCGGGGTCATGGTTACATCTATTTTTCTTTTTTAACAGTACTTTACTTCTTATGTCTTAACTCTCTAATCTGTTGTCCTAATACTGTCTGTATACTATCCATATCTTATAACGAATTAAAAAAAAAAAAAACACAGTCACACATAGACGCACATACAATTGTGTTGTTACGAGTCTGCATCGCCAATGCAACTGTGTTAATTGCATTTTTCGCTGACCAACTCAGTTCTTGCCCATGAGTAATCATCGATTTATTGTTTTTCCCTCGTTTCACTTATTCATTTTTTACTTTGCTATCTGATTTTGCCTACATGCAACAGCAGCAAAAGTATGGTAGCAGAAGATATAACCTCAACGTTATTAAATGGTTAAATTATTATTCTTCTTGTGGCTTGAAAAAACACCATGATCAAATGGAATTATTGCAAGATGCGTTTAAAGCCGTTCGTAGTTTTATGTTGATGCCTTTTGGACAACTCCACTGACTGGGAGCATTTCTCATGGCAACCAGTTGCTTAAAAAGTTTTCACAAATCATTAAATCTGAATACGCACAGAGAATTTGTGGGAAGAGTAATTTTATGCGGATAAAGCTGCACGAACCAATAATCCAAGATTATGCATTTTTTGCACTCTATATAGATTTTTTTATAAAAGTGACAACTGAAAGATCCCTCTATTTCCACTATGATGGATAAAATATAACCTATACTAAGCTATAGAAATAAATCGAACATTTGCGGCATCACTTTAAATCCATATAAAGGTTCATAGGCACGTTTTTCCATAACGAAGTGAACACAAAAGTTAGAATGTTATCACCAATATGAGTTCCCCGCCAAGCGATCGGCCACACTATGCCACGCATTTGCTACAGTGCTTAAACAATTTAGGTTCCCAGAAGGGGTTGCAAGATTCGCCCGCATTTAAGTCGAAGAGTGGCACGAAGTTGGTGCTTGCTGGCGGCAAATCTGTTGCTAAATCCACGCCGCTTCGCTATCTTATCAACAGTAATTTGAAGCAATTTTCGCCCCTTTTGTTAATCGTTTTGGACATTGGTCAGCTGGAGTTGTTTATAACACGAACAATATCTTATACTGTCGTGTCGGAGCCCTTGTTCGGGCCAGGATTTTCGCCACAACGTCAACCGACTAAGGCATTCAGGGTTGGCCATGTGAAAGTGGCGCTTTGTGCGGTTGTTTATGTGGATGCGGTGAACCAATTAATATGCTATCATGCTAACCCCGAATACCACGAATTGCCTTGGTTGAATAATACAATGAGCTTTAACAATAGCTTCGGCTTAGGGGTAATTGGTTGTATAGCAAACTATCTGAAACGAACTCATATTGTCCAGGTGCAGATCATTAAGGAAATAAATAATTTAGAGGCGCCGCTTGGCCGCAACGTTTTGATGGCGGTGCCGCTCATTATTTATAAAACCGAAGACGTTTGTCATTTGGATGAATATTGTAAATAAATATTGTTCATAAAGGTATTGACTTTATTTCTGCAATTAAATTTATAGATAATTTTACCGCAAAGCATACCGTTTCGCGCATATTGTAGCTTCAAAATAAAGTGACCCACAATATAAAAGATGATTCGGTAAATAACCTTATTTTAATAGGAAAGCGCGGATTTGATGGTAGCACAGGACATGCTGAATATAAGCAAAAGGTTTAAAATAACGACCTCTAAGATAATAGTTTGTTTGTAACATCGTAGATGCGCCTTAGAGTTGTTACTAAGCCGGAAGAGTCTACAATCATTTGGAAGAATCCTCGACCATCGTCTACCCGTTACTGTAGACTTATCCGATTTCAGTTTAAGAAAGAGACCACTGAACTGTCCATTCGTAACAGGAAATAGAAGAATAGAAATTGAACATTCTTTGAAACTCACTATGGTTAATGGGAAAATCTGTAATGCTTTAAGCGAAACATCCTCAGCAAAATGTTACATATGCGATGCAAAGCCTACGGTGATAAACTATTTAGATAGATCAATACAAAGAGAAGTGTACTATTCTTTTGAATATTTTCTCCACATATCGTACAGATTACGTCAAAAAATCTGGCAAATCCGTTCCCAAGAAGGAAAGCAAAAATTATAAATATTTTTTTTTTTTTTTTTTAAATCACTAGTATTGAC
>JAWNKX010000097.1:0-216379 GCA_035041755.1 Cacoxenus indagator | reverse complement strand
CAAGGAAGTTGCACCACGGGAACATACCCTGAACTGTCTTCTAAACGAAGCGGAAAACATTGTTATCTCCCGTCTACTTAGGCATTTACCATTTGATGTTAATCTTTGGCGGTGTTTTATTTTTTGGTTTTTTGGTGCTGTTGGTAACAGTTTCGGGTGACTGCTTGTCACGATTTCGTTTTGGTTGCTGTTTCTCGATTTGTTTTGTTTTTATGTTTTAATCTTGTGAATGTATGCTTCTTGTTGATGATGCTGTTTTATCCATTCCTTGTGATGTTGAAATGTGGGGAGATGAGGACGACAGAATTATGGATGTTATTGGTATTGCGTAGCTAGCAATTGAAGTTGTTATGTTAACACTCCTAGTTGACGTTGTTGTTGTGTGCTCAGCGTTGGCGTAAGGCATTGTTCGCTCCACGACAGTTGAGAAGCATTAATTTTGTTGTTGGTTCATAACGTTTGTATTTTGTTTGGTGTTGTAATTTTGTACTTCTACAGGCGAGGCTGCGAGAGGGTCACTGCCACGAGTTGAGTGGGACAAAGAGGCACCTCCACGGTGTTGGGCTGTGGTGATTTTGCGCGCTGTGCGCAGTCGGGGGACTGCGCCCAACCGGCATTTTTGAGTTTAGAACACTTTTGATTTTATTTTTTATTCTTGTTGTTGTCTATTTTGTTTTATAATTTGCTTTTGGTTTTGTTTATTTCGGAGCGCGAGAGCAGACTACTAATCGACTTGACACTTCACTCATCGATATTTGGCACAGAATTAAGTTCCATATCAGGATAAAGGCAGTCGCTTAGGAGGTGGCTCTTGAATTTTTTCAAATTTGTCTGGCGGTCAATAAGCCTCTCGACTGAGGGGAAATATGTTGCAGCATAATCCAGGATAACTATCAGAGGGAGATGGCCGGAATATTTTGGTAAATGGCGAAGTCTAAGCAGCTTGAGTTGTTATTCACCCGATTGGGGAACCTGGTTGAGCTGCCAGTGGCCAGAACATCGACGTTCGAGGATAAAATGAAGTCCGCTAATCGAGTTTCGCTAATGAGAATAATGTCAATGTTGATGGTTTGCGAGAAGCATTCAACTTTATGAAGGATTTTGGAGACGCCATTTGTGTTCCATATCAGAATTTTTTAGGAGTTCATTTCAATTATGTGCGTTGGGTATGTCCAAAATTTGGATCTGTAATTGCAGCATTTGCTTCTGTGTTCATTGAGACCTTTAATAGAATCATTTAAGGTATTTACGGCGGCACATAGGGAGTTCAGAACCTGATCCCCATATGGGTTTGTCTCCAATCGGCTAGACTGTTCCTTTAGAGATTGTCGGTGGCGCTTGTTCGTGTGTTTTTGAATTTTCTGTTGACTTTCCCTTTGGTTAGACTGATTAAGTACATTTGGGGCTCCTTTTGTAATGCCGGCGTACGAGAAGATTTCTTTAAACGACTGTTCTGGCAATGGTTGCAGGTGTCGTCCTTTGTTGGGGGTGATCGTATTGGGTTTATTCGTTAAGTTTTAATTGTTGATTTTAATAGAGGTCCGCTTGGCATTGCTTTGGTAAGCAGCACAGCCTTTATAATTACCTGGGTGATCAAGCGCGCAGTTTGCACATGTAGCTGTCCTAGAAGATGGTCTGACACAATCTTCTGATTTGTGTTCTTCCCCGCAGGTGACGCAGAATGGGCCCCGACGGCAGTATTTGTCTGTGTGTCCGGATCGCTGACAGCGACGACACGGGGTAACGTCTGTCTTTTTCCTGGCTTCCTTTGTTTGTGAAGCTCGGATTCGATCTGGCTTTCCATAGTTGAATGGTGGAGACCTTTAATGATCACTTTGTAAGGTTTTTCTTCCTTCAGTTGGTAGGTGTAAAATTCTATGCGTTTCAGTTCGAGCAGAGCCTGCATAGCTCTAAAGGTGTTGCTATCTTTAGCGTAGTGCCTAGTTACGCCACCCACTGATGTTCTAGTTTCCACGTTATTTGGGTCGGTGACTGTCTGTAGCAGGCTTAGAATCATTTGGAGATTTGTAACTGTGCGGAGAGAGATTGGTGGCGGTTTAAGAAGCCTTGGTTGTTCGACTTGAGGACTTTCGACTTGAGGGAAGGAAGCCTTCTTGCTCGCAGTTTGGCGTAATGATTTTCCTTTTAGTGCGGATTTTTGCGGTTCAGCAGGTGCTTCGGGTACTACATCGGAGTCCACCCCAATTGCTTCAATATCATCATCTTCTGTAGAGAGAATCTCAAACCGATTATTTTATACACTAGGCTCGGCATGGACATTATCGTTGTTGTCAAGTTTATTGCTTTTGCGTTTTGGGCTGACCGTCGGGGAAGATTTACGTTTTTGTCCCTTTGACTGAAACTGACTAACAACCACTTGATAATCGAGACCAGAATTCATAAGCAAATACTTATTGTTGTTATTGCTAACTGTAGTGCAGAGGTCTGCGTCTGCGTCAGCAGCGCATGGTACATTGCCGTTATTTATTTTATTGTCACTTTGCATAGCTGCATAAACAACAAGCACAGAGAGAAGAACGCGATAAGCCAAGACAAACTACAGGCGTGAATGTGAATATGTACTTAAAACACTTGAGAAAAAATATAAAATAACATAAATACAATTAGAGTAAATACATAGTGCCGTTGCACAAGGAAAGCCCATGACTGTTCACCATAAGGCCAGGCTATGCTAATTTTAATTGTTATATTACAATAATTAGTAGGTCAAAAAAGGGCAATTGCCTTGGATAGCGGAGGCACGATGCGTGTACGTCCGTCTACTTTAAAAGCTTAATCCCGGCTCCACTTTGTTTGTACAACCAAAACCTGACAAATCTGTACACCAACGCGGTTCGCTTGCTTCCCCGCGCTCGGACTTGTCCACTCTATCGAAGAGAGTAACTTCTGTCAAATTCAAGTACTGCCAAGCTACCCACCGCCAGAAACCAGTACTTATAAGATGATCACTGCCAATTTTCAGTGCCACCAGGTTAAACACCGATGATCAGCTGTTAGCCTTATATGATCAATCGATTAACATAACACAACCCTGCTTCATCGCTCCGCTCTAACATATATATTTATATATATTTTTTTTGTCTCAATTTATTTTTCAATAGTTTTTCTTAACATACAATTTGCTGTAAGTTTTGTGTGAATAAAATATATTCAAGTGTAGGTAAATGACCGATTGCGATCAAACCAGGCTCTTCCAAAGGTTAGCAGTATCAAGTACGGACAAAAAGAATATGGACGTTAAACAGGTACGGGCAATATTAGAAGCAGAGGTCAAGGCAGCACTCGACCAACAGAGAACGGAATTTGAAAGACAGTTGAATGACCTGAGACTGACTTTCTTGCAACAACATCCGACGACAGAGATAAAAATACGCGCTACCCATATAGCCGGCAATAATAACGGGATAGATTCCATTAGATCTGGTGAAGCCGCTACCTGAATTTGATGGTACGGAATCAAAATATGTGTCCTGGAGGCAAGCGGCACACACTTACTTACTAGCCTTTCGAAAGAGATATGAGCAGCCTCAGTCATTTTCATGCAATAGGGATCATTAGAAACAAAATAATGGGTAACGCGGATGGGACTTTGTTATCATTCAATAAAATTGTGACCTTTAAATTTATTTTTGCTCTATTAGACTTCACCTATGCGGACAAACGTCCGATATACCTTATGGAACAGGAAATGCCAGTATCTTCCCCATTCGTCGTGAAATCGATTCATGGCAATAACTCAATAAACAAAAAATGCAGAATTAATATTTTTGAAAGAAACGTTTTTTTCTTTATTTTACCCAATCTATCAACATTTGATGGCATTATTGGTGTTTATTTGGTGGATTGTATAAGGAATAATAAGTAAGGTGCACTTACCCGTGGTTGTGATGGTGAGGTTATTGACGTAAGACCGTGGGTTGGAGATTGTGGAAGGCGGAACAAGTGGTCGGGCGCCCCGTGCATATACTGCCGCTGAAAATAAAAAAACACACACACACTCGTTTGGCGATTTTGAGTTAAATAAAAGGCGGCACTTGGTTTTAACTGCCATATTGTTTATTTGATCTAACTTTTATACAGTTGCGTGGGTTGGTTGAGTTTAAGTGGCACGTAGCGCGTGGTCTTTCGTCGTTAACTAGGAGCGAACTAACTCCCTGGTTTCTGAAGATCTCTTCAGGCAGTCGATCAAGACGCAGGGTGAAAGTGCCGTAGGAACTTTTCGCCGCGGTGCACTCACCAGGGTAGCCGGCCGCTCCTTGCCATTCTCTTTGTTTGAGCGCTCTATGGAGAGTTCCGTAGGAACACTTCGCCGCAGAAACCGTTTGTTTCTATTCTGTCTCACTCTGTCACACTGCGGTTGCAGGTTCTGTGATCACTTGTCTTGATCAGTGAGAGTGCAGGCGGAAGTTCTGTAAGAGGTTTCACTCTCAAAGGGTACCGTCCGTCTCGCTCATTTGTAAGTGCAGCGGTTGGATCCGTAGAAGCGTGCGTCTATTCAGGGCTGGGCGGTTCGTGAACAATTGGTCTTGACTTATTAAACACTGTGAAGGAAGGGGAGAACTTCTCTTCTTTGAATGCAAAATTGTAAACTTCTTAAGAATCCAAAGCAAGGAAATTCCCCTAACGATAAGGGATCAATTCTTTGCAGTACTAGCAAAGAACGAAAAGGTGTTCGCTGACCCTAGTGAATCACTTCCGTTCAACGTTAGCGCCGTTGCAACAATTCGATCCACTGACGAACAACCAGTCTACCCGAGATTGTATCCTTACCCAATGGGTGTGACCGAATTCGTAAATTTCGAAATTAAACAGCTTCTTGCTGACGGCATCCTAAGGCTATCAAGGTAACCGTACAACAACCTCATTTGGGTCGTCGATAAGAAGGGTGTCGATGAATCGCGTAATAGAAAGAAACGTCTGGTAATAAACTTTCGGAGACTCAATTGAAACACAATTGACGACAAGTACCCTATTCCTGATATTGCAACAACATTGTCAAACATGGGGAACTCTCGATACTTTAAGACTTTGGACTTGATGTTTGGACCACTTCCAATCGACCGCCTTACACCGTATGTAAGGCCATTTACTTATGCTGGGCTTGACTATTTCGGTCCGGCCAACGTCACTGTACGTCGAAGCACTGAGAAACGATGGGTAGCACTTTTTACGTGCCTGACTATACGCGCTATACATTTGGATCTGGCCCATGATCTGAGTACTGACTCTTGCGTCTTCGCAATACGAAATTTCATATATCGTCGAGGAGTACCGGTGCGACTTAGACCTGATAAGGGGAAGAACTTTTTTGGGGTCAACAATGAAGCTCAGCATTTTAGAGACGTATTCGACTGTCACCATTTGAAAGGCGAGCTATCAAATAGAGGCATCGATTGGATATTCAATTCGCCATTGAACCCGGCCGAGGGTGGTGTCTGGGAAAGGATGGTGCAATGTGTGAAGCGTCTTTTGAACTAAACACTCAAGGAAGTTGCACCACGGGAACATACCCTGAACTGTCTTCTAAACGAAGCGGAAAACATTGTTATCTCCCGTCTACTTAGGCATTTACCATTTGATGTTAATCTTTGGCGGTGTTTTATTTTTTGGTTTTTTGGTGCTGTTGGTAACAGTTTCGGGTGACTGCTTGTCACGATTTCGTTTTGGTTGCTGTTTCTCGATTTGTTTTGTTTTTATGTTTTAATCTTGTGAATGTATGCTTCTTGTTGATGATGCTGTTTTATCCATTCCTTGTGATGTTGAAATGTGGGGAGATGAGGACGACAGAATTATGGATGTTATTGGTATTGCGTAGCTAGCAATTGAAGTTGTTATGTTAACACTCCTAGTTGACGTTGTTGTTGTGTGCTCAGCGTTGGCGTAAGGCATTGTTCGCTCCACGACAGTTGAGAAGCATTAATTTTGTTGTTGGTTCATAACGTTTGTATTTTGTTTGGTGTTGTAATTTTGTACTTCTACAGGCGAGGCTGCGAGAGGGTCACTGCCACGAGTTGAGTGGGACAAAGAGGCACCTCCACGGTGTTGGGCTGTGGTGATTTTGCGCGCTGTGCGCAGTCGGGGGACTGCGCCCAACCGGCATTTTTGAGTTTAGAACACTTTTGATTTTATTTTTTATTCTTGTTGTTGTCTATTTTGTTTTATAATTTGCTTTTGGTTTTGTTTATTTCGGAGCGCGAGAGCAGACTACTAATCGACTTGACACTTCACTCATCGATATTTGGCACAGAATTAAGTTCCATATCAGGATAAAGGCAGTCGCTTAGGAGGTGGCTCTTGAATTTTTTCAAATTAGTCTGGCGGTCAATAAGCCTCTCGACTGAGGGGAAATATGTTGCAGCATAATCCAGGATAACTATCAGAGGGAGATGGCCGGAATATTTTGGTAAATGGCGAAGTCTAAGCAGCTTGAGTTGTTATTCACCCGATTGGGGAACCTGGTTGAGCTGCCAGTGGCCAGAACATCGACGTTCGAGGATAAAATGAAGTCCGCTAATCGAGTTTCGCTAATGAGAATAATGTCAATGTTGATGGTTTGCGAGAAGCATTCAACTTTATGAAGGATTTTGGAGACGCCATTTGTGTTCCATATCAGAATTTTTTAGGAGTTCATTTCAATTATGTGCGTTGGGTATGTCCAAAATTTGGATCTGTAATTGCAGCATTTGCTTCTGTGTTCATTGAGACCTTTAATAGAATCATTTAAGGTATTTACGGCGGCACATAGGGAGTTCAGAACCTGATCCCCATATGGGTTTGTCTCCAATCGGCTAGACTGTTCCTTTAGAGATTGTCGGTGGCGCTTGTTCGTGTGTTTTTGAATTTTCTGTTGACTTTCCCTTTGGTTAGACTGATTAAGTACATTTGGGGCTCCTTTTGTAATGCCGGCGTACGAGAAGATTTCTTTAAACGACTGTTCTGGCAATGGTTGCAGGTGTCGTCCTTTGTTGGGGGTGATCGTATTGGGTTTATTCGTTAAGTTTTAATTGTTGATTTTAATAGAGGTCCGCTTGGCATTGCTTTGGTAAGCAGCACAGCCTTTATAATTACCTGGGTGATCAAGCGCGCAGTTTGCACATGTAGCTGTCCTAGAAGATGGTCTGACACAATCTTCTGATTTGTGTTCTTCCCCGCAGGTGACGCAGAATGGGCCCCGACGGCAGTATTTGTCTGTGTGTCCGGATCGCTGACAGCGACGACACGGGGTAACGTCTGTCTTTTTCCTGGCTTCCTTTGTTTGTGAAGCTCGGATTCGATCTGGCTTTCCATAGTTGAATGGTGGAGACCTTTAATGATCACTTTGTAAGGTTTTTCTTCCTTCAGTTGGTAGGTGTAAAATTCTATGCGTTTCAGTTCGAGCAGAGCCTGCATAGCTCTAAAGGTGTTGCTATCTTTAGCGTAGTGCCTAGTTACACCACCCACTGATGTTCTAGTTTCCACGTTATTTGGGTCGGTGACTGTCTGTAGCAGGCTTAGAATCATTTGGAGATTTGTAACTGTGCGGAGAGAGATTGGTGGCGGTTTAAGAAGCCTTGGTTGTTCGACTTGAGGACTTTCGACTTGAGGGAAGGAAGCCTTCTTGCTCGCAGTTTGGCGTAATGATTTTCCTTTTAGTGCGGATTTTTGCGGTTCAGCAGGTGCTTCGGGTACTACATCGGAGTCCACCCCAATTGCTTCAATATCATCATCTTCTGTAGAGAGAATCTCAAACCGATTATTTTATACACTAGGCTCGGCATGGGCATTATCGTTGTTGTCAAGTTTATTGCTTTTGCGTTTTGGGCTGACCGTTGGGGAAGATTTACGTTTTTGTCTCTTTGACTGAAACTGACTAACAACCACTTGATAATCGAGACCAGAATTCATAAGCAAATACTTATTGTTGTTATTGCTAACTGTAGTGCAGAGGTCTGCGTCTGCGTCAGCAGCGCATGGTACATTGCCGTTATTTATTTTATTGTCACTTTGCATAGCTGCATAAACAACAAGCACAGAGAGAAGAACGCGATAAGCCAAGACAAACTACAGGCGTGAATGTGAATATGTACTTAAAACACTTGAGAAAAAATATAAAATAACATAAATACAATTAGAGTAAATACATAGTGCCGTTGCACAAGGAAAGCCCATGACTGTTCACCATAAGGCCAGGCTATGCTAATTTTAATTGTTATATTACAATAATTAGTAGGTCAAAAAAGGGCAATTGCCTTGGATAGCGGAGGCACGATGCGTGTACGTCCGTCTACTTTAAAAGCTTAATCCCGGCTCCACTTTGTTTGTACAACCAAAACCTGACAAATCTGTACACCAACGCGGTTCGCTTGCTTCCCCGCGCTCGGACTTGTCCACTCTATCGAAGAGAGTAACTTCTGTCAAATTCAAGTACTGCCAAGCTACCCACCGCCAGAAACCAGTACTTATAAGATGATCACTGCCAATTTTCAGTGCCACCAGGTTAAACACCGATGATCAGCTGTTAGCCTTATATGATCAATCGATTAACATAACACAACCCTGCTTCATCGCTCCGCTCTAACATATATATTTATATATATTTTTTTTGTCTCAATTTATTTTTGAATAGTTTTTCTTAACATACAATTTGCTGTAAGTTTTGTGTGAATAAAATATATTCAAGTGTAGGTAAATGACCGATTGCGATCAAACCAGGCTCTTCCAAAGGTTAGCAGTATCAAGTACGGACAAAAAGAATATGGACGTTAAACAGGTACGGGCAATATTAGAAGCAGAGGTCAAGGCAGCACTCGACCAACAGAGAACGGAATTTGAAAGACAGTTGAATGACCTGAGACTGACTTTCTTGCAACAACATCCGACGACAGAGATAAAAATACGCGCTACCCATATTGCCGGCGATAATAACGGGAGAGATTTCATTAGATCTGGTGAAGCCGCTACCTGAATTTGATGGTACGGAGTCAAAATATGTGTCCTGGAGGCAAGCGGCACACACTTACTTACTAGCCTTTCGAAAGAGATATGAGCAGCCTCAGTCATTTTCATACAATAGGGATCATTAGAAACAAAATAATGGGTAACGCGGATGGGACTTTGTCATCATTCAATAAAATTGTGACCTTTAAATTTATTATTGCTCTATTAGACTTCACCTATGCGGACAAACGTCCGATATACCTTATGGAACAGGAAATGCCAGTATCTTCCCCATTCGTCGTGAAGTCGATTCATGGCAATAACTCAATAAACAAAAAATGCAGAATTAATATTTTTGAAAGAAACGTTTTTTTCTTTATTTTACCCAATCTATCAACATTTGATGGCATTATTGGTGTTTATTTGGTGGACTGTATAAGGAATAATAAGTAAGGTGCACTTACCCGTGGTTGTGATGGTGAGGTTATTGACGTAAGACCGTGGGTTGGAGATTGTGGAAGGCGGAACAAGTGGTCGGGCGCCCCGTGCATATACTGCCGCTGAAAATAAAAAAACACACACACACTCGTTTGGCGATTTTGAGTTAAATAAAAGGCGGCACTTGGTTTTAACTGCCATATTGTTTATTTGATCTAACTTTTATACAGTTGCGTGGGTTGGTTGAGTTTAAGTGGCACGTAGCGCGTGGTCTTTCGTCGTTAACTAGGAGCGAACTAACTCCCTGGTTTCTGAAGATCTCTTCAGGCAGTCGATCAAGACGCAGGGCGAAAGTGCCGTAGGAACTTTTCGCCGCGGTGCACTCACCAGGGTAGCCGGCCGCTCCTTGCCATTCTCTTTGTTTGGGCGCTCTATGGAGAGTTCCGTAGGAACACTTCGCCGCAGAAACCGTTTGTTTCTATTCTGTCTCACTCTGTCACACTGCGGTTGCAGGTTCTGTGATCACTTGTCTTGATCAGTGAGAGTGCAGGCGGAAGTTCTGTAAGAGCTTTCACTCTCAAAGGGTACCGTCCGTCTCGCTCATTTGTAAGTGCAGCGGTTGGATCCGTAGAAGCGTGCGTCTATTCAGGGCTGGGCGGTTCGTGAACAATTGGTCTTGACTTATTAAACACTGTGAAGGAAGGGGAGAACTTCTCTTCTTTGAATGCAAAATTGTAAACTTCTTAAGAATCCAAAGCAAGGAAATTCCCCTAACGATAAGGGATCAATTCTTTGCAGTACTAGCAAAGAACGAAAAGGTGTTCGCTGACCCTAGTGAATCACTTCCGTTCAACGTTAGCGCCGTTGCAACAATTCGATCCACTGACGAACAACCAGTCTACCCGAGATTGTATCCTTACCCAATGGGTGTGACCGAATTCGTAAATTTCGAAATTAAACAGCTTCTTGCTGACGGCATCCTAAGGCTATCAAGGTAACCGTACAACAACCTCATTTGGGTCGTCGATAAGAAGGGTGTCGATGAATCGCGTAATAGAAAGAAACGTCTGGTAATAAACTTTCGGAGACTCAATTGAAACACAATTGACGACAAGTACCCTATTCCTGATATTGCAACAACATTGTCAAACATGGGGAACTCTCGATACTTTAAGACTTTGGACTTGATGTTTGGACCACTTCCAATCGACCGCCTTACACTGTATGTAAGGCCATTTACTTATGCTGGGCTTGACTATTTCGGTCCGGCCAACGTCACTGTACGTCGAAGCACTGAGAAACGATGGGTAGCACTCTTTACGTGCCTGACTATATGCGCTATACATTTGGATCTGGCCCATGATCTGAGTACTGACTCTTGCGTCTTCGCAATACGAAATTTCATATATCGTCGAGGAGTACCGGTGCGACTTAGACCTGATAAGGGGAAGAACTTTTTTGGGGTCAACAATGAAGCTCAGCATTTTAGAGACGTATTCGACTGTCACCGTTTGAAAGGCGAGGTATCAAATAGAGGCATCGATTGGATATTCAATTCGCCATTGAACCCGGCCGAGGGTGGTGTCTGGGAAAGGATGGTGCAATGTGTGAAGCGTGTTTTGAACTAAACACTCAAGGAAGTTGCACCACGGGAACATACCCTGAACTGTCTTCTAAACGAAGCGGAAAACATTGTTATCTCCCGTCTACTTAGGCATTTACCATTTGATGTCAATCTTTGGCGGTGTTTTATTTTTTGGTTTTTTGGTGCTGTTGGTAACAGTTTCGGGTGACTGCTTGTCACGATTTCGTTTTGGTTGCTGTTTCTCGATTTGTTTGGTTTTTATGTTTTAATCTTGTGAATGTATGCTTGTTGTTGATGATGCTGTTTTATCCATTCCTTGTGATGTTGAAATGTGGGGAGATGAGGACGACAGAATTATGGATGTTATTGGTATTGCGTAGCTAGCAATTGAAGTTGTTATGTTAACACTCCTAGTTGACGTTGTTGTTATCGTTGTAGGTGTTTGGTAGTGCATAATTGGTGTGCTCAGCGTTGGCGTAAGGCATTGTTCGCTCCACGACAGTTGAGAAGCATTAATTTTGTTGTTGGTTCATAACGTTTGTATTTTGTTTGGTGTTGTAATTTTGTACTTCTACAGGCGAGGCTGCGAGAGGGTCACTGCCACGAGTTGAGTGGGACAAAGAGGCACCTCCACGGTGTTGGGCTGTGGTGATTTTGCGCGCTGTGCGCAGTCGGGGGACTGCGCCCAACCGGCATTTTTGAGTTTAGAACACTTTTGATTTTATTTTTTATTCTTGTTGTTGTCTATTTTGTTTTATTTGTTTTGCTTTTGGTTTTGTTTATTTCGGAGCGCGAGAGCAGACTACTAATCGACTTGACACTTCACTCATCGATATTTGGCACAGAATTAAGTTCCATATCAGGATAAAGGCAGTCGCTTAGGAGGTGGCTCTTGAATTTTTTCAAATTAGTCTGGCGGTCAATAAGCCTCTCGACTGAGGGGAAATATGTTGCAGCATAATCCAGGATAACTATCAGAGGGAGATGGCCGGAATATTTTGGTAAATGGCGAAGTCTAAGCAGCTTGAGTTGTTATTCACCCGATTGGGGAACCTGGTTGAGCTGCCAGTGGCCAGAACATCGACGTTCGAGGATAAAATGAAGTCCGCTAATCGAGTTTCGCTAATGAGAATAATGTCAATGTTGATGGTTTGCGAGAAGCATTCAACTTTATGAAGGATTTTGGAGACGCCATTTGTGTTCCATATCAGAATTTTTTAGGAGTTCATTTCAATTATGTGCGTTGGGTATGTCCAAAATTTGGATCTGTAATTGCAGCATTTGCTTCTGTGTTCATTGAGACCTTTAATAGAATCATTTAAGGTATTTACGGCGGCACATAGGGAGTTCAGAACCTGATCCCCATATGGGTTTGTCTCCAATCGGCTAGACTGTTCCTTTAGAGATTGTCGGTGGCGCTTGTTCGTGTATTTTTGAATTTTCTGTTGAATTTCCCTTTGGTTAGACTGATTAAGTACATTTGGGGCTCCTCTTGTAATGCCGGCGTACGAGAAGGTTTCTTTAAACGACTGTTCGGGCAATGGTTGCAGGTGTCGTCCTTTGTTGGGGGTGATCGTATTGGGTTTATTCGTTAAGTTTTAATTTTTGATTTTAATAGAGGTCCGCTTGGCATTGCTTTGGTAAGCAGCACAGCCTTTATAATTACCTGGGTGATCAAGCGCGCAGTTTGCACATGTAGCTGTCCTAGAAGATGGTCTGACACAATCTTCTGATTTGTGTTCTTCCCCGCAGGTGACGCAGAATGGGTCCCGACGGCAGTATTTGTCTGTGTGTCCGGATCGCTGACAGCGACGACACGGGGTAACGTCTGTCTTTTTCCTGGCTTCCTTTGTTTGTGAAGCTCGGATTCGATCTGGCTTTCCATAGTTGAATGGTGGAGACCTTTAATGATCACTTTGTAAGGTTTTTCTTCCTTCAGTTGGTAGGTGTAAAATTCTATGCGTTTCAGTTCGAGCAGAGCCTGCATAGCTCTAAAGGTGTTGCTATCTTTAGCGTAGTGCCTAGTTACACCACCCACTGATGTTCTAGTTTCCACGTTATTTGGGTCGGTGACTGTCTGTAGCAGGCTTAGAATCATTTGGAGATTTGTAATTGTGCGGAGAGAGATTGGTGGCGGTTTAAGAAGCCTTGGTTGTTCGACTTGAGGACTTTCGACTTGAGGGAAGGAAGCCTTCTTGCTCGCAGTTTGGCGTAATGATTTTCCTTTTAGTGCGGATTTTTGCGGTTCAGCAGGTGCTTCGGGTACTACATCGGAGTCCACCCCAATTGCTTCAATATCATCATCTTCTGTAGAGAGAATCTCAAACCGATTATTTTATACACTAGGCTCGGCATGGGCATTATCGTTGTTGTCAAGTTTATTGCTTTTGCGTTTTGGGCTGACCGTTGGGGAAGATTTACGTTTTTGTCTCTTTGACTGAAACTGACTAACAACCACTTGATAATCGAGACCAGAATTCATAAGCAAATACTTATTGTTGTTATTGCTAACTGTAGTGCAGAGGTCTGCGTCTGCGTCAGCAGCGCATGGTACATTGCCGTTATTTATTTTATTGTCACTTTGCATAGCTGCATAAACAACAAGCACAGAGAGAAGAACGCGATAAGCCAAGACAAACTACAGGCGTGAATGTGAATATATACTTAAAACACTTGAGAAAAAATATAAAATAACATAAATACAATTAGAGTAAATACATAGTGCCGTTGCACAAGGAAAGCCCATGACTGTTCACCATAAGGCCAGGCTATGCTAATTTTAATTGTTATATTACAATAATTAGTAGGTCAAAAAAGGGCAATTGCCTTGGATAGCGGAGGCACGATGCGTGTACGTCCGTCTACTTTAAAAGCTTAATCCCGGCTCCACTTTGTTTGTACAACCAAAACCTGACAAATCTGTACACCAACGCGGTTCGCTTGCTTCCCGCGCTCGGACTTGTCCACTCTATCGAAGAGAGTAACTTCTGTCAAATTCAAGTACTGCCAAGCTACCCACCGCCAGAAACCAGTACTTCTAAGATGATCACTGCCAATTTTCAGTGCCACCAGGTTAAACACCGATGATCAGCTGTTAGCCTTATATGATCAATCGATTAACATAACACAACCCTTGCTTCATCGCTCCGCTCTAACATATATATTTATATATATTTTTTTTGTCTCAATTTATTTTTGAATAGTTTTTCTTAACATACAATTTGCTGTAAGTTTTGTGTGAATAAAATATATTCAAGTGTAGGTAAATGACCGATTGCGATCAAACCAGGCTCTTCCAAAGGTTAGCAGTATCAAGTACGGACAAAAAGAATATGGACGTTAAACAGGTACGGGCAATATTAGAAGCAGAGGTCAAGGCAGCACTCGACCAACAGAGAACGGAATTTGAAAGACAGTTGAATGACCTGAGACTGACTTTCTTGCAACAACATCCGACGACAGAGATAAAAATACGCGCTACCCATATTGCCGGCAATAATAACGGGATAGATTCCATTAGATCTGGTGAAGCCGCTACCTGAATTTGATGGTACGGAATCAAAATATGTGTCCTGGAGGCAAGCGGCACACACTTACTTACTAGCCTTTCGAAAGAGATATGAGCAGCCTCAGTCATTTTCATGCAATAGGGATCATTAGAAACAAAATAATGGGTAACGCGGATGGGACTTTGTCATCATTCAATAAAATTGTGACCTTTAAATTTATTATTGCTCTATTAGACTTCACCTATGCGGACAAACGTCCGCTATACCTTATGGAACAGGAAATGCCAGTATCTTCCCCATTCGTCGTGAAGTCGGTTCATGGCAATAACTCAATAAACAAAAAATGCAGAATTAATATTTTTGAAAGAAACGTTTTTTTCTTTATTTTACCCAATCTATCAACATTTGATGGCATTATTGGTGTTTATTTGGTGGATTGTATAAGGAATAATAAGTAAGGTGCACTTACCCGTGGTTGTGATGGTGAGGTTATTGACGTAAGACCGTGGGTTGGAGATTGTGGAAGGCGGAACAAGTGGTCAGGCGCCCCGTGCATATACTGCCGCTGAAAATAAAAAAACACACACACACTCGTTTGGCGATTTTGAGTTAAATAAAAGGCGGCACTTGGTTTTAACTGCCATATTGTTTATTTGATCTAACTTTTATACAGTTGCGTGGGTTGGTTGAGTTTAAGTGGCACGTAGCGCGTGGTCTTTCGTCGTTAACTAGGAGCGAACTAACTCCCTGGTTTCTGAAGATCTCTTCAGGCAGTCGATCAAGACGCAGGGCGAAAGTGCCGTAGGAACTTTTCGCCGCGGTGCACTCACCAGGGTAGCCGGCCGCTCCTTGCCATTCTCTTTGTTTGGGCGCTCTATGGAGAGTTCCGTAGGAACACTTCGCCGCAGAAACCGTTTGTTTCTATTCTGTCTCACTCTGTCACACTGCGGTTGCAGGTTCTGTGATCACTTGTCTTGATCAGTGAGAGTGCAGGCGGAAGTTCTGTAAGAGCTTTCACTCTCAAAGGGTACCGTCCGTCTCGCTCATTTGTAAGTGCAGCGGTTGGATCCGTAGAAGCGTGCGTCTATTCAGGGCTGGGCGGTTCGTGAACAGTTGGTCTTGACTTATTAAACACTGTGAAGGAAGGGGAGAACTTCTCTTCTTTGAATGCAATATTGTAAACTTCTTAAGAATCCCAAGCAAGGAAATTCCCCTAACGATAAGGGATCAATTCTTTGCAGTACTAGCAAAGAACGAAAAGGTGTTCGCTGACCCTAGTGAATCACTTCCGTTCAACGTTAGCGCCGTTGCAACAATTCGATCCACTGACGACCATCCAGTCTACCCGAGATTGTATCCTTACCCAATGGGTGTGACCGAATTCGTAAATTTCGAAATTAAACAACTTCTTGCTGACGGCATCCTAAGGCTATCAAGGTAACCGTACAACAACCTCATTTGGGTCGTCGATAAGAAGGGTGTCGATGAATCGCGTAATAGAAAGAAACGTCTGGTAATAAACTTTCGGAGACTCAATTGAAACACAATTGACGACAAGTACCCTATTCCTGATATTGCAACAACATTGTCAAACATGGGGAACTCTCGATACTTTAAGACTTTGGACTTGATGTTTGGACCACTTCCAATCGACCGCCTTACACTGTATGTAAGGCCATTTACTTATGCTGGGCTTGACTATTTCGGTCCGGCCAACGTCACTGTACGTCGAAGCACTGAGAAACGATGGGTAGCACTCTTTACGTGCCTGACTATATGCGCTATACATTTGGATCTGGCCCATGATCTGAGTACTGACTCTTGCGTCTTCGCAATACGAAATTTCATATATCGTCGAGGAGTACCGGTGCGACTTAGACCTGATAAGGGGAAGAACTTTTTTGGGGTCAACAATGAAGCTCAGCATTTTAGAGACGTATTCGACTATCACCGTTTGAAAGGCGAGGTATCAAATAGAGGCATCGATTGGATATTCAATTCGCCATTGAACCCGGCCGAGGGTGGTGTCTGGGAAAGGATGGTGCAATGTGTGAAGCGTGTTTTGAACTAAACACTCAAGGAAGTTGCACCACGGGAACATACCCTGAACTGTCTTCTAAACGAAGCGGAAAACATTGTTATCTCCCGTCTACTTAGGCATTTACCATTTGATGTCAATCTTTGGCGGTGTTTTATTTTTTGGTTTTTTGGTGCTGTTGGTAACAGTTTCGGGTGACTGCTTGTCACGATTTCGTTTTGGTTGCTGTTTCTCGATTTGTTTTGTTTTTATGTTTTAATCTTGTGAATGTATGCTTGTTGTTGATGATGCTGTTTTATCCATTCCTTGTGATGTTGAAATGTGGGAAGATGAGGACGACAGAATTATGGATGTTATTGGTGTTGCGTAGCTAGCAATTGAAGTTGTTATGTTAACACTCCTAGTTGACGTTGTTGTTATCGTTGTAGGTGTTTGGTAGTGCATAATTGGTGTGCTCAGCGTTGGCGTAAGGCATTGTTCGCTCCACGACAGTTGAGAAGAATTAATTTTGTTGTTGGTTCATAACGTTTGTATTTTGTTTGGTGTTGTAATTTTGTACTTCTACAGGCGAGGCTGCGAGAGGGTCACTGCCACGAGTTGAGTGGGACAAAGAGGCACCTCCGCGGTGTTGGGCTGTGGTGATTTTGCGCGCTGTGCGCAGTCGGGGGACTGCGCCCAACCGGCATTTTTGAGTTTAGAACACTTTTGATTTTATTTTTTATTCTTGTTGTTGTCTATTTTGTTTTATAATTTGCTTTTGGTTTTGTTTATTTCGGAGCGCGAGAGCAGACTACTAATCGACTTGACACTTCACTCATCGATATTTGGTACAGAATTAAGTTCCATATCAGGATAAAGGCAGTCGCTTAGGAGGTGGCTCTTGAATTTTTTCAAATTAGTCTGGCGGTCAATAAGCCTCTCGACTGAGGGGAAATATGTTGCAGCATAATCCAGGATAACTATCAGAGGGAGATGGCCGGAATATTTTGGTAAATGGCGAAGTCTAAGCAGCTTGAGTTGTTATTCACCCGATTGAGGAACCTGGTTGAGCTGCCAGTGGCCAGAACATCGACGTTCGAGGATAAAATGAAGTCCGCTAATCGAGTTTCGCTAATGAGAATAATGTCAATGTTGATGGTTTGCGAGAAGCATTCAACTTTATGAAGGATTTTGGAGACGCCATTTGTGTTCCATATCAGAATTTTTTAGGAGTTCATTTCAATTATGTGCGTTGGGTATGTCCAAAATTTGGATCTGTAATTGCAGCATTTGCTTCTGTGTTCATTGAGACCTTTAATAGAATCATTTAAGGTATTTACGGCGGCACATAGGGAGTTCAGAACCTGATCCCCATATGGGTTTGTCTCCAATCGGCTAGACTGTTCCTTTAGAGATTGTCGGTGGCGCTTGTTTGTGTGTTTTTGAATTTTCTGTTGACTTTCCATTTGGTTAGACTGATTAAGTACATTTGGGGCTCCTCTTGTAATGCCGGCGTACGAGAAGGTTTCTTTAAACGACTGTTCGGGCAATGGTTGCAGGCGTCGTCCTTTGTTGGGGGTGATCGTATTGGGTTTATTCGTTAAGTTTTAATTTTTGATTTTAATAGAGGTCCGCTTGGCATTGCTTTGGTAAGCAACACAGCCTTTATAATTACCTGGGTGATCAAGCGCGCAGTTTGCACATGTAGCTTCTAGGACGAAGATGGTCTGACACAATCTTCTGATTTGTGTTCTTCCTCGCAGGTGACGCAGAATGGGCCCCGACGGCAGTATTTGTCTGTGTTTCCAGATCGCTGACAGCGACGACACGGGGTAACGTCTGTCTTTTTTCTGGCTTCCTTTGTTTGTGAAGCTCGGATTCGATCTGGCTTTCCATAGTTAAGTGGTGGAGACCTTTAATGATCACTTTGTAGGGTCTTTCTTCCTTCAGTTGGTAGGTGTAAAATTCTATGCGTTTCAGTTCGAGCAGAGCCTGCATAGCTCTAAAGGTGTTGCTATCTTTAGCGTAGTGCCTAGTTACACCACCCACTGATGTTCTAGTTTCCACGTTATTTGGGTCGGTAACTGTCTGTAGCAGGCTTAGAATCATTTGGAGATTTGTAATTGTGCGGAGAGAGATTGGTGGCGGTTTAAGAAGCCTAGGTTGTTCGACTTGAGGACTTTCGACTTGAGGGAAGGAAGCGGTCTTGCTCGCAGTTTGGCGTAATGATTTTCCTTTTAGTGCGGATTTTTGCGGTTCAGCAGGTGCTTCGGGTACTACATCGGAGTCCACCCCAATTGCTTCAATATCATCATCTTCTGTAAAGAGAATCTCAAACCGATTATTTTATACACTAGGCTCGGCACGGGCATTATCGTTGTTGTCAAGTTTATTGCTTTTGCGTTTTGGGCTGACCGTTGGGGAAGATTTACGTTTTTGTCTCTTTGACTGAAACTGACTAACAACCACTTGATAATCGAGACCAGAATTCATAAGCAAATACTTATTGTTGTTATTGCTAACTGTAGTGCAGAGGTCTGCGTCTGCGTCAGCAGCGCATGGTACATTGCCGTTATTTATTTTATTGTCACTTTGCATAGCTGCATAAACAACAAGCACAGAGAGAAGAACGCGATAAGCCAAGACAAACTACAGGCGTGAATGTGAATATATACTTAAAACACTTGAGAAAAAATATAAAATAACATAAATACAATTAGAGTAAATACATAGTGCCGTTGCACAAGGAAAGCCCATGACTGTTCACCATAAGGCCAGGCTATGCTAATTTTAATTGTTATATTACAATAATTAGTGGGTCAAAAAAGGGCAATTGCCTTGGATAGCGGAGGCACGATGCGCGTACGTCCGTCTACTTTAAAAGCTTAATCCCGGCTCCACTTTGTTTTTACAACCAAAACCTGACAAATCTGTACACCAACGCGGTTCGCTTGCTTCCCCGCGCTCGGACTTGTCCACTCTATCGAAGAGAGTAACTTCTGTCAAATTCAAGTACTGCCAAGCTACCCACCGCCAGAAACCAGTACTTCTAAGATGATCACTGCCAATTTTCAGTGCCACCAGGTTAAACACCGATGATCAGCTGTTAGCCTTATATGATCAATCGATTAACATAACACAACCCTGCTTCATCGCTCCGCTCTAACATATATATTTATATATATTTTTTTTGTCTCAATTTATTTTTGAATAGTTTTTCTTAACATACAATTTGCTGTAAGTTTTGTGTGAATAAAATATATTCAAGTGTAGGTAAATGACCGATTGCGATCAAACCAGGCTCTTCCAAAGGTTAGCAGTATCAAGTACGGACAAAAAGAATATGGACGTTAAACAGGTACGGGCAATATTAGAAGCAGAGGTCAAGGCAGCACTCGACCAACAGAGAACGGAATTTGAAAGACAGTTGAATGACCTGAGACTGACTTTCTTGCAACAACATCCGACGACAGAGATAAAAATACGCGCTACCCATATTGCCGGCGATAATAACGGGAGAGATTTCATTAGATCTGGTGAAGCCGCTACCTGAATTTGATGGTACGGAGTCAAAATATGTGTCCTGGAGGCAAGCGGCACACACTTACTTACTAGCCTTTCGAAAGAGATATGAGCAGCCTCAGTCATTTTCATACAATAGGGATCATTAGAAACAAAATAATGGGTAACGCGGATGGGACTTTGTCATCATTCAATAAAATTGTGACCTTTAAATTTATTATTGCTCTATTAGACTTCACCTATGCGGACAAACGTCCGATATACCTTATGGAACAGGAAATGCCAGTATCTTCCCCATTCGTCGTGAAGTCGATTCATGGCAATAACTCAATAAACAAAAAATGCAGAATTAATATTTTTGAAAGAAACGTTTTTTTCTTTATTTTACCCAATCTATCAACATTTGATGGCATTATTGGTGTTTATTTGGTGGACTGTATAAGGAATAATAAGTAAGGTGCACTTACCCGTGGTTGTGATGGTGAGGTTATTGACGTAAGACCGTGGGTTGGAGATTGTGGAAGGCGGAACAAGTGGTCGGGCGCCCCGTGCATATACTGCCGCTGAAAATAAAAAAAAACGCACACACTCGTTTGGCGATTTTGAGTTAAATAAATGGCGGCACTTGGTTTTAACTGCCATATTGTTTATTTGATCTAACTTTTTTACAGTTGCGTGGGTTGGTTGAGTTTAAGTGGCGCGTAGCGCGTGATCTTTCGTCGTTAACTAGGAGCGAACTAACTCCCTGGTTTCTGAAGATCTCTTCAGGCAGTCGATCAAGACGCAGGGCGAAAGTGCCGTAGGAACTTTTCGCCGCGGTGCACTCACCAGGGTAGCCGGCCGCTCCTTGCCATTCTCTTTGTTTGGGCGCTCTATGGAGAGTTCCGTAGGAACACTTCGCCGCAGAAACCGTTTGTTTCTATTCTGTCTCACTCTGTCACACTGCGGTTGCAGGTTCTGTGATCACTTGTCTTGATCAGTGAGAGTGCAGGCGGAAGTTCTGTAAGAGCTTTCACTCTCAAAGGGTACCGTCCGTCTCGCTCATTTGTAAGTGCAGCGGTTGGATCCGTAGAAGCGTGCGTCTATTCAGGGCTGGGCGGTTCGTGAACAGTTGGTCTTGACTTATTAAACACTGTGAAGGAAGGGGAGAACTTCTCTTCTTTGAATGCAATATTGTAAACTTCTTAAGAATCCAAAGCGAGGAAATTCCCCTAACGATAAGGGATCAATTCCTTGCAGTACTAGCAAAGAACGAAAAGGTGTTCGCTGACCCTAGTGAATCACTTCCGTTCAACGTTAGCGCCGTTGCAACAATTCGATCCACTGACGACCAACCAGTCTACCCGAGATTGTATCCTTACCCAATGGGTGTGACCGAATTCGTAAATTCGGAAATTAAACAACTTCTTGCTGACGGCATCCTGAGGCTATTAAGGTAACCGTACAACAACCTCATTTGGGTCGTCGATAAGAAGGGTGTCGATGAATCGCGTAATAGAAAGAAACGTCTGGTAATAAACTTTCGGAGACTCAATTGAAACACAATTGACGACAAGTACCCTATTCCTGATATTGCAACAACATTGTCAAACATGGGGAACTCTCGATACTTTAAGACTTTGGACTTGATGTTTGGACCACTTCCAATCGACCGCCTTACACCGTATGTAAGGCCATTTACTTATGCTTGGCTTGACTATTTCGGTCCGGCCAACGTCACTGTACGTCGAAGCACTGAGAAACGATGGGTAGCACTCTTTACGTGCCTGACTATACGCGCTATACATTTGGATCTGGCCCATGATCTGAGTACTGACTCTTGCGTCTTCGCAATACGAAATTTCATATATCGTCGAGGAGTACCGGTGCGACTTAGACCTGATAAGGGGAAGAACTTTTTTGGGGTCAACAATGAAGCTCAGCATTTTAGAGACGTATTCGACTGTCACCATTTGAAAGGCGAGCTATCAAATAGAGGCATCGATTGGATATTCAATTCGCCATTGAACCCGGCCGAGGGTGGTGTCTGGGAAAGGATGGTGCAATGTGTGAAGCATCTTTTGAACTAAACACTCAAGGAAGTTGCACCACGGGAACATACCCTGAACTGTCTTCTAAACGAAGCGGAAAACATTGTTATCTCCCGTCTACTTAGGCATTTACCATTTGATGTCAATCTTTGGCGGTGTTTTATTTTTTGGTTTTTTGGTGCTGTTGGTAACAGTTTCGGGTGACTGCTTGTCACGATTTCGTTTTGGTTGCTGTTTCTCGATTTGTTTTGTTTTTATGTTTTAATCTTGTGAATGTATGCTTGTTGTTGATGATGCTGTTTTATCCATTCCTTGTGATGTTGAAATGTGGGGAGATGAGGACGACAGAATTATGGATGTTATTGGTATTGCGTAGCTAGTAATTGAAGTTGTTATGTTAACACTCCTAGTCGACGTTGTTGTTATCGTTGTAGGTGTTTGGTAGTGCATAATTGGTGTGCTCAGCGTTGGCGTAAGGCATTGTTCGCTCCACGACAGTTGAGAAGCATTAATTTTGTTGTTGGTTCATAACGTTTGTATTTTGTTTGGTGTTGTAATTTTGTACTTCTACAGGCGAGGCTGCGAGAGGGTCACTGCCACGAGTTGAGTGGGATAAAGAGGCACCTCCGCGGTGTTGGGCTGTGGTGATTTTGCGCGCTGTGCGCAGTCGGGGAACTGCGCCCAACCGGCATTTTTGAGTTTAGAACACTTTTAATTTTATTTTTTATTCTTGTTGTTGTCTATTTTGTTTTATAATTTGCTTTTGGTTTTGTTTATTTCGGAGCGCGAGAGCAGACTACTAATCGACTTGACACTTCACTCATCGATATTTGGCACAGAATTAAGTTCCATATCAGGATAAAGGCAGTCGCTTAGGAGGTGGCTCTTGAATTTTTTCAAATTAGTCTGGCGGTCAATGAGCCTCTCGACTGAGGGGAAATATGTTGCAGCATAATCCAGGATAACTATCAGAGGGAGATGGCCGGAATATTTTGGTAAATGGCGAAGTCTAAGCAGCTTGAGTTGTTATTCACCCGATTGGGGAACCTGGTTGAGCTGCCAGTGGCCAGAACATCGACGTTCGAGGATAAAATGAAGTCCGCTAATCGAGTTTCGCTAATGAGAATAATGTCAATGTTGATGGTTTGCGAGAAGCATTCAACTTTATGAAGGATTTTGACGCCATTTGTGTTCCATATCAGAATTTTTTAGGAGTTCATTTCAATTATGTGCGTTGGGTATGTCCAAAATTTGGATCTGTAATTGCAGCATTTGCTTCTGTGTTCATTGAGACCTTTAATAGAATCATTTAAGGTATTTACGGCGGCACATAGGGAGTTCAGAACCTGATCCCCATATGGGTTTGTCTCCAATCGGCTAGACTGTTCCTTTAGAGATTGTCGGTGGCGCTTGTTCGTGTGTTTTTGAATTTTCTGTTGACTTTCCATTTGGTTAGACTGATTAAGTACATTTGGGGCTCCTCTTGTAATGCCGGCGTACGAGAAGGTTTCTTTAAACGACTGTTCTGGCAATGGTTGCAGGCGTCGTCCTTTGTTGGGGGTGATCGTATTGGGTTTATTCGTTAAGTTTTAATTTTTGATTTTAATAGAGGTCCGCTTGGCATTGCTTTGGTAAGCAACACAGCCTTTATAATTACCTAGGTGATCAAGCGCGCAGTATGCACATTTAGCTGTCCTAGAAGATGGTCTGACACAATCTTCTGATTTGTGTTCTTCCCCGCAGGTGACGCAGAATGGGCCCCGACGGCAGTATTTGTCTGTGTTTCCAGATCGCTGACAGCGACGACACGGGGTAACGTCTGTCTTTTTTCTGGCTTCCTTTGTTTGTGAAGCTCGGATTCGATCTGGCTTTCCATAGTTAAGTGGTGGAGACCTTTAATGATCACTTTGTAGGGTCTTTCTTCCTTCAGTTGGTAGGTGTAAAATTCTATGCGTTTCAGTTCGAGCAGAGCCTGCATAGCTCTAAAGGTGTTGCTATCTTTAGCGTAGTGCCTAGTTACACCACCCACTGATGTTCTAGTTTCCACGTTATTTGGGTCGGTAACTGTCTGTAGCAGGCTTAGAATCATTTGGAGATTTGTAATTGTGCGGAGAGAGATTGGTGGCGGTTTAAGAAGCCTAGGTTGTTCGACTTGAGGACTTTCGACTTGAGGGAAGGAAGCGGTCTTGCTCGCAGTTTGGCGTAATGATTTTCCTTTTAGTGCGGATTATTGCGGTTCAGCAGGTGCTTCGGGTACTACATCGGAGTCCACCCCAATTGCTTCAATATCATCATCTTCTGTAGAGAGAATCTCAAACCGATTATTTTATACACTAGGCTCGGCATGGGCATTATCGTTGTTGTCAAGTTTATTGCTTTTGCGTTTTAGGCTGACCGTTGGGGAAGATTTACGTTTTTGTCTCTTTGACTGAAACTGACTAACAACCACTTCATAATCGAGACCAGAATTCATAAGCAAATACTTATTGTTGTTATTGCTAACTGTAGTGCAGAGGTCTGCGTCTGCGTCAGCAGCGCATGGTACATTGCCGTTATTTATTTTATTGTCACTTTGCATAGCTGCATAAACAACAAGCACAGAGAGAAGAACGCGATAAGCCAAGACAAACTACAGGCGTGAATGTGTACTGAATATGTACTTAAAACACTTGAGAAAAAATATAAAATAACATAAATACAATTAGAGTAAATACATAGTGCCGTTGCACAAGGAAAGCCCATGACTGTTCACCATAAGGCCAGGCTATGCTAATTTTAATTGTTATATTACAATAATTAGTAGGTCAAAAAAGGGCAATTGCCTTGGATAGCGGAGGCACGATGCGCGTACGTCCGTCTACTTTAAAAGCTTAATCCCGGCTCCACTTTGTTTGTACAACCAAAACCTGACAAATCTGTACACCAACGCGGTTCGCTTGCTTCCCCGCGCTCGGACTTGTCCACTCTATCGAAGAGAGTAACTTCTGTCAAATTCAAGTACTGCCAAGCTACCCACCGCCAGAAACCAGTACTTCTAAGATGATCACTGCCAATTTTCAGTGCCACCAGGTTAAACACCGATGATCAGCTGTTAGCCTTATATGATCAATCGATTAACATAACACAACCCTGCTTCATCGCTCCGCTCTAACATATATATTTATATATATTTTTTTTGTCTCAATTTATTTTTGAATAGTTTTTCTTAACATACAATTTGCTGTAAGTTTTGTGTGAATAAAATATATTCAAGTGTAGGTAAATGACCGATTGCGATCAAACCAGGCTCTTCCAAAGGTTAGCAGTATCAAGTACGGACAAAAAGAATATGGACGTTAAACAGGTACGGGCAATATTAGAAGCAGAGGTCAAGGCAGCACTCGACCAACAGAGAACGGAATTTGAAAGACAGTTGAATGACCTGAGACTGACTTTCTTGCAACAACATCCGACGACAGAGATAAAAATACGCGCTACCCATATTGCCGGCGATAATAACGGGAGAGATTTCATTAGATCTGGTGAAGCCGCTACCTGAATTTGATGGTACGGAGTCAAAATATGTGTCCTGGAGGCAAGCGGCACGCACTTACTTACTAGCCTTTCGAAAGAGATATGAGCAGCCTCAGTCATTTTCATGCAATAGGGATCATTAGAAACAAAATAATGGGTAACGCGGATGGGACTTTGTCATCATTCAATAAAATTGTGACCTTTAAATTTATTATTGCTCTATTAGACTTCACCTATGCGGACAAACAGATCACAATTGTCCCTCCACCATGAACACTTTTATTAAATGTTTGCCGCGGATGATTCACATTTCGCCAATATTTCTTATAGCAGTCAGTTCAGTCCAAGTTGAAGTTTTTTCATCACTGAAGACAACGTTGAGGTACTCTTCATCACAAAATTGATATTTGGTGGCAAATGCCATACGGGCAGCAATGTGTCGATGCAAAAGCTTAGGTTGAGATTCCATATAAGTATGCTTAACTCATTACTCATTCCTTCATTCACTGCTAGGCGTTGGTTTCGGTGTTTGCATCGGTTGTCGATGTTTGTTTATGTGCCACTGCGTCTAGTTTTACCATAATAAATTGGATTTTTAAGGAAATTGGTGATTGTATTTCTATGGCGCTTCAGTCTATCAGCAATTTCTTTAATATGAATGCCTCCTTGACGAATTCCCAAAATAAGACTTTGGTCATGATCAGAAAGACTCCTTCCTCGAGGCATTTTTGACTAATCCAAATTAAAATTTTAGAACTAAAATTTATTTATTTGCTTCATTGCAAATAACGCCTCACGATTAATTTTGCTACTTTTTCTACCAACTCTGAATTTTAAAACTGTTAGATCAGAAGTCAAAAGTCAACTAATTTTGATGTGCACATATAATTATTCACTAAAATTATAATTATTTATTACTAAACATGCAGGCACGTGAATATTTTTTAGGAACGATACTAAGAATGCGATAATAATGAAGGATTTTGGTGAGTAAAAAATACCAAAACTGTTACCAAAACAAACTGTATATTTAAAATCAATCTACCCTATAGAACAAAGAGAAACACTGTAAAAAACATACAGTGTGCCACTTAAGTAAGCATACAGCAAGAATTTTCATGAATTTTTGTGTTATAACCTTCATAGCTTGGTTGATTTGTAATATTTTATTATAGTTCAAACACAGTTGTGTTAATTGAATATTTTTGAATGCATTCACAAAAAAAAAATATCATTTGGCATAGTTGTATCCTTAATAATAAGTAAAAATCACGAAGACCTCGAAAATTCATCTCCACAAAAGTCATTGTACACTAAACATGTTCGTTTATTTTGCACGCATTTCTTATTTTTATTTTATTTTTTAGTTTGGTTTACGACTACACCTCAATTGCTTTTGTTTTCCTAAGGGCCAATTATGTATTATTTGATTAAAAATGCCTCGCAAGGATTTAACTTTGGAAGAACCTAGAATTATTTTAAATTTACATGTTAAGGAGAAGAAATCCTATGCAGAAATCCCAAATTGGTGTAAGCGAAGTCGATCTACTATACAACAGTATAAAGGTCGCGTTGAAAATAAGAGAAGATGTGGGCGTCCAGCCAGACGTACAGACGCAAAATTAAACGAATAGTAGACAAAAATCCTTTTCAAAGCGCCGTTAAAATTAGTGCAGAGGTCGCAAATTCTGTAAACAGTGATGTACATCCTTAAACCATACGCAGAGCAAATAAACAACTGGGCTACAAGTCCCTCACACAATGTAAACAGAAAGAAACGCCTGCAGTTCGCTCGACAGTAACGAAACCACCCAGTGGAGTTCTGGCGGAAGGTGATCTTTTGCGACGAGTCGATGTACAATATTTGGGGGCCAGATGGGCATTTTAAAGTTTGGCGAAAAGCTGGACAGGCGTTTAACCCGAAGAATACAGTTAAAACAATTAAGCATGGCGTAGGAGGTTTGATGGTATGGGCCTGTATGTCTGTTAGGGGTGGTGGGAAGATGGATATTATTGATGGTATCATGGACCACAAATTGTACATCAAGATACTTAAGAGAAATTTAGTCCATAGTGCAGGTAAGTTTGATATTCAGTCTAATTATAATTTTTTCCAAGATAATGACTCCAAGTACACAGCAATGGAGATGTGTTTATGGGTGTTTTATTATGTTGCCCACTCAATTCCAGCCCACCCACGGAGTTCGGACATCAACTCTATTGAACACTTGTGAAAAAAATTGGAAGAAACTCTAAGGGGCCGCGAAAATCGAAGCGAAACGGAACTGAAGATGAGCTTACTGGAGGAGTGGTAGAAAATTGACCCCAATTAAATTGAAAACTTGGTGACATCACTGCAAAATAGACTGAATAAGGTCATAAAAATGACGGGTTATCCAACCCGGTACTAAAAATGATTTTGAGTATTCAGAGGTCAAGATATTAGCTCCTTATATCAGCTGTACGACTTTTGTGGAGGTGAATTTTCGAGGTCTTCGTGACTTATTCTTTTTACTTATTATTAAGGATACAACTATTCCAAATGAAATTTTTTTGTAAATACATTCAAAAATATTCAATTAACACAACTGTGTTTGAACTATAATAAAATATTAAAAATCAACCAAGTTATGAAGCTTAAAACACAAAAATTTCTGAAATTTCTTGCTGTATGCTTACTTAAGTGGCACAATGTATGCACATATAATTATTTGTATGGATTCATAAAAATTTTTCTTTAATTGGTATTGGTAATACTGCAAATAGTTGTATTTTCTTGTATTCGCTTGGGATCTTAAGTCGGAAAATTAAGCCACCTCTCTATATTGTAAGTGAATACGGCGGTTCGTAAGTTTTCGATGGTGTGAATGTTAATATTATGGTGGTTTCTTTCATGTTCAGTTAGAATGTAAATTTATAAGGTCTTTTAATGTTTGTGGTATGAATATTTTGTAGTTATGTGTTTTTATATTTAGCTACTTCTTCGTGTCTTACAGCCTTTCAATTTTTTATAAGCCCTTCATCTCTTTCTTCGGTATAATCTTTTCTATTTTTGTTTAGTCGTTCCAATCGTTTTAATTTACACTATATCTATATCTCCATTTCCTGTATGTGAATTTGGTTTGCTTAAATGTAATTCGATTCCGTTCTGATTCATGAGTTCGGTTATTAGCAGTGTTTTGAATTCATTATCTGCTACTATCCGTTTCGGCTTTCCTATTTTAGCTATGTGTTCTTATAATACTTCCACTAAAGTGATGGCATTGTCATCGGCTATATAATATACGGAACCGTATTTGGAAAATTTGTCGACTACGGTTAAAAAGTTATTTTTCATGATGTATGTATATATATGTATGTATATCCTTGCCTCTGTGGTAACTAGAAATGTTAAAAAAAGAGGGTCACTGAAAATATTAAATTTTCTTCCGTAACGGTTGGGTCTGAAGTAAACTACTGTCCAAACTACTGCCAAAAATTCTTTATCGGTAGCAGCATAATTTCATTCGTCTTTACTTAGGGTTCTTGAAGCATAACAAATAGGGTGGCCTTCTTGAGATAATACTGCTCCTAACGCAACATCGGAAGCATGTGTTTTTACTGTAAATCATCATCATCAGTCAATTCTACAACCCTGGGTGGGATTTGACTTTCTCCACAATAGTTCTCCATTCCTCCTTGTTCTTTGTCAGGGTCCTCCAGTTCCTTGCACCAATAGTTATTGATTTTTCTTTTATGTCGCCAATTAGACGCGTACGTCACCTTCCCCTGCCTATGCAGGCCAGTGGCTTATATTGCATAATTAGTGCGGTGCTCTCGTGTTTTTATTCATAAGATATGTTCAATCCATCTGAGGACCTGTGGTTTTACATATTTGACTATGTCTTCATCTTGGATAAGCTGTAGCAGTTCTGCGCTATTTCTGATCATATATTCTCCTCCTGTTGTAAGTCTTGGCCCAAATATTTTCCGAAAGATCTTCCTCTCGAAGATCCCTAGTGACTCTTCTTCAGCACCTGTCAGGGTCCATATTTCAGAGCCATATGTAGCCACCGGCCTTATTAACGTCTTGTACATGTTTAATTTGCCGCTTATAGAAAGCAGCCTTGACGTAAATAAGCTTGTGTGGGCATAGTACGTTTTATTTGCAGCTAGAAGGTGGTCTTGGATACATTCTCTGCCGCTGTTGTTGTTCGTCATAAGCACCCTCAGATACGTAAACTTTTCTACGCCCTCAAAAGTATACTGTCCTACACACCCTATCGGGTGTGCTCCTCTTCGTCATGAGGTTCTAGAGAATATACATGGGCTTATGACCGTTGACTACAAGACAACCTGCCTTAGCGGATGCCATAATGTTGCGAAACAGTTCTTCCAGGTGTCTCTGGTTTCGCGCGAGGATTGCAAGGTCGTCTGCGTACTCTACAATTACCACTCTATGAGCGGTTGAATAAATTGCCCAAGGACGTGTAATTTTTGACGGCAAAATGCAGGCATAAGTTGAATACAATACTTTTAATGGGCTGAGCCCAGTCCATGTGACTGGGTGAATTTTGATGCCACCTGGGCCTGCCCCATGTGAGATCAGTGTGTGGTCATTGCGTACCTACTAAGTCGATAAATCGAAAAAAAAAACATGCACTTTAGGCACACATTTATTGATATAACCCAGCATAGTCATGTTTAAAAACCGCATGGCAGTATCAATATCAGAAGAAGAACTTAATATTGACCAATCCCTGGAAGCAAGCAATGAGTTGAGACGATTGAAATTAGTATGTTTAAAATTAAAAGCTTGTCTTAGCTTAGCACAAGTTGAGTCAGATGCAGACATAAGTTGGCTAAGAGTTAGTGTCACCTCAAGAGTGGGGTGATAGGCATCTTCTGGAATTGACAATGGAGAGGATTTCGACAGTGAGGTATTTTCATGGCATTTAGAAACACTAGGTCTAGCATACGATGTTTGGTGTTGGAATTGTGATTTATTTGCTGGAGAGAGAGATCCAGCAATAAATCAACGAACTCGCTGCCAACAGAAGGAAGAACGATATTGGAGTCACTAAAAGGAATCCAATTAATAGAGGGAAGATTAAAATCACCCAAAACAAGCAAAATATCAGCGTCAATAATGAGCTTTAATACATTTTGGATAGCTTTCGCTTGATCCAAGTAGACTGAGTCGGACGATGAAGGAGGAATATATGAACATGTAATAAAAATGTTATAATTAGAGAATGCAATTTTGACGCAGATAAATTCAATGTTTTCAGTATCGTCAAGAGAGACCAGTTCAAAGGTTTAATTTTTAATCTAAACCCCATATTCCGTCTGTGTGGCTTCATGCCACTGCGAAGCGTGTATGCCGGTAATCGCTTCGTCGTACGTCTCTGGTATCGGTACAACGCTGGCAAGCAGTGTGCCAAGTAAGTTGTACTCCTTCCGTGGGCGGCCAGGGTTGAGTCAAGATTGAGTCAGAGAGGCATCATCGTTCACCAGCCCTATTCTGTGGTGGTGTAAAAGCAGTCGTCAGTTTTCTAGTAATGCAATTTTCTTTAAGAAAACCATGGAATGTAATGTTTATGTATTAACAATCGTTGTCGCTTCGAAGAAATTTAAGTTTCTTTCCCGTTTCACCCTCCACTGAGTTCTTCAAATTTACAAACTTTTCAAATACTTCACATGCGTCTTGATTCGTCACCGTTGAACGTTAGGAATTATCTTGAACTTCCAAATGAAATTTTATCAAAAGGACCTCACACGTCGCTGTGCACTAAGTCCAATAACTCACTAGCGCGGTTGTTACTAGTATTTGGCAATGGCAGAACGTCAATCTTCCTGACCATACGTGTTTTACATGGTCTTTGGATGCGAAATCATTTTTTCCCATAGCTTTTACTATCTGCTATACCACAAAAATCCGTCTGTCTCTACTGTTATACTCTATTAGTTGCGTTTATCTTTGAATGTATACAAATTTCCATTCTTCTTTGCACTCAAAATACATTCACCGCATTGTAGAACATTTGCAATCGTTTTCTGCTGCTCTACTCACCGACATAAAATTACCTTTCATGCTTGGCATATACTATACATAGATAAGTTTCATTGTACAGTAATCCTTTTTTATTTTAACCGCGCTTCTTCCCTCCGCACGCAAAAACCTTCGCCAACCAACCCGATTGTTTCTGTGTGTTTCTCAAGCGTCTTAAATAAGCCCTTCTGGTAGCACATATGACTTTTTGCCCCGCTGTCAAGCACTACGTTGAACGATTGAAAGTAACGGCGCCTAACGCCCCCAACAAACTACATTGCTTTTGTTATTCCTTTTTAGTTTCGTTGTTGTTTTTGTTCTCAATTACAACAACACTGGTGGAACACTGTTTCTTCATGTGCACTTGCTGTCCACATTCAAAACACACGAAGTTTTTCATATTCCGGTTTGGCAATTTTTTTTATTGTGTGCGAACGTTGTGACGGCGCTTTGGGAATTTTAGTAAATTTTCGGAGTCGTTGCCCCTTCGCTCGCCCTCTTGTTTTAGGTTTATACCTCATATATTTTACGATTGTAACTCGTCGCGCATTTCGATGGCGACAACGAAGCTCTTATAAGATTTTGGTAAACTGAACTATAATATTATGTGTCGTAGCTCATCAGTGATGTATATTCCGACTGTCGCAAGCTGATTTAAAATATCATTGAAATCACTAATATAACTTGCCATACTCTGGCCACCTGCCATATGCAGATTTAGTAATCTTTTGTAAAGAGACAACTTACGAATTGGCCCACTCCGCTGGTGTATAACGTTTAATTTTTTGCTTTTTATGCTTCTATTGATGACTCACAATGCTTCTCATGATACAGCTGAGAGGGTTTCACACTCAAGATAATTGTTGATTTTGGTCCTTGCCACACCACTCCGTCCCTGCCGGACCAACATCCTGTTTCAGGTCTTGTGACACCACGCTCTAAAACTCGGCGTCAATGAGAACACTCCTCAGTTGGACGCTCAAGTTGTCATAATTGCCCCTTATTTATAGATTTAGCAAGTCTGAAGTGACCACACATTGATTTCATATTGGGCAGGGCCACGTGGTATCAAAATTCATCATATAACTGGGTGAAGAAGACTGGGCTCAGCTGGCCTTATTTTAAGTTTCTTTGGTCAACATGCAACACCAAATCTAATGTCTAGGATCTACATGGCTACAGACAAAACATCATCAGCAATTTAAAACTGAGTATGCAAAATTTAAACTACAACTAAAAATTGACTAAAAGTTAATTTCTATTTGAAAGAAGACAAGTAAGAAAGTACTATTTTCCTAAGTCGTTGAGGTTGCCCACTGCAATCTACTACTCCGCAGTGTACAGAACAAATGTCAACAGTTGCCTCACGACCAAACACAACCAAGGATTGTATAAAGTGTTAGAATTACTTCAAATGCTATAGAAAATTTACTTTTTTTTTTTTTTATATAATTAGATTATAACATTTATCGCAGTAAACTGCATAACACATTTGTCGGATTAAAAAAAATAATGATGTAAAAACAAATTTTACTTATATTAAATTAAAAATGATGCAAATTGCGCCGAAAAGGCAATGATATAGAAGGCTGATTCCTTCTTAGGGGGAGATATGCGGGTGTAGCCTTTTCAGTCTACGCCTTGTTGAGACACGGTGATGAGAATGATTGGGTATTATCTATGCTGAGCGAGGGATAATTATGACAATTCGATCCATTATTGCCAAACAGGGTAAGGGAATGCGATTTGACGTTGACTTGATAACGGATGAGACTTTTGACGACTCTTAGGTAGAGATGTCTTGCTTGGTGACTGTTGTGGCTCGGAGTGAGGTTGAATAGGTAGTTGGACTGATTTTTGTTGTTGCTTACGTAGATTCTGCTGCTCACGTAGGAGTTTCTGTTGTGCCGGTTGGTGATACATCGATTTCTTAAATACATCAGTGTACGACACCCCGTCAACAATCTTATTAGGCACATATGTCTCATGGTGTTGAGAGGCGCTTGGTGCAGGGCGTCTTGCCGCGAATCTCCTGGCAATCGCTTCCTTTTATTTAATTCAGCCTTTATAATTCGCATTGTGCTCCTAGCAAGAAGTGCTCCTCCTGGTGCAAGAAGTTATGGCGTGAGCTTCGCCACATTTGATGCACTTAAATTGTTTGCGACAGTACCTCTTAGTATGCGAGAACTCCTAGCAGCGATGGCATTGAGGTACATCTTTGAACGGATGAGGCGGCTCGATTTTAACTATTTGACGACAAAGCCTCGTTATATCATAAGCCCCTTTGTTGCTGGCGTTGGGCTCAAGGTCCACAAAAAACAGGTTGAGCGGATCATTAGCCCTGCTTTTTAGGTTGTGCACGTTGCGTACAGAATGACCTTTGTCGGCAAGTTCTCGTTTAATATTCTCGACGAGGGTTGAGTGGTGAAGGCCGCGAATAACAATCCTTTCATCTTTTAACTGATACGAATGGAACGTAATGTTCAGCAGCTCAAGATGGAGTATAATACTACGATAGGCATCACTGGTGGAGGGCAGGATTCTCAGACCCTCTTTAGGAGAGGCCTTCAGCATGTATGATTCGGGTTCGGTTACAGTGTCAAGGTTGGCTAATAAACCGTTAATGATTGTGATGCCGACAATGAAAATGAGTGGTGACTTCGGAGATTTGTTATGAATCCTTGAATCAGCTCGATTATTTATAATAGGATTATGAGTAGTGGTCTCAGGCCGACTGGTCGAAGCAACGGTTTCATTGGCGTTTACAGTTTCCACAGAAGGTGTTTCGCTCTTATTGGTACACACTTCTTTAAAAGAAAGCACTTCTTTAAAAGAAAGCTCCATGTCAGAAGCGTCAGAATCGCTACTAAGTGGTGTGAATCGATTTGCATCCAAAAGTTGTTTTCTGCTAAATTTTTTAATACTTATCTCTTTTGACGAACTTGGTTTACTCTTCTTCTTTATACGGTTACCTGATGAGGGCGACGAAAACCACTCCAACAACGGAGCAGCAGCTTTGTTCGAAAAAGCAGGCATGATGTCAATGGGAGCAAGGCTATGTTTTTTGATGGCTATGGCACTGTGGTCCGCCTGGTCACTCATGTAGGAGCAACCAGCAGTGCAGATCGGAGGAAACAACAAATAAGCGCTTTCCAAAGATTTCGTGGAATTAAAATATTTCTTTTTTATAATTTAGTAAATAATGTTGTGGAAATTTATGTATTTATATATATTTTTTTATTTTTCCTTTATAACTTTACTTCACTTGTTTGACGCTAGAAGCACCAAAAATCACTAAAAAAATTTACCAAACAACAATAATTTAACATTAGTTTAATTTAGTTTCTAAGACATTGATAGTGGTCAGAGGAAGAGCTAACGCATAGTGAGTGTTAAAAGATTTACATAAAACATTGAAGGGATCATGCTATAAGTAACAAGTTCTACACAATGCGAGGCTAATAGGTATGTAATGCCTAGTGAATCGAGCAGGTAAATTGAAACTAATCAAAGTCAGTAATTAAGTAGAGTTAATATTACCATAGATAACATTATGAATGAAGGTTACGCCCAAGAGTGTCCTACGACTACATAAAGTAGGAAATATTGAATAATTTCAAACCACTCCGACATTATAGAAGGCTCGCATTAGGTTCCCAGCGCCGAGAACAAGGAGTAGAAACTGTTTTTGAACAGACGCAATGAAATCAATACACCTTTAATATTGAGGATTCCAAACACAAAACCCATATTCAACAATAAGTCTGACATGTGACGTGTACAGCACTCTGTTTGTATGAGGATTGTTAAATTCCTTAGACCAGCATTTAATATTGCCGAGGACATCTCTGGCCATATAGACTGAAGAGGAAATGTTAGTGCCGAAATGCGACTTGGAGACAACCAAAATTCCAAGGTCAATAAATTGAGAAACGTGTTCTAATTTATTACCCTTGATGTAATATGAGTTTAAACTTAATTGAAATATGATATAGCTTTACATTTATTAGAGTTAAGTATACGATAGTTACAGGAACAACAAGTAGGAGGAACCGCTGAGACGGGCCATTGAGGCATAAAAATAATTTTACATCGTCTGTGTACATTAAAATATGGGAGTGTTTGATAACAGTAGGTGAGTCGTTGATGAATATATTGGGAAGCAAAACTCCAAGGTGATTACCTTAATGGACGCCAGACATACACTTTGTGTTCGACAATCAAGATAGGATGAAAGTCATCGAACTAAGGGAAGAGGAATACCAAACGCTTTAAGTTTTGTTAAGGGTAAAGTATGCTATACTGTGTCAAAAGCTGTGCTGAAATTAGTGTATATAACATCGTTTTGACTACCTACCGAGAAGTTGCAGTTAACGGTAGAGGTAAATTGCAACAGATTGGTAACAGTTGAATGGTTCTTCACAAAGCATGTTGAGATGTACTTAAAATTGGATATATAGTGTACCATAACTTATCCGTAATAATTTGGACAAACAACTTAGGAATAGTGCACAGCTTGGCAATACCCCTATAGCTGGAGAAGTCGGATTTACTTCCCTTTTTAAATAGGGAAATTATATAAGATTATATCCAAATGCTTATGGAAATGATGAAGTGATGAAGGGAATTATTTAATAAAATGTAAAGAGGAAGACATAGACTAAAGTCAAACTAAAATGATTATATTTATCAATTATATAGGGGTATAGCAAACCATATCCACAGGTACTATTAGTGTACGTACTTTTGCAAAATGTTGGGAATAGGTTTGCTATCCCCTCTTCAGAGCTATTCCTAACTCGCATGAATTCCATAAAAGTTGGAAATGACTCTGACCTTTTTTAGTATTGATGTATTTATAGAATTGTGTAGAATTTGTTGAATGTTTAATTTTAATTTTCATAAGTAATTATAGTAACAAAGTTTATTTCTCTGATTAAATTTGAAATGAGCTACAGAGTAATTAGTACAATCTACTAGAGAACCAGACCGGTAAAATTTTTTAAATAAGCGATTTCTGGCGTTTTTAAGTTGATTCTTATCTCTGGAGAACTACGGTGGTTTAGGGGAATTGTTAGAAATATCAATTTTATTCACATCTTTTTCAATATAACTCAGCATAGTTGTGTTGGAAAATAGCACAGCAGCATCAATATGGGAAAAAGAACTTAACACTGACCAGTTAGTGGAAGCAATAATGGAATCAAGACCGTTAAAATGTGTATATTTAAGGTTGAACACTAGTTTCGGCTTAGCACAAGGAAAATTAGAACTAGATAAAGTATGACTTATACTTACAATCACCTCAAGAGTGGGGTGATAGACATCTTCAGGAATTGACGTTGAAGAGGATCTAAGAAGTAAACAGTTTTCATGACAATTAGTAAACGCACCTTCAAAAGTGCGATCAATTCTGTTAATTATGTAGTTTATTTGCTGGGGAGAGAGATTCATAAATAAATACACAAACTTGTAACAAATGGATCGAAATACAATAATGGAGTCGTTTCAATTAATCCAGTCAATATTGAAAAAAATTCAATATTCACTTATGACAAGTAAAATGTCAGAGTCATTTATATATTTTGATATTCTACGAATAGTGTTCGCATGCGATGTATAGATATAGTCAAATGACGAAGGAACTATATAAGAGCATGTTATAAATATATTGTAGCTATTAAACGACATCTTTACACTACTTTACACTGATGATACTAAGTCTTCAGTATCATCAAGACAAAACAATACGAAGAAAGAGCAGAAATAAGGACAACACCAGCACTCTACGCGATGTTTCCGGAACTTATGGTAGGAGTCATGAAAAATTTTGGAGTTAAGAGCGTCGGAACCAGAAGAGAGTTAAGAGCGAAAAAGAAGAACTGTTAAGAGTTTATAGTTGAGTCCTCTAAAATTTTGATAATAAAGTGTAAGTTTAGAGAAGGTGGTTAGTGTTTTTACACCCTAGAGAGGGAGTCTGAGGAAGTGCTAGTCGGTAAGGTGATACGCCTTTTTTATTTCTTGGGATAAATTCATGGACCATCACATGGTCAGGCCAGGAAAATGCCTCTGCAGGAACTGAAAGCTTGAAGAAGCGTTTTCTCGAGGGCTGGAAAAACTGAACTTGCGAATTTTGATATTCGAAAAACTGACTGATTTGAAGATGAATAGCGTAAAATGTCATCACAAGTTCTCCAATTTATCCAATCACAAGTTATCCAATCTGGAAATTAAAACCTGTTTTCGAGGCTTCAACATCTTTAAAATACATGTTGCTGAAGTAGAGACGGTATTAGTCTGCGAAGAACTCTTAGAAGGAGAGGAAGCAAAAGAGGAATTAGAGGATTGGGTAGAAGATGTAGCTATAGTTACAGTAGACGGAATAGTATTAGAGGAATATGACCTATTAACAGTGGTTAAGTTAAGAACAATAGTTGGCGGAGGAGTAGGAGGAATAATGGCAGGTTATGGTAAGGGAGTGGGGGTGGGATTGGAAGGTTGATTAGGTAGAGAAACAAGTACAGAGAAAAGGGTGGGGGTATTAAGCAGTGAAGAGTAGAGTAGTAGTAACCGCAGGTGGCGGTTATTGCACTGGATACTGTTGAATAGGCATGTCAAATGTATATTCGGTGTAATTTTAGCCCCGGCATCAAACTCAGTAGAGAGCTGTCTGTATAATTTGTTAATTTGAACGACTTTGTTTCGTAAACGAAGATATATGACCACAAAGTTACCCTAGCGACTAAGCCATGTTGGGTAGGACCACCTAAAACGGTCGTGATTTAGACCGGTCAAACCCGCACATTTCAAATGAGCTACATTTTCGCATAAGCAACAAGATACGCCTTTTAATTTATTATCATCAAACTTGTCTTTGTTGATACATTAATTATTACAATAATAAACTTTAATATCAAAACAAGACACAGGAAAACAGAAGGCATAAAAGGCACAAAAAGCTTTCAATGCAAGCGAAAATAAGAGCAAATCTAATAACAGCTCAGCAGTGAGCAAATGTAATAGCCATCCAAGAGAGAGTTCGAAAAAGTAGATTACTCTAATAAGAATAAAATATAAAAATAACTGACCAAAATAGCAAGCGAGATGGAAACAATATACAACGGGAATAAAGCGCATTACGATCTTCTCGCTTCTCTGTGTGGAAGATAAATGAATATAGGCGAAATATAAGGCAGCCATGCTGATATGGGTTTTTAATATTTCTTCAATCATCGTATGTAAGACTACCATATGTATAGCTCACTAATACTATGATGCATACAGCACGTGAATGAAGGACCGTGTCTAGGCTACTTAACGATGCAGAAATTGCGAATCCTTTTTCAGATGACATACTCTAACTTTAACAACAATGACAATAATATTTATCCTTTTTATTTGGCTAATCTTAACCAATTTAATTTGCCAGTGATGGAATCTAATACAATATTACAATATTTATAATCTTTTAAATTAACTTTCTCAACTGGTCCTGCTGGCATACCCAGTTTAATTCTAATGCCCTGTGCCGACAATTTTATAGGCCAGTCCGTTGTGCAACTTATTAAAAGGTAATTCTAGTCTACTTAATATTTGGAAGCAATCGTATATCACCAACACAGGTTTACCAAGAAGATGTCCACCACGACCGTTTTATTAGAATATCTTCTTTAGTCAATCTTAGTTTTTCACAACAACGCCAAATGGTTGCCATTTATATTAACTTCAACAAGGTATTTGACAGCGTTTACCATTTCTTACTTATACATAAAGCTATGATGCGTTTGGTACTCCACCCAACTTAGTCAGTTGGGTTACCTCTTATCTATCTTCTAGAACTCACAGAGTTATCATTAACACGGTCAGGTGCAACACTATTCATGTAACTTTCGGTGTCACTCAGTGAAGTCACTTTGGTCGAGTATTATTTAATATTTTTATAAACGATTTGCCAGCTGCAATAAAGTACTGTCATGTTTTGATGTATGTTCACGATGTGATAGCTTCACAACTTCCCCAAGCAGATCTTATTCAAGAGTGCACTTATTAACGACGACATTATTTTACAGGCTGTGAATCATTGGCGATACTCGTCTCTATTGGCCGCAGTACGACCTGCCACAGTATAATTCACGGGTTGCCGGTCGCCACTAATCGTCAAACTCTCCCTATGGAATCCAACACCGTTTGACCGAGCACCATGAAAATTGGAACATAGATGGTTGTCATCTTGGACAATATTTATGGCTAAGTTTGGTGCAAGAATAGTCGATATCGCTAAATATTAAGACTGTTAAGTCATTACTTAAAGTAAAATAAACCAAAGCTTTCGTTAGGTAACATAGGAAAGTCAAACAAAATGTATGTTAACTGGAGATAACAGCCGTAAGCTCCTAATTTGTGATTTTGGGCGTCGATATTGAAGGATTACATATAATTTTACGAAGGATCCCTCTATCATCCGCTTTATTTAATTTTTTTTCAGCAGGTATCCTTACTTTGGATTATATACTGTTGGTGTTGTTGTGGCGCTGTATAATGTGTTGGACTATACTTTGATTGCGGTTGGTGCTTTTAGCAATATCTGATACATTTTTTCCATTTAAAGTAAGAGATTACAACATCTCAACCTGCAATAATTGTTTTTCTTATTTTGGTTGTAGAGAGTACATTGTCTATTATAGAAAAATAAATCGACTATTGTACAGATTAGTATTTAGGACAAGTGGGTGAATTTCAATTTTACAATCAGTTTGTAAAGTCGTGTTGTGACTGGAATTTAACAATACATGTATTTTAACAATAGATAAACAATTAAAGATAACCCCAATTAACAATTATTAATTGGAAGTAATGTGTTATGTGAGGTCCACTGGCCTCACCCTTTTTAGTCTACGTTGCCGAGTTAGTTCATCTAATGGTAATGTATTCACACCATCGTTCGAATGATGGGAAAGTTTGGTTTGGTATTTTCTGCTTAAATTGATTATTTCCTCATCTACTGTCGCAATTCTTAGGTCTCGACGAAGGTCGGTGTTGGTGATATACCATTGGGCTTTGGTGATGGTGCGAATAATTTTTTTTTTGCCTCTGGATTAACTTTATATTTGATTTTTTGGCAACTCCCCATATTTTGACTCCATATGTCCAAATTGATTTTTATTATTTGATTTTTTGGCAACTCCCCATATTTTGACTCCATATGTCCAAATTGGTTTAATAATTGTCTTATAGATTAGAAGCTTGTTTTCAAGTGAGATGTTTGAATTTGGTTTGAGCAGCCAGTTCAGTTGTCTTACTTTCATTTTGATTTGGTCACGCTTTTTTTGTATATGGTGTTTCCAGTTTACTTTACTGTCAATATATAATCCTAAGTACTTGGCTACTTTTTGAATGGTTACGTCGTCTCCTTCAATATTTATATGGATTGGTGTGAATCTAGTCTTAGTAGTGTATATAACTTGTACTGTTTTGTTTTTGTTTATTTTAACATGCCATTTTCTAAGCAAGTCAAGTGTTTTATTAAAGTCTACTTGCAATATGGATGTTGCAGTATTTATGTTTTTATGAGCACTTAGGAGTATTGTGTCATCGGCGAAAGTTGCAATCATCGACGAATTGTGAGTGGGACATGGTATGTCTGCTGTGTATAGGGTATATAATAAAGGTCCTATCACACTTCCCTGTGGAACTCCTGAATTTATTTCTCTAAGGGTTGAGTATTCGTCTGAGTATTTAACTAAGAAGTATCTACCTGTGATATATGATGTTAATAGATGTGCTATGTTTTGAGGGAATATATTGTTAAGTTTCCATTTGAGTCCTCTATGCCAAACCTTGTCAAAAGCTTTTTCCACGTCCAAGAAGAAGAGTCCAATACAAAATTTATTATAGTCAATGTCATTTAGAACTTTGTGCGTAACTCTATGCACTTGTTGTATCGTTGAGTGACTTCTTCGGAAGCCAAATTGGTGATTTGGAATGATGTGCCCGCGTTCTAGTAGTGGCAATAGTCTACTTCTTAATATATTTTCGAAGATTTTTGAGATTACAGGGAGTAGACTGATTGGTCTATAAGACTCTGCTTTTGATGCGTCTTTGCCTGGTTTCGGGATGGCAATAATCTCAGCTACTTTCCAGACTCTCGGAAAATAGTTTAGTCTGAACATAGCGTTAAAGATGTTTCTTAGATATTCTATAGCTTTTACAGGTAGTTCTCTCAGGAGTTTCCCATTTATTTTGTCATATCCAGGGGATAATATTCTTTATGTCATTATCAAATGCCAAAATTCCTTTATGTCATTATTAATTCATTTTCTTATTTCTCCTATGGTGGTCTTTTCATGTTTTATATGTTCTGAACCTCTGCTAATATCTGTGTTCAGCTGTGGATCATCTGAGTTGGCGGCGACTTCTGTAAAAACCCTTTCGAAATATTCCGCTAATACTTTAGCTTTGTCCAAGTTCGTCTTTGCCCATAACCCGTTGTCCATTTTTAGAGGAGCCTGATGATTACTTTTATTTGTCCATCCTTTGGTAGCTTTCCATAAGGGGTATTCCGTTTGCCGACTGGGCGTTAAGCTCTTAAGATATGATTTTAATTGTTTGCTCTTTAATAACTGAATAATTTTTTAACCTCTTTCGTTGCCTTGTTGTACTGTCTTTTTGCGTCAGGATATCTTGTGGTTGACCAGGTTTTCCGTAGTTTACATTTTTGATTTAATAGCCGTCGTAGTTGAGGTTGTGTGTAGAATGTCCAATTTTGCTGCTTTTTTTTTGGTGTCGATTGTATGACTGCTTTCATAATGGTGTCATTCAGGAATACTATCGCAGACTCGATGTCCTCATATGATTTAAGAGGGATGTCGGTCATTAAATTAATGTCAATGTATTCTTTATAAGTATGACAGTCAGTTCTGTTGTTGTACAAAAGTCTGTTTGTATGTGTAGGCGTAACTTGCGAATCATATATTAATTCCATAGGGTTGTGGTCTGACGAGAGTTCGAATCGTGATAAGATTTTACATTTCTGAATCTCAAAGTTCTTTGTGATGAAAAAATCTATCAAGTCAGGTGTTTTATTAGTGTCTGTTTGCCAATATGTTGGTTCGCCAGTACTCAAGTGTTTAGAGTTTGTGAACTGCATAGCGCTGAGGACATTTTTGCCTTTTTTGTTCGTTAGCCTCGATCCCCACATAGTGTGTTTCGCGTTGTAATCACCGGCTGCAATGAAGCGTTGTCCAAGAGAGTTGAGGAAATTCTTATATTCTGTGTCTGTAATATTATGTTTTGGTGGGCTATATACAGCAGATATTGTGAGTGGTCCTACGAGACCATTAATTTGAATGTTTGTCGCTTGTATTTAGTTGTGCTGATAAGGCTCAAACTCGTCGTACTTTATGCACTGCTTGATAATTATGGCTGTTCCACCGTGCGCTGTGCCATCGGGGTGGTTTGTAGTGTACACTGTGTACCCTCTAACTTGTATGAAGTGTTTGTTTGTGCAATGTGTCTCCGATATTAGGACTATGTCAATGCTGTTATCATGAATCATATAATCTTTTAAATTAACTTTTTCAACTGGTCCTGCTGGCATACCCAGTTTAATTCTAATGCCCTGTGCCGACAATTTTATAGGCCAGTCCGTTGTGCAACTTATTAAAAGGTAATTCTAGTCTACTTAATATTTGGAAGCAATCGTATATCACCAACACAGGTTTACCAAGAAGATGTCCACCACGACCGTTTTATTAGAATATCTTCTTTAGTCAATCTTAGTTTTTCACAACAACGCCAAATGGTTGCCATTTATATTAACTTCAACAAGGTATTTGACAGCGTTTACCATTTCTTACTTATACATAAAGCTATGATGCGTTTGGTACTCCACCCAACTTAGTCAGTTGGGTTACCTCTTATCTATCTTCTAGAACTCACAGAGTTATCATTAACACGGTCAGGTGCAACACTATTCATGTAACTTTCGGTGTCACTCAGTGAAGTCACTTTGGTCGAGTATTATTTAATATTTTTATAAACGATTTGCCAGCTGCAATAAAGTACTGTCATGTTTTGATGTATGTTCACGATGTGATAGCTTCACAACTTCCCCAAGCAGATCTTATTCAAGAGTGCACTTATTAACGACGACATTATTTTACAGGCTGTGAATCATTGGCGATACTCGTCTCTATTGGCCGCAGTACGACCTGCCACAGTATAATTCACGGGTTGCCGGTCGCCACTAATCGTCAAACTCTCCCTATGGAATCCAACACCGTTTGACCGAGCACCATGAAAATTGGAACATAGATGGTTGTCATCTTGGACAATATTTATGGCTAAGTTTGGTGCAAGAATAGTCGATATCGCTAAATATTAAGACTGTTAAGTCATTACTTAAAGTAAAATAAACCAAAGCTTTCGTTAGGTAACATAGGAAAGTCAAACAAAATGTATGTTAACTGGAGATAACAGCCGTAAGCTCCTAATTTGTGATTTTGGGCGTCGATATTGAAGGATTACATATAATTTTACGAAGGATCCCTCTATCATCCGCTTTATTTAATTTTTTTTCAGCAGGTATCCTTACTTTGGATTATATACTGTTGGTGTTGTTGTGGCGCTGTATAATGTGTTGGACTATACTTTGATTGCGGTTGGTGCTTTTAGCAATATCTGATACATTTTTTCCATTTAAAGTAAGAGATTACAACATCTCAACCTGCAATAATTGTTTTTCTTATTTTGGCTGTAGAGAGTACATTGTCTATTATAGAAAAATAAATCGACTATTGTACAGATTAGTATTTAGGACAAGTGGGTGAATTTCAATTTTACAATCAGTTTGTAAAGTCGTGTTGTGACTGGAATTTAACAATACATGTATTTTAACAATAGATAAACAATTAAAGATAACCCCAATTAACAATTATTAATTGGAAGTAATGTGTTATGTGAGGTCCACTGGCCTCACCCTTTTTAGTCTACGTTGCCGAGTTAGTTCATCTAATGGTAATGTATTCACACCATCGTTAGAATGATGGGAAAGTTTGGTTTGGTATTTTCTGCTTAAATTGATTATTTCCTCATCTACTGTCGCAATTCTTAGGTCTCGATGAAGGTCGGTGTTGGTGATATACCATTGGGCTTTGGTGATGGTGCGAATAATTTTTTTTTTGCCTCTGGATTAACTTTATATTTGATTTTTTGGCAACTCCCCATATTTTGACTCCATATGTCCAAATTGATTTTTATTATTTGATTTTTTGGCAACTCCCCATATTTTGACTCCATATGTCCAAATTGGTTTAATAATTGTCTTATAGATTAGAAGCTTGTTTTCAAGTGAGATGTTTGAATTTGGTTTGAGCAGCCAGTTCAGTTGTCTTACTTTCATTTTGATTTGGTCACGCTTTTTTTGTATATGGTGTTTCCAGTTTACTTTACTGTCAATATATAATCCTAAGTACTTGGCTACTTTTTGAATGGTTACGTCGTCTCCTTCAATATTTATATGGATTGGTGTGAATCTAGTCTTAGTAGTGTATATAACTTGTACTGTTTTGTTTTTGTTTATTTTAACATGCCATTTTCTAAGCAAGTCAAGTGTTTTATTAAAGTCTACTTGCAATATGGATGTTGCAGTATTTATGTTTTTATGAGCACTTAGGAGTATTGTGTCATCGGCGAAAGTTGCAATCATCGACGAATTGTGAGTGGGACATGGTATGTCTGCTGTGTATAGGGTATATAATAAAGGTCCTATCACACTTCCCTGTGGAACTCCTGAATTTATTTCTCTAAGGGTTGAGTATTCGTCTGAGTATTTAACTAAGAAGTATCTACCTGTGATATATGATGTTAATAGATGTGCTATGTTTTGAGGGAATATATTGTTAAGTTTCCATTTGAGTCCTCTATGCCAAACCTTGTCAAAAGCTTTTTCCACGTCCAAGAAGAAGAGTCCAATACAAAATTTATTATAGTCAATGTCATTTAGAACTTTGTGCGTAACTCTATGCACTTGTTGTATCGTTGAGTGACTTCTTCGGAAGCCAAATTGGTGATTTGGAATGATGTGCCCGCGTTCTAGTAGTGGCAATAGTCTACTTCTTAATATATTTTCGAAGATTTTTGAGATTACAGGGAGTAGACTGATTGGTCTATAAGACTCTGCTTTTGATGCGTCTTTGCCTGGTTTCGGGATGGCAATAATCTCAGCTACTTTCCAGACTCTCGGAAAATAGTTTAGTCTGAACATAGCGTTAAAGATGTTTCTTAGATATTCTATAGCTTTTACAGGTAGTTCTCTCAGGAGTTTCCCATTTATTTTGTCATATCCAGGGGATAATATTCTTTATGTCATTATCAAATGCCAAAATTCCTTTATGTCATTATTAATTCATTTTCTTATTTCTCCTATGGTGGTCTTTTCATGTTTTATATGTTCTGAACCTCTGCTAATATCTGTGTTCAGCTGTGGATCATCTGAGTTGGCGGCGACTTCTGTAAAAACCCTTTCGAAATATTCCGCTAATACTTTAGCTTTGTCCAAGTTCGTCTTTGCCCATAACCCGTTGTCCATTTTTAGAGGAGCCTGATGATTACTTTTATTTGTCCATCCTTTGGTAGCTTTCCATAAGGGGTATTCCGTTTGCCGACTGGGCGTTAAGCTCTTAAGATATGATTTTAATTGTTTGTTCTTTAATAACTGAATAATTTTTTAACCTCTTTCGTTGCCTTGTTGTACTGTCTTTTTGCGTCAGGATATCTTGTGGTTGACCAGGTTTTCCGTAGTTTACATTTTTGATTTAATAGCCGTCGTAGTTGAGGTTGTGTGTAGAATGTCCAATTTTGCTGCTTTTTTTTTGGTGTCGATTGTATGACTGCTTTCATAATGGTGTCATTCAGGAATACTATCGCAGACTCGATGTCCTCATATGATTTAAGAGGGATGTCGGTCATTAAATTAATGTCAATGTATTCTTTATAAGTATGCCAGTCAGTTCTGTTGTTGTACAAAAGTCTGTTTGTATGTGTAGGCGTAACTTGCGAATCATATATTAATTCCATAGGGTTGTGGTCTGACGAGAGTTCGAATCGTGATAAGATTTTACATTTCTGAATCTCAAAGTTCTTTGTGATGAAAAAATCTATCAAGTCAGGTGTTTTATTAGTGTCTGTTTGCCAATATGTTGGTTCGCCAGTACTCAAGTGTTTAGAGTTTGTGAACTGCATAGCGCTGAGGACATTTTTGCCTTTTTTGTTCGTTAGCCTCGATCCCCACATAGTGTGTTTCGCGTTGTAATCACCGGCTGCAATGAAGCGTTGTCCAAGAGAGTTGAGGAAATTCTTATATTCTGTGTCTGTAATATTATGTTTTGGTGGGCTATATACAGCAGATATTGTGAGTGGTCCTACGAGACCATTAATTTGAATGTTTGTCGCTTGTATTTAGTTGTGCTGATAAGGCTCAAACTCGTCGTACTTTATGCACTGCTTGATAATTATGGCTGTTCCACCGTGCGCTGTGCCATCGGGGTGGTTTGTAGTGTACACTGTGTACCCTCTAACTTGTATGAAGTGTTTGTTTGTGCAATGTGTCTCCGATATTAGGACTATGTCAATGCTGTTATCATGAATCATATAATCTTTTAAATTAACTTTTTCAACTGGTCCTGCTGGCATACCCAGTTTAATTCTAATGCCCTGTGCCGACAATTTTATAGGCCAGTCCGTTGTGCAACTTATTAAAAGGTAATTCTAGTCTACTTAATATTTGAAAGCAATCGTATATCACCAACACAGGTTTACCAAGAAGATGTCCACCACGACCGTTTTATTAGAATATCTTCTTTAGTCAATCTTAGTTTTTCACAACAACGCCAAATGGTTGCCATTTATATTAACTTCAACAAGGTATTTGACAGCGTTTACCATTTCTTACTTATACATAAAGCTATGATGCGTTTGGTACTCCACCCAACTTAGTCAGTTGGGTTACCTCTTATCTATCTTCTAGAACTCACAGAGTTATCATTAACACGGTCAGGTGCAACACTATTCATGTAACTTTCGGTGTCACTCAGTGAAGTCACTTTGGTCGAGTATTATTTAATATTTTTATAAACGATTTGCCAGCTGCAATAAAGTACTGTCATGTTTTGATGTATGTTCACGATGTGATAGCTTCACAACTTCCCCAAGCAGATCTTATTCAAGAGTGCACTTATTAACGACGACATTATTTTACAGGCTGTGAATCATTGGCGATACTCGTCTCTATTGGCCGCAGTACGACCTGCCACAGTATAATTCACGGGTTGCCGGTCGCCACTAATCGTCAAACTCTCCCTATGGAATCCAACACCGTTTGACCGAGCACCATGAAAATTGGAACATAGATGGTTGTCATCTTGGACAATATTTATGGCTAAGTTTGGTGCAAGAATAGTCGATATCGCTAAATATTAAGACTGTTAAGTCATTACTTAAAGTAAAATAAACCAAAGCTTTCGTTAGGTAACATAGGAAAGTCAAACAAAATGTATGTTAACTGGAGATAACAGCCGTAAGCTCCTAATTTGTGATTTTGGGCGTCGATATTGAAGGATTACATATAATTTTACGAAGGATCCCTCTATCATCCGCTTTATTTAATTTTTTTTCAGCAGGTATCCTTACTTTGGATTATATACTGTTGGTGTTGTTGTGGCGCTGTATAATGTGTTGGACTATACTTTGATTGCGGTTGGTGCTTTTAGCAATATCTGATACATTTTTTCCATTTAAAGTAAGAGATTACAACATCTCAACCTGCAATAATTGTTTTTCTTATTTTGGCTGTAGAGAGTACATTGTCTATTATAGAAAAATAAATCGACTATTGTACAGATTAGTATTTAGGACAAGTGGGTGAATTTCAATTTTACAATCAGTTTGTAAAGTCGTGTTGTGACTGGAATTTAACAATACATGTATTTTAACAATAGATAAACAATTAAAGATAACCCCAATTAACAATTATTAATTGGAAGTAATGTGTTATGTGAGGTCCACTGGCCTCACCCTTTTTAGTCTACGTTGCCGAGTTAGTTCATCTAATGGTAATGTATTCACACCATCGTTCGAATGATGGGAAAGTTTGGTTTGGTATTTTCTGCTTAAATTGATTATTTCCTCATCTACTGTCGCAATTCTTAGGTCTCGATGAAGGTCGGTGTTGGTGATATACCATTGGGCTTTGGTGATGGTGCGAATAATTTTTTTTTTGCCTCTGGATTAACTTTATATTTGATTTTTTGGCAACTCCCCATATTTTGACTCCATATGTCCAAATTGATTTTTATTATTTGATTTTTTGGCAACTCCCCATATTTTGACTCCATATGTCCAAATTGGTTTAATAATTGTCTTATAGATTAGAAGCTTGTTTTCAAGTGAGATGTTTGAATTTGGTTTGAGCAGCCAGTTCAGTTCTCTTACTTTCATTTTGATTTGGTCACGCTTTTTTTGTATATGGTGTTTCCAGTTTACTTTACTGTCAATATATAATCCTTAGTACTTGGCTACTTTTTGAATGGTTACGTCGTCTCCTTAAATATTTATATGGATTGGTGTGAATCTAGTCTTAGTAGTGTATATAACTTGTACTGTTTTGTTTTTGTTTATTTTAACATGCCATTTTCTAAGCAAGTCAAGTGTTTTATTAAAGTCTACTTGCAATATGGATGTTGCAGTATTTATGTTTTTATGAGCACTTAGGAGTATTGTGTCATCGGCGAAAGTTGCAATCATCGACGAATTGTGAGTGGGACATGGTATGTCTGCTGTGTATAGGGTATATAATAAAGGTCCTATCACACTTCCCTGTGGAACTCCTGAATTTATTTCTCTAAGGGTTGAGTATTCGTCTGAGTATTTAACTAAGAAGTATCTACCTGTGATATATGATGTTAATAGATGTGCTATGTTTTGAGGGAATATATTGTTAAGTTTCCATTTGAGTCCTCTATGCCAAACCTTGTCAAAAGCTTTTTCCACGTCCAAGAAGAAGAGTCCAATACAAAATTTATTATAGTCAATGTCATTTAGAACTTTGTGCGTAACTCTATGCACTTGTTGTATCGTTGAGTGACTTCTTCGGAAGCCAAATTGGTGATTTGGAATGATGTGCCCGCGTTCTAGTAGTGGCAATAGTCTACTTCTTAATATATTTTCGAAGATTTTTGAGATTACAGGGAGTAGACTGATTGGTCTATAAGACTCTGCTTTTGATGCGTCTTTGCCTGGTTTCGGGATGGCAATAATCTCAGCTACTTTCCAGACTCTCGGAAAATAGTTTAGTCTGAACATAGCGTTAAAGATGTTTCTTAGATATTCTATAGCTTTTACAGGTAGTTCTCTCAGGAGTTTCCCATTTATTTTGTCATATCCAGGGGATAATATTCTTTATGTCATTATCAAATGCCAAAATTCCTTTATGTCATTATTAATTCATTTTCTTATTTCTCCTATGGTGGTCTTTTCATGTTTTATATGTTCTGAACCTCGGCTAATATCTGTGTTCAGCTGTGGATCATCTGAGTTGGCGGCGACTTCTGTAAAAACCCTTTCGAAATATTCCGCTAATACTTTAGCTTTGTCCAAGTTCGTCTTTGCCCATAACCCGTTGTCCATTTTTAGAGGAGCCTGATGATTACTTTTATTTGTCCATCCTTTGGTAGCTTTCCATAAGGGGTATTCCGTTTGCCGACTGGGCGTTAAGCTCTTAAGATATGATTTTAATTGTTTGTTCTTTAATAACTGAATAATTTTTTAACCTCTTTCGTTGCCTTGTTGTACTGTCTTTTTGCGTCAGGATATCTTGTGGTTGACCAGGTTTTCCGTAGTTTACATTTTTGATTTAATAGCCGTCGTAGTTGAGGTTGTGTGTAGAATGTCCAATTTTGCTGCTTTTTTTTTGGTGTCGATTGTATGACTGCTTTCATAATGGTGTCATTCAGGAATACTATCGCAGACTCGATGTCCTCATATGATTTAAGAGGGATGTCGGTCATTAAATTAATGTCAATGTATTCTTTATAAGTATGCCAGTCAGTTCTGTTGTTGTACAAAAGTCTGTTTGTATGTGTAGGCGTAACTTGCGAATCATATATTAATTCCATAGGGTTGTGGTCTGACGAGAGTTCGAATCGTGATAAGATTTTACATTTCTGAATCTCAAAGTTCTTTGTGATGAAAAAATCTATCAAGTCAGGTGTTTTATTAGTGTCTGTTTGCCAATATGTTGGTTCGCCAGTACTCAAGTGTTTAGAGTTTGTGAACTGCATAGCGCTGAGGACATTTTTGCCTTTTTTGTTCGTTAGCCTCGATCCCCACATAGTGTGTTTCGCGTTGTAATCACCGGCTGCAATGAAGCGTTGTCCAAGAGAGTTGAGGAAATTCTTATATTCTGTGTCTGTAATATTATGTTTTGGTGGGCTATATACAGCAGATATTGTGAGTGGTCCTACGAGACCATTAATTTGAATGTTTGTCGCTTGTATTTAGTTGTGCTGATAAGGCTCAAACTCGTCGTACTTTATGCACTGCTTGATAATTATGGCTGTTCCACCGTGCGCTGTGCCATCGGGGTGGTTTGTAGTGTACACTGTGTACCCTCTAACTTGTATGAAGTGTTTGTTTGTGCAATGTGTCTCCGATATTAGGACTATGTCAATGCTGTTATCATGAATCATATAATCTTTTAAATTAACTTTTTCAACTGGTCCTGCTGGCATACCCAGTTTAATTCTAATGCCCTGTGCCGACAATTTTATAGGCCAGTCCGTTGTGCAACTTATTAAAAGGTAATTCTAGTCTACTTAATATTTGGAAGCAATCGTATATCACCAACACAGGTTTACCAAGAAGATGTCCACCACGACCGTTTTATTAGAATATCTTCTTTAGTCAATCTTAGTTTTTCACAACAACGCCAAATGGTTGCCATTTATATTAACTTCAACAAGGTATTTGACAGCGTTTACCATTTCTTACTTATACATAAAGCTATGATGCGTTTGGTACTCCACCCAACTTAGTCAGTTGGGTTACCTCTTATCTATCTTCTAGAACTCACAGAGTTATCATTAACACGGTCAGGTGCAACACTATTCATGTAACTTTCGGTGTCACTCAGTGAAGTCACTTTGGTCGAGTATTATTTAATATTTTTATAAACGATTTGCCAGCTGCAATAAAGTACTGTCATGTTTTGATGTATGTTCACGATGTGATAGCTTCACAACTTCCCCAAGCAGATCTTATTCAAGAGTGCACTTATTAACGACGACATTATTTTACAGGCTGTGAATCATTGGCGATACTCGTCTCTATTGGCCGCAGTACGACCTGCCACAGTATAATTCACGGGTTGCCGGTCGCCACTAATCGTCAAACTCTCCCTATGGAATCCAACACCGTTTGACCGAGCACCATGAAAATTGGAACATAGATGGTTGTCATCTTGGACAATATTTATGGCTAAGTTTGGTGCAAGAATAGTCGATATCGCTAAATATTAAGACTGTTAAGTCATTACTTAAAGTAAAATAAACCAAAGCTTTCGTTAGGTAACATAGGAAAGTCAAACAAAATGTATGTTAACTGGAGATAACAGCCGTAAGCTCCTAATTTGTGATTTTGGGCGTCGATATTGAAGGATTACATATAATTTTACGAAGGATCCCTCTATCATCCGCTTTATTTAATTTTTTTTCAGCAGGTATCCTTACTTTGGATTATATACTGTTGGTGTTGTTGTGGCGCTGTATAATGTGTTGGACTATACTTTGATTGCGGTTGGTGCTTTTAGCAATATCTGATACATTTTTTCCATTTAAAGTAAGAGATTACAACATCTCAACCTGCAATAATTGTTTTTCTTATTTTGGCTGTAGAGAGTACATTGTCTATTATAGAAAAATAAATCGACTATTGTACAGATTAGTATTTAGGACAAGTGGGTGAATTTCAATTTTACAATCAGTTTGTAAAGTCGTGTTGTGACTGGAATTTAACAATACATGTATTTTAACAATAGATAAACAATTAAAGATAACCCCAATTAACAATTATTAATTGGAAGTAATGTGTTATGTGAGGTCCACTGGCCTCACCCTTTTTAGTCTACGTTGCCGAGTTAGTTCATCTAATGGTAATGTATTCACACCATCGTTCGAATGATGGGAAAGTTTGGTTTGGTATTTTCTGCTTAAATTGATTATTTCCTCATCTACTGTCGCAATTCTTAGGTCTCGATGAAGGTCGGTGTTGGTGATATACCATTGGGCTTTGGTGATGGTGCGAATAATTTTTTTTTTGCCTCTGGATTAACTTTATATTTGATTTTTTGGCAACTCCCCATATTTTGACTCCATATGTCCAAATTGATTTTTATTATTTGATTTTTTGGCAACTCCCCATATTTTGACTCCATATGTCCAAATTGGTTTAATAATTGTCTTATAGATTAGAAGCTTGTTTTCAAGTGAGATGTTTGAATTTGGTTTGAGCAGCCAGTTCAGTTGTCTTACTTTCATTTTGATTTGGTCACGCTTTTTTTGTATATGGTGTTTCCAGTTTACTTTACTGTCAATATATAATCCTAAGTACTTGGCTACTTTTTGAATGGTTACGTCGTCTCCTTCAATATTTATATGGATTGGTGTGAATCTAGTCTTAGTAGTGTATATAACTTGTACTGTTTTGTTTTTGTTTATTTTAACATGCCATTTTCTAAGCAAGTCAAGTGTTTTATTAAAGTCTACTTGCAATATGGATGTTGCAGTATTTATGTTTTTATGAGCACTTAGGAGTATTGTGTCATCGGCGAAAGTTGCAATCATCGACGAATTGTGAGTGGGACATGGTATGTCTGCTGTGTATAGGGTATATAATAAAGGTCCTATCACACTTCCCTGTGGAACTCCTGAATTTATTTCTCTAAGGGTTGAGTATTCGTCTGAGTATTTAACTAAGAAGTATCTACCTGTGATATATGATGTTAATAGATGTGCTATGTTTTGAGGGAATATATTGTTAAGTTTCCATTTGAGTCCTCTATGCCAAACCTTGTCAAAAGCTTTTTCCACGTCCAAGAAGAAGAGTCCAATACAAAATTTATTATAGTCAATGTCATTTAGAACTTTGTGCGTAACTCTATGCACTTGTTGTATCGTTGAGTGACTTCTTCGGAAGCCAAATTGGTGATTTGGAATGATGTGCCCGCGTTCTAGTAGTGGCAATAGTCTACTTCTTAATATATTTTCGAAGATTTTTGAGATTACAGGGAGTAGACTGATTGGTCTATAAGACTCTGCTTTTGATGCGTCTTTGCCTGGTTTCGGGATGGCAATAATCTCAGCTACTTTCCAGACTCTCGGAAAATAGTTTAGTCTGAACATAGCGTTAAAGATGTTTCTTAGATATTCTATAGCTTTTACAGGTAGTTCTCTCAGGAGTTTCCCATTTATTTTGTCATATCCAGGGGATAATATTCTTTATGTCATTATCAAATGCCAAAATTCCTTTATGTCATTATTAATTCATTTTCTTATTTCTCCTATGGTGGTCTTTTCATGTTTTATATGTTCTGAACCTCTGCTAATATCTGTGTTCAGCTGTGGATCATCTGAGTTGGCGGCGACTTCTGTAAAAACCCTTTCGAAATATTCCGCTAATACTTTAGCTTTGTCCAAGTTCGTCTTTGCCCATAACCCGTTGTCCATTTTTAGAGGAGCCTGATGATTACTTTTATTTGTCCATCCTTTGGTAGCTTTCCATAAGGGGTATTCCGTTTGCCGACTGGGCGTTAAGCTCTTAAGATATGATTTTAATTGTTTGTTCTTTAATAACTGAATAATTTTTTAACCTCTTTCGTTGCCTTGTTGTACTGTCTTTTTGCGTCAGGATATCTTGTGGTTGACCAGGTTTTCCGTAGTTTACATTTTTGATTAATAGCCGTCGTAGTTGAGGTTGTGTGTAGAATGTCCAATTTTGCTGCTTTTTTTTTGGTGTCGATTGTATGACTGCTTTCATAATGGTGTCATTCAGGAATACTATCGCAGACTCGATGTCCTCATATGATTTAAGAGGGATGTCGGTCATTAAATTAATGTCAATGTATTCTTTATAAGTATGCCAGTCAGTTCTGTTGTTGTACAAAAGTCTGTTTGTATGTGTAGGCGTAACTTGCGAATCATATATTAATTCCATAGGGTTGTGGTCTGACGAGAGTTCGAATCGTGATAAGATTTTACATTTCTGAATCTCAAAGTTCTTTGTGATGAAAAAATCTATCAAGTCAGGTGTTTTATTAGTGTCTGTTTGCCAATATGTTGGTTCGCCAGTACTCAAGTGTTTAGAGTTTGTGAACTGCATAGCGCTGAGGACATTTTTGCCTTTTTTGTTCGTTAGCCTCGATCCCCACATAGTGTGTTTCGCGTTGTAATCACCGGCTGCAATGAAGCGTTGTCCAAGAGAGTTGAGGAAATTCTTATATTCTGTGTCTGTAATATTATGTTTTGGTGGGCTATATACAGCAGATATTGTGAGTGGTCCTACGAGACCATTAATTTGAATGTTTGTCGCTTGTATTTAGTTGTGCTGATAAGGCTCAAACTCGTCGTACTTTATGCACTGCTTGATAATTATGGCTGTTCCACCGTGCGCTGTGCCATCGGGGTGGTTTGTAGTGTACACTGTGTACCCTCTAACTTGTATGAAGTGTTTGTTTGTGCAATGTGTCTCCGATATTAGGACTATGTCAATGCTGTTATCATGAAGAAGTATTTGTAGTTCGTCAATATGGTCTTTCAGTCCGTTTGCATTCCAAGTTGTGATCCTTAATTTAGTTTCCATTTTGTTTGTACATCTTCTTGTATGAGAATTGGTATGACGTTTATCATATTTGTGACTTGTTGAAACAATTGTTTCATAAGGTCTTTCATCTCAGTAATGTCAGTATTTATGTCAATGCGCCTACTTATGTATTCATTGGTTGGATTCGTGAGTTGTTCCTTCTTATTCCTTTTGCCATTATTGTTGTCATTCTTATCCTTAGCTACTTGAGCGTACGATAAACCGGTCTTAATTTTGTTTAAGTTTTGAGACTCGATTGGAGCTACTGCTACTGTCTCAGCCGGAACTTGGTGGCTAGTTTCTCTAGGGGATGGAAATCTTTTTATTTTTAGTGCCTTGTATATCTCACAACCTTTGTAGTTTGCAGTGTGTTCAGCACCGCACAATGCACATTTTATTTGACCGTTGGCTTCAATTTTGCAGTCGATTGTTTTGTGTTTGCCGGCGCATTTGACGCAGATCGGGTCTCTGGTGCAGAAAATTCTCATGTGGCCTTATTTTTGACAATTTGAGCATTTTGGCATTGTAGCAGAGAAAGTTGACGTGGTCGTTGTTGTGAAGAGTGAGATAGCAGCTGATGTCTGCGTTGTAGTTGTTGTGGTTGTTGTTGGTTGGAACGAGAAGAGTGGCGTCGTTGGTGAAGCGCATTGTGCACTCCACGGCAGAGGCTGCATATTACCTGATGAAAAGGAACAGCTGACAGTTAGTTGAGTGGTAGAGCGAAAGGCTGCGTTTGTTTGGCAGAGGCTGCATATTACATATACAGAAAATTCTCATGTGGCCTTATTTTTGACAATTTGAGCAAATTGGCATTGTAGCAGAGAAAGTTGACGTGGTCGTTGTTGTGAAGAGTGAGATAGCAGCTGATGTCTGCGTTGTAGTTGTTGTGGTTGTTGTTGGTTGGAACGAGAAGAGTGGCGTCGTTGGTGAAGCGCATTGTGCACTCCACGGCAGAGGCTGCATATTACCTGATGAAAAGGAACAGCTGACAGTTAGTTGAGTGGTAGAGCGAAAGGCTGCGTTTGTTTGGCAGAGGCTGCATATTACCTGATGTCAAGGAACAGCTGACAGTTAGTTGAGTGGTAGAGCGAGAGGTTGCGTTTGTTTGGATTGATGATCCGTTATTGTTTTCACTTTGTGATTGTGTAGCTGTTTGATGTATTGCGGGAGAGCAAGAACGACCTCTCTCGAATTTAGCGGGAAGTGAGGCTTGGTGTGAGTAACTGATGTTGATGCTGTTGTTTGAACCGCTTGTTGATGTGCCAAGGAATTCGTTGTTGTTATTTATGCGGACAGCTGTTTGAGCGTGGGGTACGCTCATGCTGTCCCTTGATGGATGATTTTGTTTTTGCGAGCTGCACGCAGTCGGGGGATTGCGTTCAACAGTCATCATGAGATAACAATTGATTATCTTGTCTCTTGATTTAGTTTTTGTGTTGTTAAATTCGGAAAGCGAAAGGAGACGAATAGTCGACTTGATAGTGCACTTGAGAATGAGTGCTTAACTGCGCTGTGTTGACTGGGCGTGACCATGACCGACTTTACCGTACGGCTAAACCTGCATGTGGTGGCATCAGGTGGTCTTGCCATACCTGCTTCAAACGCCAGGGAAAATTCTCATTGATGTACCGTATGCGAACTAAATACTACAAACTTAAGAAACTATTCACTGAGCTCGCCTCAGAGTTTGATGCTGGGGCAAAAAGGTTTATGGAGTACTCTTTTGAATCGACTCCAACGGCTAATGCAGTACACCTGCCGCCATTATCCCCTCAAAATCTTCCTCCTACCACTGCGCCACTTATTTCTTTTTCGTCTCCTCAACCCCCTTTTTATCATTCCCCTCCAACTTGTTCTACTTTATCACAACTTTTACCCACTTACTCTTATGTACTTTATTCTACTTCTATCCAACCGCCTCATCCTACTCAAATTCCAGTAGCTCCTTCTACCATTATCCTCTCTAATACTTCTTCATATGTCGCTTTGGACTTTCCATCCACTACTTCTTTATTTATTTCAAACACTTCACTTAACTCTATTTACTCACTGCTGAAAGGTAAGGAATAATTATTATACATATGTAATATGATATAATGTAGTGTAATAATATAATATAAAGAAAAGTAAATATGGTGATGATCAGTTACTTTGTAGCAGTAATGATCATTAGTGCGTTGTTTCTTTTTGTCCTTAAGTTAAACAGTTTAAGCTTGCGGTCCGCTTCTATTCTGTCTCACTCTGACACACTGCGGTTGCAGGTCCTGTGAGCACTTGCCTTGATCGGTGGGAGTGCAGGCGAAAGTTCTGTAAGAGCTTTCACTCTCAAATGGAACCATCCGCTCCCGCTTATTTGTGAGTTCAGCGGTTGGCTCCGTAGGAGCGTACATCTCTTCAGGGCTGGGCGGTTCGTGAACTGTAGTACTAACTAACCTTTCTTACTTAGAATGATTAACTTTAGTGTACCAGCACGTCCAACTAGACACTATTTTCCTATTAGTCTTCCATTTTGTAGAACTCTTTATTTGTAACATGATCCATTCTATGTCTTATGCAAATCTTTTAATACCCACTTTGCGTGTGCTGCTCCTCCCACCTCTTCGTATGTTATAAAGACTAAATTGTTAGCATCGTTAAATTAATGCATAGCTTGCTTTCTAAACTTGTATCCTGCATTTTTTCTCCTTGTTTGAATCGTCTATGTCATTGTAGGTATTGAATTCTAAATTGAATCTTAGCTTTAGTTTAATCTTGCATACTTATTTATTAGAGGCTGATGATATTTTTATCTGTAAACAAAATACTTAGACATTCGTTTTGGTATTGCATGATCACTAAAGAAATTAGCATTTAAGAACAACTGAGTCTATGTGACTGGGTGAATTTTAATGCCACTTGGGCCTGCCCCATGTGAGATCAGTGTGTAGCCATGGCGTATCTACTAGGTTAATAAGTACGGTGCCGAAATGCAACTTGGAGTCAAAAAAAATTCGAAGATCAATAAATTGAGAAACGTTTTCCAACCTATTAAAAATGACTTAATATGAGCTTGAACTTGAAGTATCACGGAAAAATTAACGCTTTAAGTTTGGTTAAGAGGAAAGTATGCGGTACTGTGTCAAAAGCTTGGCTAAAATCAGTGTAAATAACATCGATTTGACTACCTACCGAGAAGTTGCGGGTAACGATAAAGGTAAATTCCAACAGATTAATAACAGTTAAACGGTTATTCATAAAACTATGCTGAGATATTCTTAAAAGTGGATATAATATAGTCTACCAAAACTGATCCGTAATAATTTGCTCAAACAACTTAGGTTTAGCGCACAGCTTGGCAATAGCCCTATAGTTGGTGATTTCAGATTTACTGCCCTTTTTGAATAGCGGAATTATATAGGATTCGTTCCAAAAGCCTGTTAATGATAAAATATTGAACAAATAAAATAAAAATCTCAGAACAAATTTTTAGTATGCAGCTAGGAATATCGTCAGGACCAGGACTGAATGAAAGTTTGATAAATTTTAACTAACGCAATACTGTGTCATTGTCAATTGTAGGCAAACTGAAATTATTACATTCTTCAATTTTATAGGGGTACAGCGAACCATTTCTACAGGTACTACTAGTGTATATACTTTGGAAAATTTTTCGAAAAGATTCACTATCCCCTCATCAGAGTCACTTGAAACTCCCGTAAATTCGATACAAGCTGGAAATGATTCTGACTTTTTTAGTATTGGTGAATTTAAAGAATTATTTAGGACTTCGATTAATATTGAATTTTGCTTTGCAAAGGTAATTATTGCATGGCCTCCACATATTTTCAAATGTAAAGGACCACCAAATTGAAATCTATGCTAAATGAGACGATTAACATGAATATTGAACATTTTGCTTACCTTAACTTTACAGATATTGACAACAATGGTTATTTGGATCAAAATGATTTCCAATGTATGGCAGTACGAGCTTGTGTGGTTGAAGGAAAAGGCGATTGTAGCACAAGCCGTTTAGAGGAGTATACAATATTAATGAAAAATCTTTGGGACGAAATTTCTGCTATTGCTGACGACGACAAGGTTTGGAATTTTTGTAATATCGACAACTTGCGCGAAAGTGTCGTATGTTACTTTTTTTTTTGATTGAATGAAAAATTTTACTTCTGTAACATACGATAACTTTGCGGAAAGGGGTCGAAATTTAGTATTGTAATATTTCTAACAATATATGTATACATAAGAACGGTCTTCTCGAAACGTCACAAATATATAAAAGTTATAAAGTTACAAGTTTCCTGAACGACCAATATCGATTTTTGACATTGTAGAGCAGCTGTTGTCCTATACACAAATGTAAGCAAACAATTTTAAAATGCCGAAAACAAACTACAAAAAAAGGAAATAAATTAAATTTGTTACACAAGCACTTTGCAACGTACCTATGCTATTTCTTTTATCACAATTACCAAATGATTTATCAATCTTGCTATTCACAATAATGTTGTCAATACTCAGAGTTATTCGTTTATCACACTCATTTGTGTAACTAGTATACGATATTATTAAAATTTTTTTTGTATGGATGGTCAGTTTGTATACGACTTTATAAAAATATAACATTTATAACATACAAAACACATATACGACGTTTCGTGAAGATCGTAAATATTTTGATTTATGTTAACGTCCTTATCTCCATTTTAAACGATTAAATTTTTTAACAAAATAATATGTGAACTTCACATATGCTGAAGGTTTAATGCTCTTCGCCAGCACCAAGCAATAAAAATGTTAGGCCTAAGGTCGAACGGAAGTTAACGCTCCTAACCAACAAGACGTTAATGACCTATGAAAAGGAAATATTGGCTACCATTAATGAAAAATACAGGCACAATTCGTTAAGAGTTTTTATATCGGATACCAAGAAGGCACTTAGTGATGTCCTTTTTCAGCACAACCAAGTGATTTACCAGCGGCCTTGGCATTGGCACGACACGCTGAGGCGCACCTTGAAATGTATTTGTGTGCTAATAGCTTCCACAAGAGTCAGGAAGATAGTAAACCAGAGACAACAGGGTAGGGATATAAATAAATCACAGAGCCAAAAAAGGTAAAGCTACCATTACACAAGACCATAGGGACTCAATAATAACCCACAGCAACAGCCACAACAGGGAACGGCACAACTCATGGAGGTAGACATCTCAATACAAATCAAACCTGTTCAGACAAAATAACAACGGCGGACTCAAGGCAACTTTTATTGTAATAAAACTCAGAGTTACAAACAGACACAAGTTGCGAGAAGGCCAAACAGCGGCACAGCAGGTTCACAGGTCGAAAGCATCAGAGAGTTGACCACATTACCCATGATGAACCATCTCAAATGCATGAGCGTTACGAATACCAGGCGCTATCGGCCCGAACCGACAAAATCAATGTTTTAGATAAAACTCCATGCTAGCTCCACTTCATAGAGAGAACTATAGCTGGGAGAGTAATAAAATTATTAATAGATATGGGGGCATCAAAGAATTAAATAAAGCCTCTCAAGGAGTTAAAATGTATTGTTCCAGTAGGAAAAGTTTTTATAGTCAAGTCAATTCACGGCTTCGACAATATCTTAAAGAAGTGCGTCGTTAACATATTTGGTACACAAAGTACATCCCTTATACTCCATTCCTTGTCTACAATTGACGAAATAATTGGTCTCGATTTGCTAACGCAGACCAGTACAGTTCTAGATTTCAAAAACAAAAAGATTTTTTTTAAATTTAATTTATGCTTTATTATTTTGATATAAAGTGTCACTTAAGCACTTTAGTAACTTAAAGTAACTTACACCTGATACTTAATACTCTAATAATTTTGGTTGATTAACATAAACATTTATTATAGGGTGGGCAAAGGGGAAAACCCCATAAGAGGTATAACATAAAAATAACTTACAACTAACTCATAAACTAAAGGAGCGTTACTTGATCATACTAACGCAGGAGTTAGTGTAGAGAAGTACTGGTCAGTACTGGTCAGCACAAGTTTTGTGCAAAATGAGGATTTCTCAGATTAAACGTAGTTTTTGCTAAATAGATTTTCTCACTGATCATTTTAACACCTGCTACTCCATGAAATAGTAATGTTGGGTAGTAGAAAGTAGACCTAGAATCATTTTTAAAAGCTTGTTTTGAGCGATTTGCAGCTTAGATTGGTGAATATGGGCACAGTCTCTTCAGATGAGTTTATTATCAAGGTAGACCCCAAGGTATCTAAGTTTGTTCTTCCAGTGAATATTTTCATCATTAACTATTAGGTTGCTGTGTGATCCTTTCGCTTTTTTGAAAATGAAATGGCTTTAGTCTTACTTGCGTTCAGTTGAATCTTCCAATGTCTAAAATAATTAGAAAGGATGTATAATGCGTCCTGTAATTAGGTATGAATGTTGTTATAAACATCGCCTGAGCAGTAAACTGCGGTGTCATCTGCGAATACTGAAGCAACACATTTTTCGAACTTTGGTATGTCATGTGTGTATATCTTGTATAAGGTAGGTCCTAGAACAGAACCGTACGGGACACCTGCGCAACTATATTTAGTAACGGATACCATGCCGTCAATAACAACACTAAAATATCTATCACATAAGAAATTTCGAATCAACTTGGTTAGATATACTGGAGTGTGTGTGACTACCAATTTGTGAATTAGGCCATAGTGCCATACCGTGTCGAAGGCTGCTTGAACGTCTAAGGTTACCATACCTACCGAGTTTTTCTGTTGATTTCCCATTTTTAAAAAGTTTGTAAGATTTTTTAGTGGATGAATGCAACTACAATTAGCCCTAAATCCAAACTGAACCAGAAGCAGGATGATGTTGGCTGCTAAAAACAGATTAAGACGAGCTTTCAATATACGCTCAAATATTTTAGAGAAACCACTCAGCAGACTAATTGGACGGTTTATTGGTGAATCAGGAGGTTGGCCCGGCTTTGGTATAGCCACAATTGTAGCGACTTTCCAAGCAGTTGGAAAATATTCTAGTTTAGCGCATAGACTTAGAATTCGCGCAAGGTAGGCTAAAGTTATTTTAGGAAGATTATCAAGACACGCATTGGGTATTTGGTCTGGGCCAAGGGCTATTTGCTTCTTTTTTTATATATATTTTTTTTTGGAAAAATTGAAGTTTAATAACACGGTTAAGGTGATTTAACCTCGCTTTAAAAATTGGTTTTCTTGTTCGTATCCACTGTCTTTGTGCATCGTTCCTGATTTTCATTAAGTCAGTAATGAATGCCAGCAACTTGAAAATGCCCTACTTCTTTGGCTTTCTAGGAACAGCAAGGTTCATAGCATCGATAACATCTGATTCTAGATGTCAATTTGTCAATCGTATCGGTCGTAGCGAGAGGATCATCTGCAATGTGCATCTCTGAGAAACAATTGAAAGAAAGTGCTTAAACTTCCTTCAATTGGCTTTGTCAAACTGCAGATATGATTTAGTCGCATTATTAGTGTGGGAGGTTAACTTTCAGAAAACTGGAAGGTGGTCAGAAGATAAATCGTTGCAGACAATCGGTTCAGCAAGTCGTTGAGGAGAGTTGGTGATAAACAAATCTAAGATAGACGGTTGAGCTTTATGATTCGCTGGTATGTAAGTGGGATCGTTTGGATATCCTATGACAAACATTCCATGAGAGGATAACTGTAGCAAAAAACCGCCCCAACAGTTCACCCTAGAACAATTCCATGCACGATTACTGCAGTTTAAGTCGCCGCCTATGATGGATGAGTATTAATGTTAACAAGCTGATTGTGCCTAATAGTGGTTTTGAAAATGATCGCGATGCCACCGCCTCTATTGGCGTATCAATTAGATCTGGTATATGGTGTAATCAGGAAGAGTGAAACGATCTCTTGGCGTTAACCATGTTTCACTGAGTATGCAAATGTTGACACTGTTTTGAATTATAAAATTTAAGAGTTCAAAAAGGGCACGCGCATTCCATGCCATAATATATGATAAATTATCTTTCTTATTTGCTAGCATAGACATACTTAATAGTTAGTTGAGTAATTATAGTAAACTGTTCACTCTTACTAGAACAACGACTCAGGTTCTCAAGTAGCTCAGTTGTGAGCGCGGTAATTTCGTCTCTTGTGAAGAGATCATTTGTTGCTTGAGCTGTGGGCTCTTTTATACCGTTACTGAGAAGAGCGTGCTTGAATATTTGGTACACATCTGGTATAGCCAAAGTGAGACCGATGCTGGAGTCAAGAGTTGACTTCACGTGCTGTCGATTAGCGGTTCTGACGGCAGCTGGGTAGTTGTTGGAAAATGATACTGTAAGGGTCTATACTGAGGATTCTGATTCGTATCGTATTCTGGTTCGTTACTTAAAAGAGCGTAACATTAAACACTACACATACCAGCTTAAGGAGGACAAAGCTTTCAGGGTATTTGTTCCCAACCTGGCCAGCACCACCCCCCACAATATTATCAAGGAAGTCTTTTATACCAAAGGCCACAATATCACCGGTGTGTTTAATCCCAACCCCCGCAAGTTAATCACTAAGGTTAATGGAGCAGACACTGAAAAGATGGTACCAAACAACTTCTTCTTCATCAACCTTGCCAAAGCGCCTAACAATAAGGAGGCTCTGAAAATTCAGCATATAGGCAGGCAACGTGTCCTGGTGGAAATTCCAAAAAAGGACCTGACTGTCATTCAGTGCTATAGATGCTTTGGATTTGGGCACACCAAAAATTACTGCCTGCGACAGTTGATTTGTGGAAAATGTGTTCAAAACCATATAACCACCCAATGTTTGGCTGTGGTGGACCTTTGCTGCATAAATTGCGGTGAGAAACATGCTACTTGGAGTAAGGACTGCCGAGTTTTCAAAAAGAAATTAAACAGCCTAAAACCCAATATATCAATTTCGGCGCGTGGCAGCAACAGGGAAGATTCTATGAGAAGAGTGAGTTACGTCCCGGCGGTAATGGTCAAAGGAGACACCTCATATGCAGACGCACTACGTGCTGGGTTGCATATAACTAATCCTCCGAAGAGATCTTGCAATGCTAACAACGGAGGTGTGCATCTACAGCAATCGCCACAGACCCCTGACAGCATTAGCAGGTTAGAGGCTGCAATAACGGCTCTCATAGCTAAAGTTGACACAATGACATTAATGTTTAATGAACTGAAGGAGAGCAATCAGTTCCTCAAACAATTATGCCTCAATTTCGTGAATACCCGTAAATGATGACCCGTTCACTTAGCCTTGGATTGTGGAATGCTCTTGGAATTTCTGGGCATGTTGAGGAGCTTAAGCATTTCCTTACCGCCCATAACATTGATGTGTTGCTCATCACTGAGACATGGCTGCAAACTGGAATCCAGATCTTTATACCTGGCTACAACATTCACAAGGCAGACCATCCCAGCAACAGGCCTAGAGGAGGAGCGGCTGTGCTTATTAAGCAAGAAATCTGCTATTCTTTACAAGAGCCAGTGAGAACAGCTAAATTACAGATGGCCGCCATCCAGATTTCAACCAGTAGGGGCGAGTTAATAGTCTCTGCATTATATCTACCTCCGCATCTTAATTGGTCATCTGTAGACTTCGAAGATCTTTTAAACAATCTTGGAAGAATGTTCCTCATAGGTGGAGACTTTAACGACAAAAGCAGATTCTGGGGTAACTTTAGGAGCGGATACAAGGTGTAGCTGCTTACAGGAAGTTGTGCAAAACTCAACAGCTCAAATCCTGGCAACTGGTCAAGCGACCCATTTCCCGCACGCCCAAAGACACACACCCAGCGCTATTGAATTTTTCATTTGTAATAGGCTGCGTTTGGACGAGTTGTCTATCAGGACTGAGTATCAACTCTCCTCTGATCATCTCCCCCTTGTGGTTGATTTTGATTCCACTCCGAAGATCAAAACAATAAAAGGACGACTGCTGCCACCTGGAACTGACTTAGATGCATTTCGCCGAGATCTGGATGAATCTCTAAATTTAAACTTGGAAATCCTGATGCCCGAAGACATTGGAGAGGCGCACTCGATCTTTCTAAATAAGGTGCACTCAGCTGCTTTCATTTCTGCCCCCTTAAATCCACCACATGGCTCAAGGGTGCGTTCTGGACTTCCCCCTGTTATTGAAGCACTGCTACTTATTAAGAGGATACTTAGAAAACAGTTTTGTCGTACCCGCGACCCTATTGTGGACAGGGTTTTTCGTAGAGTGTCAAATAGAGTCAGAAAGCTGCTGACGCTGCATAAACAGGAAGAAACTGACAGGTTTTTGTCAAATGTCTCCCCCGACGACCCCACAAAGCACTCCTTGTGGAAGTTGGCGAGAAGGTATAAACAATAGGTAACCCCAAAATTTCCAGTTAAGAAGGCTGATGGATCCTGGGCTAGATCTTTAAGCGAGCGAGCCGAGGCTTTCGCCGAGGAATTGGAAGCTCGATTTCAGCCATTTGATACCAGCTCAGAACTCAGCGTTCGCCAGATCCATATGAGACTTGAAAGCGCCGGCCAATTATGCCTCCCGGTTGCTCCCATTACAGGCGAGGAAGTCTCAGCACATATTAAAGGGTTGAACACTAAAAAGTCTCCAGGTGAAGATAGACTGGACAACTTTACACTTAAGGCAATGCCGCTAAGAGCTGTGCTATTTCTCGTCCTCATTTTTAACTCAGTGTTGAGATTGAGATATGTGCCGAAACAGTGGAAGAAGGCGAGAATTTGCATGATTCATAAGGCCGGCAAGAGCCCGTACACTTTAGATTCCTACAGGCCAATTAGCCTGCTACCCACTGTAGCAAAATTGTTTGAACGCTGTTTGCTGACACGGATCCTGGACTTAAAAAAGGTAAAGCAAATAGTTCCTTCCTTTCAATTTGGCTTTCGTAAATCTCACGGAACTCCAGAGCAGCTGAATAGGGTGGTTAACTTTATTCTCGAAGGATTTGAGGCTAAGGAGTACGTGGTGGCAGCGTATCTTGACATAAAGCAGGCTTTCGACCGAGTTTGGCATGACGGGCTGCTCAGTAAGCTCCAGAATCTCTTGCCGCCTCAACTATGGTTAATCGTCCGCAGCTACCTTCTCAGTGGTACTGGATGGTGTGGAATCTAGCATCAAGGCGATTTGCGCAGGTGTCCCCCAGGGAAGCGTTTTGGGGCCTACACTCTATACCCTGTTCACGCACGACATGTCCACTGAGTCAGAAATACCACTGAAGGATCCTCTGTCCGGGAGTTTTCATTGGAAACCAGCTGATGGAACACCATTCAGGTTACAAATACCTGGGTGTGTATTTGGATAGGCGGCTAACTTTCAAGACGCATATTTCAAGTATCACGAAATCCTTAAGTCAGAGGATTGGTAAATTGCATTGGCTTTTAACTAGCAGGAATAAATTGTCCTTGGGAAATAAGGTGTACATTTACAAAACCATAATTGCTCCTGCTTGGCGATACGGTTTGCAGGTGTATGGCATAGCAGCGAGGTCAAACATCACGAAGGTGAGAGTACTGCAGGCCAAGACATTGCGAATGCTTACTGGTGCCCCTTGGTTCATGCGAACGGCGGATCTTGAAAACGAGTTAAAAATACCGAAAATTGGCGATGTGATAAATCGTCAGGAAAAAAAAATATATAGAGAGGTTAAAAAATCATCCAAATAAACTAGCAAGGCGCCTTCTAAAACGACGCAGAATGGGAGGAGTTAGGGTGGCGAGACGGCTGAGAAGATCGCACCCTGTCGATCTCCCTATTAGATCCTTATTATATTATTATTAAATCATTTCCCCACTTATTATTTAAGTTGTTTTGTTAATTTTTTTATATACAAGTTAATTTATGTTGTTCTAATAATAACAGAAAAATTTATTTTTAAAATAAAAAAATAAAAATAAAAAAAATAAAAAAATCAAATTTGACTAGAAGAGCTGGTGAAGTTATAACAAACAGCAACATTTTCCCAAAAGCAAAGTATGACCGACACCCGGCAAACAAGAGTTAGGGGAAGCGCTAATCCCTTAATTTGCTGAAGAAAAGCTGCATGTAGGTATTTTTTCGACTAATAAAACGCAGTTCTTGACATGCACAGACAAGTTTTCCAAGTTCGCAATCGTACAGCCTATTCCATCACGAACAATTGTGGGCGTTAAAAAAGCATTTCTGCAATTAATTAATTCTTATCCAAAGAAAAAAACAATATTTGCGATAACGAGAATTCCGGAACAATAACATCTTTGCTATCATGTCATTACCTAGAAAGTGTTCACCATGCAATTCATGCAAAATATTATATTGCGGACTGGATATTCCCCAACAATGTTTGGTCAACGACATAACATTGACATCCGCCGTTTGTTTACATTCTCTGCTGATCAAATCAGAATGAACATGTCATGATGTCTCCGTTGTGATTGGTTGTTAAGCGATCGTGTTAGCTCGTCCGCAGACTTTCTGATGTTCTCAAGAACTAAGTGGAATGCTCGTTGCTTTCTTCCTTTTCTAACGTAGGTTTAAACTGGCATAGCATATAGCTATTCCGGCACGGTTTTTCTTATAACTCGATGTAACGTAGGTACTCTATGCTCAATTTCGGTAGGTAAGATAGACTCAAAATATCCTGATGGTCTGTGACATTTATGAGTGTACCTGTCGCCGAGATGGGCCGACCTCTTCAGAATGCCTTTCTGATTCTTGTATAGTGATCCGTTTATTCGAATGTCACTGTCAAATCGCACACGCTTAACTAAAGTGTCACAACTCAAAAAAATTAAATTTTCACGAATCGCAAAAAAATGTTTTCTGAAATAGAGTGTGGATTATTTAGAAACAGGTACTGACCGAATATGGTTTAATCACACACGTAAAATATTTCTTCTCAAATTTAGTAGAAAACACAACATTTGTAGTTATTACTATTTTGATGATATAACTACACAGTTTTTAGTGTAATATTTTTAGTTGTGACGCTTTTGCTGAAGTAAAAATCATTTTTTCTTTCTTTTGCTTTTCTTTGAAGCTGTAAAAAGTTTTGTTGAAATTATAGAAGAGGTATTTATTAGACAAAACAAACAAAACATGAAATCCATTTAGTACATATACTACACATAATTAGAAGAAAGTCAAAACACAAATGCAAATTTCAAGCTCAACAATTTTCAGTGTAATGTATGTAATATAATGAATAATTTATTTTAAAGATGATTGAAAGAGTAGATGATATATTGTTAAGTAAGTCTTTTTTATCTGGTAAGGGCAGCATCGCAGAATAAGTTTCATTAAACTAAAATTAGTAGCAAAGTGTTATTTACAAATCGTTGCTAAAGAATTACAATATACAGTTTGTTGGACCCACAAAGGAGAGAAGGCGAGACAACGACACAAGACAAAAGTAAATAAATCAAAAATGTACCCGATTGATACCCTTCCCTTGGAATCCCTTTTCATCATATTGTGCACATTAGCTTTGTAGAAACTTGCGTCCTTGTAAGAAGTTCTATAATAAAAATATTCGGGACTCTCTCTTTCGACTCGAAGAACGTTAATATTGTGGCATATAACTTTCTCTTTTAGCTCGTCTCTTCCAAAATTCTAACCCCGCACTTCCTGTATTGCAGTTGCTATTAGCCTAATAGTATTAGCCTATTAGTATTAGGCTAATGTACTGATCTGGTACATAAATTGTAATACAAGTAGCATGTATTTTAACTTGCACTACAGATTTTCTTAGGCAAAGTTTGCTATCAGATATCCATTTTGAAGTGAATTCAGTGACTTCCTCTGTCATTGCTGTAAACAATATTTGTCAAAAATCATCTAAAGTGTCAACTCAAAAAAACTTATTTTTAAGACGCTTTTCTAAGTTGTACCGGTATGTTTTTAATTTGTAACTAAATCTTTGGACGAGATTTTCACTTACTTTAAAACGCCGGATTATACTGATTATAGAGATATTAAGGACCGATGACAATACAATAATTTGACAACTTTGTCCTTATGATTTAACCAACATCATCAGGATTAAATAAAAATTATAAATTCTTTGAATTTGTTCTTCCCCTTATTCAAACTTTGATTCAATCAGCTTTTTGCTTTGTGCTTGCTTACTAGTGACGAGTTGTCATCCGCATAAAATGTAGTGTGCCTTAACCATCGGAATAAGTATAAATTTATAAGGTCTATCTTGATTTTTAATAACGTGTTGCAATGGTTTTTCAGTGTATAATTCACAAAACTATTAAAAAAATGAAAATAAAGCAAAATAATTATACCACATAGCAACAGCAAACAGCACAGCTGAATGTCGGCGGCTACATAATACCTCTCCCGCTTGTGCTGCACTTGTACATAGCCATTAGCCAGTGCGTCTAACTTAAAGTTTGACGGGCGTCTTTTTCAATATAATTAACCGCCCTATCTATAAAATTCATATTAATTGAATAGTTAGAAGCTTTTGTTATTTTTGTTATTCTGGCGCACATGGAAAGCTTCCCTATTAAAAAAAACTGTTTTTCGTAGTAGTCCAAAAAATACCATACCACAGCGAAGAGTATGGTATTTTTTATGCTTGAAGAAACCTCAGTGCGCCTTGTTTCACCATGCAAATCAGTTCTGAAATTGTTTGGTTTGCGGGGGAGACCGACGGTTGGTTCATAGCACCCACATGGTTGTTTCCTACGCACTTTTGGTATGATTTGCGTAGAAATATAAAGCCGCCATTAAATGAAACTCAAATGGATTTTTTGTGTTTCCATTATCCCGCGCCTTCAATTGCTCTATCAATAGGTGGCGCAATATTTTATAGAATCGATAATTTCTATCAAAAACATTGGCCGATATTGAAAATTGATCACTAATATCATGCAATGATTTCAAGACACTTCTATTATACAAATTTTCTTCATCTTCCAAGAAAAGGCAACAAATCAAGTTGTTATTTATTTCGTCAGTGTTTATAGTGTGCGAAATATTTTGACATGACCTGATGAGGGGGTGTTAAAAAAACGGCATTAGATAGAACAAGAGCTTTTCTAAATGAGAAAAATTGCCCAAAAAAATTCTATAAAAACGTTTTGTCGCTTACTGCCAATCAAAATCTATCAAAATCTTTCAAAATATATCCATTCATTTGATAGAGTGCACAGAATAGGGCGGTTAATGTCTTCCTTGCAATTGAACGCTCTATAACTAATTCACCAAATTAAAAAATTTTGATGTAACAGTGCAAGCAATTGAGGGAAATATTATAAAAATGTGCGCTAAGTTTACTAGTTAAGTACAGTATGAAGTACAACTTAGTTCGGGTGTTTTCACCTACTACTTTATAAATTTAAAAATTTACAGGTTCTTTTGCAAACGAAAAGATTATCGCATTTTAGCGTCGGTTGATCGCTTAGCTGTGCATTATTCGTGGGAAAAACAAACTGCAACACAAGTAAAATATAGTTGAAAAAACTGAAAGGCACGCTATAGCAAACCCAACTAAAGAGTAAAAAATAAAATTTACTGAATAGAATCAACCCATTCAGCAAAATAATTAGCTTCAATAAAGCACATGCCTTGCTGATGCGCCATTGGAACACTCGACTTTTATTTCCTTGGCTAATACCGGAAAGGTCAGAACAACGTTTAGCGGGCTACGATAGTATATATAAATATGCATTATGTGAAGTCATATATATATATATATATGTTGGAGCAGAGTGTTGAAGCAAGGTTGTGTTTTGTCAATCGATTGATCCTATAAGGCTAACCGCTAATCATCGGTGGTCAGCCTGGTGGCACTGAAAATATGTATATATATATATATATATATATATATATATATTGTAAGCAAATAAATCTATATGTATAAACTTGGAAGTATGTTTGTCTGTGTGTTTATCCGTTAGGGACGCTGAAACTGCTGGACCGTTTTTGATGAAATTTTAGGGAATCTCTATAATAGCCTTAAGAAGGTAACTTCAAATTTTGGTGAGAAAAAATCGTTGAATTCGCTATTGAATTGCTCAAACTTTGCAAAGTCGAAATTTTCAAATTTTCTAATGAAAAAACAAATCTAAAAAGTAGCGAATACGAATTGGCACCCAAAAAATCAAACACCGGAAAATCAACGAGAAAATCGCAGCAGAGCTACTGAAACATCAGAAGAGCGTGACGCAAGCGATGGCAGCAACGCGCCGGGTCCCTGTTAGTATCTGATAAATGTAAATGTGTGGAAGAAAGTTCGCGCGAAAAGCAAAGATGAATTACAACTAAAGCAAAAACAAATTATAAGAGGAATCAAGTGCAAGAAGAATAATATATAGTTTACAAAAACTACAAAAAACATGCTTTAATAGCAAACCGAACTAAAAACTATATTACTTATCACGAAAAAGACGTCCAACTCAAACTTTGTCGCTCTGGCTAGCGCCATGTTGCTTGTGCAGTGCTGTGCAAGCGAGAGAAGCATAATGTGACCACCATTATAGCCGCTAGTAAAATTAGTCTGTAGCCGCACATCGTTTCTCTCACTCACACACCTTCTGGTCCCCCATTCGGAATGAAAATTCCCATCTCTAAAAGGAAGAAGGAAAGAGATGCTCTACCTTCTCGACCGTCTCAACGCCTAATTATAATCACTTATAATCACGTTTGTAATTAATTAAATATGAAATTAAATTCAGTTCATGTGGCAAACCCCACATTTGGGAACCCCCACGCAAAAATGACTGATTCCACGCAGCCATGACAGAAGCACCTACTACAGAGGCATCGGTTGACTTCAAAACAAACTCGGCGTCGGCTGCACATCAGCATTTGGATCGTCATGAAGTCAAACAAGACCACTCAGGTCAGGTAGGAGCAATACACACAATTCGATTTCCGCAATTCATGTCGCCAGATCGAGAGTTATGGTTCACACAGATCACGCCTTTCTTCGTGCACAATATTAAATCGGATTTGTCAAAATATTACACGATCGTCACGTCCCTCGATCCAAACACACAACACACTATGTGGTGAAAGATCCTCCGGAATCAGGCAAATACTAAAAACTAAAAATGGAACTTATATTACGTTTCCGTGTATCACAAGAAAAACAGTTAGTAAAGCTGCTAACCGGCCAACAAAAAACCTATCCAACTCCTTCGTGATGCGTGATTTAGCCGACAAGTCTATCTCCATGGAAGGACTTAAAACATTATGGCTTCAGCGCATGCCCAACAACATTCGATTCATTCTTTCTGAAGAGCTAGAAAACTTGGCGAAGATAGAGGAACGCATCAAGGACACATCATCCCAGTCAACGTACTGCGAGTCAATTAGTAAACCCAATTCGAGTGCCATTGGGACTCGACTAGTTGCGTTAGAGACGCCGATGCAACAATTGGTACAACAACTTAATCAAATAAATGTGTCAAATAACGACCAGCACAAATCGCGCAGAAACGAACGTACCGCTCGGCTACACCTAAACAGCAAAACGTCTGTTACTATCCCATACGTTCACTTAGTGGTGTCTTGTGAGCTTGTCGTTATTTTCGTCCCTCTGTGATTAAATTCGTTTTGATCGCTTTTAATATTTGTGAACTGGGTGTTTTTGATATTTAATAGATTATGCTGTGTATAATCATTTTCAAGTTGAATTTTTAGTGTATTTGGCTGTCCACAAATTAAATTTTCAAGTACTTTTATTTTACATTTAACAATTTTCCTCTCTTTACATTGTGCATTGTTTGTGTAGATTTTGCCTTTTTTTCCTGCTTAAATACGACGCTAGTCGGTCTCGTACATATATTTAAGTGCAAATGCATTGTGTTTTTCATCTTGCTATCGTTGGTTTTGTGGATCATATTGAGTTAGTTATTCTCTACCTTCGTACGTGTCTTAATTAAACTGTTGTTGTTTTATCTTTTTAAACAGTTTCCTCTACTAACGTTGGTCTATGGATCTTATTGTGTATAAGGCCCTATAAGAATTTTAATACTTGTTTTGGCTTTTCTAGGTTTTTATCGTTTTTTAATTCATTTTTAAATTTAAATATTAAATATGCGGTGCTGCAACTGTCCGTGTTCTGACACCATTTTGACGATGATAAATATCGCGCAGTCTGTTGTTGGATGTGCTCCAACGTGGCCCATTTAAAGTGTGCTGGGCTGACTGGAAGGGATCACTATAGGCTTTATGGCAGTAAGCCAGCCTGTGGTGGGTATATACCGTCGGGTACGTGACCAATTTTTAAAACTAAAAAATATCTAATACTTTTGTATCTTCGAATAATATTCTCGAGATATACGATTTGCTTTCCCTTCCCATAACCAAGAGCATCTATTTCCTCATCTATAAATCAACCTGTGACTATCACTAGTCCACCAACTTATAATTCCCATCCTGATCCACAACCAACACCATCATCATTACCCCTTTTGCCGTCCATTGTAATTCTTAATTATACCCCTCATACTTCTAATCACCCTACGTCTCCTGCACCATCTCTCACTAAACCTTCATCCACCAATATCAGCACACCTACTTCCATGCCTATAACTAATTCAAGCCACGGTAAATCACCCGTGACTTCTAAGTCCCCTCCCGTTCGTAGGTGTTTGTCAAGATTAATGTTAAGGCGACTGTTCAGAAATTTACTTTTTCTAGCCCTCGTTACATTGCGTCCTTCAAAATTTGTGTTCTGAAATATAATTTCTCTATAGTTTGTGATCCAAAACTTTGGCCAGAGAATGTTATTATTCATGAATTCAAACCTCTACGCACAAATATTCGAATTTCCTCAATCTCAAACATCGGTACCGCGGACACTACTCCTAAAACACAAGTCCTTACTCCCCTCAGAGAGTCACTCCAACTCCTATATCTTCTAAACATAACTTAATCATACACTTCCAGAATATCAGAGGTCTAAACTATAAAATTAATAGATTATTTTCAAATAGTTTTTCCTTTCATTCCTTTCATTTGCTTCGCGGGACATCCTACATTCCAAATTATTGAATAGTAATTTCTTCGCTTTTAGGAAAATTCATATTGGTTGTATTGCTGGTGGAGTGTTGATTTCTGTTAAGTCTTCATATAAATCAGACATTGTTTATATTGATGATACAGATGGGAATAAGTCCATATGGGTTAAATTATCCTTTTCAACTATCCATTTGTTTCTAACATTCTCGTATATTCCACCCTCATCTGACGAGTTTTTTTATAATGCACATCTTTTAGCTATTAAAAACGTTATTTCTTTAATTAAGGACTCCGATAAGATGTTAATTATGGGAGACTTCAAACTTCCATATATTTCCTGCTCGTCCTCCAATAATTCCAACTATGAAATCTCATCTTCGAGTTGTGAGTTTGTTCATGGATCTTTCCTTTCAGCAAGTTTACTATGTAACTCTTAACACATATCGAATTCTAGATCTGATTTTTACCGATAGTATTAATGATTTTTTATTACACAGAAGTCATCCCCTCTTTAATCCTACGGATGCTAATCACCCAACTTTGGAATTGGATATTACTCTAAGTATATCCAATCATCATTCTAATAATAAGCAGCTTATATCAAAAATCGTTTTCTGTTTTAAAAAAACCGATTTTTCAAAGCTCAACCATCTGCTTGCAAACACTGATTGGTCGTATTTGTACTCCTGTGATAATATCGAATCAATTTTTTAGCAACTTTATTAGGACACTTAAAACTTTGCACTGTTAAAATCAAACCTAAATGTAAACTGTGTGCAATTCCAAAGTTGATTGAACATGTTATCACTGATCAGCTTCAGCCTTACGTCCTTCCTTTATTAAGTACCTGCCAACACGGGTTTTCCAAAAGTAATTTATTAGAACTCAATTCATTAATCAATCTTACTTTTTTACAACAACACTAGATGAATACTATTTACACAGACTTTACAACTTTTACAACGCATTTGATAGCGTTTACCTTACTTATTCATAAATTAGATGTTTTCGGAATTCCACCCAACTTAGTCAGTTGGATTAGCTCTTATCTAACTTGTAATACTCAAACAGTTATCTTCAACACGGCCATATCCAATACTATTCGTGTAACTTCCGGTGTCCCTCATGGTAGTCACTTTATAATAATTTAATATCTTTATAAACGATCTGACGGCTGAAATAAAACATTCTCATGTTTTTATGTATGCTGATGATGTCAAACTGTGCATGTCCATTTCATCTCCCATTCAATTAATGTTTCTTCAAGATGATGTTGACTCCTTATCTCAATGGTGTTCCATTTACTACCCTCTACTTAATTGCGACAAATGTAAGGTCATGTACATTTACCGTAAAAATCTAACTATAACCAGATACTTTATTAACCCTCAAACATTAGAGCGTGTATCTCAATTTAACGACCTCGGAGTATTAAGGGACCCTAAGTTACACTTTGCTTCGCACATTATCTCTTCCATCAATAAGGCAAGAAGGGTTTTAGGATTCTTTAAACGTTGGTCCAAAGAGTTGAATTACTCCAACACTAATAAATAATTCTTCAGATCATTAGTTAGATTTATTTTCGAATATGGATCCTGAGTATGGGACCCTCAGTTCAATAAGTACAGCGATTACTTAGAATCAGTTCAAAAGCACTTGTTACTTTTTGCACTGCATAACTTACATTGGGATCCTAACATCCACCTTCCATCCTACCGATGTCGTCTAAGACTTATCAAACTACCTATATTGTGCAGTCGTAGAACGACTCTCCGTGTAATGTTTTTGTATAATTTAATTGCTGGCAGTATCTATTCCCCTTTTCTGCTTGGTAGCATCTATTTCAATGTACCTTCTCAGGTTACAAGAAGTTCTTTTCCAATTTTGTTGGTCTCTGTAAAACTACGTATCTAAAGCATGATCCATTCCATGTCTTGTGTTAAGCTTACAACCTACATTATTACCTGGTATCTATCACTTCTTCATAACTCAAAATCTAGGTATAAATAGGTGTGCTATAGTATATTTTAGTTGCCTTCTCCTTATTGTGAAGAAGTTAAGTCTTAGCAGTATTAAAATTTGTTGTATGTTTAGATGTAAAAGGCTGATGATATTATGTCTGTAGCCATGTTGAAGATATACGTTAATTTTGGTATAGTTTGCCAACTAAAAAATTAGCAAAACACCATCTGAACCAGTTCGACTTTGTAGCTGGGTGAATTTTGATACTACTTGGCACCGCCCAATGTAAGATCAGTGTGTGGTCACTGCGAAGCACCTAAGTCTACTAGTAAAGCTTAGTTGTAGTACAGCGTCGAGGAAATGTACTGAACTGTGTGAATTTGGCCCAGTAATTCAACCAAAAAACCAGCTCTACTCTCCCAAAATGTTCAGGCGGCAACACTCAATCAATAAATTCCGAAACGGAAAAACATTTACACATTTACGACTCTATCTAAGTAGTTTCCGTACTGCCCAGGAGTTTCGCAAACTACAATCCACAATCTCCCATAGACGACTTGCATTTATTCCCAGCTAACAACACAGTCATACATACTTATGGTAGGAAGGCATTCGAACTAAATTTAGGCTTACGCCGCCCATTCAACTTCATAGTCGCGGACGTTAAGTCAGCAATTATTGTTGAGGATTTTCTCGAACATCTTGGCTCGATTATCCACTTAAAATTAAAGCGTCTTTTGAATACTCTAACGCAAATCAATACAAACGGTTTTATTTCCCGCGATGATCACCAAAGCGTCTCACGATCGACCCCTATTCAAAATTCTATGATCTTATCAAAAAATATGCAAACTTAACAAACGTCAACAATTTCAGACTGCCGACATCGTGCGGAGTACGTCATCACATAACCACCTCCGGTCAACAAGTTGCAGAACCGAAACGCTGATAAACTGAAGAAAAACTACAAATCATCAAAGATGATTTAAAAACTGGAATGCAACTTGGTATAGTCCGCCCATCGAAGAGTCCCTAGTCTAGTCCATTTTAATTTCGAACTCGTCAGAGTCAAATTCCTCTTCCTCTATAGACTGGCTGTGCGAAACATTCCTATTTTCTTCCCAGTCGTCTAATCCCGACATAGAAAAATAAATTAAAATACCTTTAATCTACAATATGATCAGATGATCTACGTCAGGGTTAATACTTAAAATAGATTAAGAGTTAAATTTGTTGCTGAGTTCATTACAATTTTCAATTTTTCTCTCAAAAGGCTTATAGGTAGATGTCCTTCATCTTCATGTTCGTGAACGTCATTAAGTTTTTCCAGCCTTTGACTATGGTGTCTTAACCAACTTTTTTCCATAAATAATCCGAAATAGTCACATCATCTCTTAAAGTTGCTTTTTTCAATGCCACTGTCAGTTCAGGCTTTTCAAATGGAGGTGATAACAGTGAATTTCTGTAGTGCAGTTTAGTTAATCGGATACAATTTTGGTCCATGGGCTAAATTAGTGATGTGAAATTAGGTGACATAAGCATAGACGATATAGAACCATCTTCAGATTTGAGTTCATCTTGGTTTGGTTGAGAGGGAGCGTTATCAATCAGAAGAATTGCCTTTATTGGTCAGCCCTTTTCTTTTAAAAATGATGTTACCTTTTGAAAGAATACATATTTATTCAATTGGTGCAATAACAAAGGTAGAGTCGATTAAATAATTTCTTACTTGGGGCAAAAAGAAATGATGAAACCAATTTTTAAAAATTCCATTGGTCATTAATGCTGATTTTGAAAGTTTGTAGGCAACAGGAGTGCTCTTTTATTTTCCAACGTCAAGCAGTTTTAATTTATGCGATCCGGACTCGTTTGCACCAATTAAAATACCTTGCTTTTCTGATTTTCTTCCTGGAGCACGTCTCTCTATCATTGTCACATATGTTTTTTGTGGAAGCATTTTCCAGTAAAGTCCAGATTCATCCACGTTGTGAATTTGGGCGTTCACCAATCCCATCTCAGCTTTTTTGTCTTGCAGTTCTTAAAAAACGAATCCCATACCGCTTCTTAAAGGTTAGCAGTCAACCATTACTCGCAAAGAACTGACCATGAGTTCCTTTGAGTTGAGCATGCAGCCTTTTGCTTGTTCTTTTTAATGAAATCAATAATAAAGGCATTTTCCATGTGTGGAAGTTAATGCCCTTAATGTTCTTCAATTTCCTGGCCCAATCCATGTATTGCTAACGCAATTCAAAATTTCGTTTTCATTTTTTTTGGCACACATTGTGGATTTTGCTACTCCATATTTTGTTGCTACGGCAACTATAACTATATAACATTGTATAACTTGCCACATTTCAAGTGATACAAAATTTTAAACTCAAATGGCACTCAATGAAAGACACCCAAGTAACGGTAACATATCGAAGAAAACAAATCATAATGAATAATTAATGTCTGTGGCGCATTTTTGAGTTACTTAGCATTAATAAAGAAAGAAAACACTTTGAAAATTATTTCACATTCCCGAGTAGTTAGTGCAAAAATAAAAAAATAAAAAAAACGTGTTCACACTACCGATTTTTCACACTACCGATTTTTCACACTATAGAGCGTTAACACTATAGAGTGTCCACACTATCGAGCGTCGACTGTATACAATTTAATAAAATATTTATTAATTATATTATTATGTGTCTTCCATTTCCACAAAAAAACTAAGTTATTTTCGAAACACCTCAATATGTAATACGCTTTTCAAATGAAACTACTTCCTCAAAGTCTGGAAGTTATTGCTCTCTGTTTTGTTCATTTTGTGCATTACAACCTTAGTTGGGAACCCTTTTTCCTTAAGGGCACTTTTAATTTCCCTCGGATCAACACCAGCTCCTATTCCTTTTAAAAAAACAATCAGCCCTTTGCTGCTCCTAAGTTGATACGTGTAAAAGTATTTGGTGGCTTCGCTGAGGAATTTCGAAGCTATCCTGTAATTGTTTTCGGTGTATATTGGCAGTTTACTTTCGTGGACATTGCCTTTTATTAGAGGGACAATGTGATAGTTGTTGTTGCCCAGTCGTTTCGCTAGCTGAGAGACAAGATAATTTGAACTGCGTTCACGAACATACGGAGGCTTGGTTTGCTTGCCTGTTGGGGCCGCTTCTTTGTGTGTGTCTTCACCTAGAATGGCAAATCTATATCCTTCCGTGCCATTGGATTTGATTTCGTGGGTTGAGGCTGTAACGCTGATTAATTTTTTGGATTTGTTAACAGAGCTTGGGTTTTGCGGACTGCGTTTTCATTTAATCTGCACGTAGCGATCAATTCCAGTCTAAATTGCCGAACCTTTGGTTCGCGGAATAAGTTGCCGAATAAGTTGAGATAAATAGCTGAGGTTGTTTATGGTTTTGGTTTGTGGTGGATATGGGTGCTGCTAGTCTTCTCTGAGATGTGTGCAGTATTGTTGCTAAAGTCATTGCGGTGAAGGCATAGTTGTTGTTGTAGCTGTTGATGCTGTTGTGGTGGGTGGGAGTATTGAGAGCATCGTCATAGGTAATGTATACTGCGCACTCCTTGGGTGTTGTTGTTGGTAGAATTGTTTTCCAGTATTGCGGGAAAGCAGGAATGTTCTATTTGCTTATTCGCACGGCTGGTTGACATTGTTGGTGTTATTGTAGCTGTTTGGTAGTTAATTGCCACGAGTTGAGTGGGGGGAGAGACAGCTCCATGGTGTAAGGCTGATGGTGGTTTTGCGATCTGTGCGCTGTCAGGGGCCTGCGTCCAACCGGCATTTTAGAGTTTAGAACATTTGATTTTATATTGAATTATTGTTGTTGTTAATTTTGTTTTATGATTTGCTTTGTTTTGCTTATTTCGGAACGCGAGAGCAGACAACTAATCGACTTGACACTTCACTTGCGTATATAAAACTATTTATAGATAAATGATTATTTGCAGAGAAAAACATTGATTGTGCAATATGACAACATTTTTTAAAAATTCATAGTTTATGTAAACAAATAAACATGGAGAAGTGACAGTCACTGAATACCATTGAATTAATGCACACAGGAGTTGTAGCGTATGTTGTTAAATTTGGCGCGAGGAACATTTCAAAATATTTTTTTTTACAATTTTAAAAATACAATTGTAATAATTTAATTTCTTAATTGTTCTTTAATGGCAAATATATTTTTACCGGTTTGTCAAAAATATTAATAATAATATGAAAAATAAATTTCTGTGACACTTACGGTTTTGCCGAGAGTTTTACAAAACTCCCGAGGCCGAAAACTCTAGAGTTTTCTGTGACACCGCTGATTGTTTGTTTTTACAACCCTTTCTTACAGTGCCATTTCAATGATGGGTTCGTGAATAAACCACGAACCGCCAGACAAGTACCTGGCAATCTTATTAGACAAAAGGCTCACTTTTGGAAGGTATGCTATAATGCTAAAACAAACAGTACTCTCCGAAGCCATGAAAATGGAGTGGCTACTTTCCCTAAGCTTTTCTAGCCAATAAAGTCGAAATTTACAAAAGTATATTGAGCCCGAATTGGAAGTAGGCAGTGCACAGAATTGCGGCCAAAACCCACCTATATAAAATATGAGTGGTTCAAAGCAATGATCTATGGCAATTGCGTACATGGGATGTTGAAAGGTATTTAGAAGTCCCTAAAGTTGGTGACGTGTTTACAATTACAAGCCAAAAAATTTGGAACGGCTTAGTTCCCACCCGAACGCTCTAACCATATGTCTTACTGGCGGAAGGCTAAGAGCTCGTATAAGGAGACTAAAGCAATGCCACCCTGAGTATCTTCCTGACAGAGTCCTCTCTTAACATATATTTTTAATTTAAATGTAAATGCATTGAATTTTTTTGTATAGTCAATAGTTTTTTGTTAGATTTTATATGTAACTAGCTTACCCGTCCAGGCGTTTTAGTGGTTCAGTCTAGTGCACAACATTCATGCCGTTGTGTTTGCATCCATGAGAAACAAATTTTGAAACTCTTTGTCAAAGGAATTTTCCAATCCTATCAATAAATTTTTATATGTAAAAAATCTATTCTTGAGCCATTCGTTCCAACATTTCTCTAAATAGTTTTGCCTTTATTAGAGTTAAGTATAAGATAGTTAGTAGAACACCAATTAGATAAAGACTCTAAATCATTTTGAAGAAGTTACCGCTGAGCCATGAAAATAGTTTAACGTTTTCTGCGTACATTAAAATATGTGAGTATTTGAAAACAGTAGGTAAGTCGTTGATGAATATATTGAAAAGCAAAGGTCCAAGGTGATTGCCTTAATGGTCGCCAGAAATACCCTTTGAGTCCGACAATCAAGATAAGGTGAAAGCCATCGAACTAAGGGAAGAGGAAGACCAAACGCTTTAAGTTTTGTTAAGGGTAAAGTATGCCATACTGTGTCAAAAGCTTTGCTGAAATCAGTCTAGATAACATCGGTTTGACTACCTACCGAGAAGTTGCGGTTAACGATAGAGGTAAATTCCAACAGATTGATAACAATTAAACGGTTATTCACAAAACCATGCCGAGATGTACTTAAAATTGAATAGATATAGTACTATACCTGATCCTTAATAATTTGCTCAAACAACTTAGGAATAGCGCACAGCTTGGCAATACCCCTATAATTGGAGATTGTATAAGATAACTTCCAAATGCCTGGTAATGATAGAGTCTTAAGAGAAATATTGAATAAAGTGTAAAGAGAGACATCGACTGTCAGCACAGATTTTTAATATTGTCAGAACCAGGACTGAAGGAAGGTTTGATAAATTTTAAGTAACGTAATACTGTGTTATTGTCAATTGTAGGCAAACTAAAATGATTAAATACATGTAGAATTTTTTTAATTTTTAATTTTAATTTTCATAGGTAATATAGTAAGAAATTTTATTCATCTAATTAAATTTTAAACGAGCTGCAGAGTAACTAGAATAACCTACTAGATAACCAGACCATTTAAATTTTAAAAAAAAAACGATATACAATTTTTTGAAGTCTTCTACGTGAGAGACTTCTCGTTTTTCTAAGACGTACTCAAATAATTGCCGACCACCAATTTGGATTCAGACGTAATAATTCTACGATTGAACAGATTCACCGCGTAACCCACAAAATACTTAACGATATAGATGACAACAAATTCTGTATTGGACTATTCCTAGATGTAAAGCCTTGATGTTTTGGCACAAATACCTAATACATAAGACCCACTCGATTATCCCAACCAATTTGACTCAATTCTGTCAAGCTATATAAGAGGCAGATACTTTTATGTTAAGTATAAAAACGAATACTCTACACTACGCCCGGTAAGCACATTAGTTCCCCAAGGAAGCGTTCTTGGGCCACTCCTTTAAACTATTTTCACCGCAGACCAACCTCAACCAACACAGGTCTCTACAATGATAGCTACGTTTGCAGACGACATCATTCTTCTATCTGCCCATAAAAGCATAAATGCAGCAACATCCACTCTACAAAAAAACCTAAATAAAACCCTAAAGTGGTTTCGGAAATGGAGAATAAAAATTAACAACAGCAAAACAGTCCAAGTAATTTTCACTACCAAAACAAAATATAAACCAGTTCTCCTAAAAATTTACGGAAGAGATATAACAACCGGAAACGTAGCTAAGTACCTCGGAATCTACCTTGACAGCAAACTGACTTGGAAATACCATATTTTTAAAATACGAAACCGAATGAAACTTAAAATAAATGAATTGCACTGGTTGTTAAACAAAAAACAATCATCAAACCTATCTGGACGTACGGAGCGCAAATGTGGGGTTCTTCGAAAAAATAAAATCTACAATTAATACAAATACAACAATCGAAAATTCTACGTAAAATTACAAACGCTGACTGGTATATAACAAATGTCGATATACACAGAGACTTGAAGAGTTCCACAGTGGCTGAAGAAATAACTAGTTTAAGTCGGAGATACCAAACAAAAATAAGCCAACATACTAACAACGAGGTGAATACACTGCCTCTGCACGAACTCCAACAAAGACGTAGATTTCGCCGGTCAAGGCCTGTCGACCTAAATCTAAAATAAAACATAAATCATTGTATCAATAGTATAAGCACGCATTTATATATATATTTACCATTAGAACTACTCAATAATTATCACGACAAACATTATTCTAAAGCCACCTGTATTTTATCTCCGCTTATATATAAGCTTTACTGTCACATCTCTATACATTGTGAAAAGGTACTACTAAGAGTCCAAATTGTGTTGACAGGTACATTTCAAGGGGAAATCTTGAATATGGAATCAAGACGGTTAAAATCTGTATATTTAAAGTTGAACACTCGTTTCGGCTTAGCACAAGGAAAATTAGAATCAGACAAATAATCACCTCAAGAGTGGGGTGATAGACATCTTGAGGAATTGACAAAATTGGAGAGGATGTAAAAAGTAAACAGTTTTCATGGCAATTAGTAAACACAAAGTCAAGAGTGCGATCAATACTGTCAAATATGTAGAGAGAGAGAACCAACAATAAATAAACAAATTCGCTACAAATGGATGGAAATAAACTATTAGAGTTGTTAGAAGTAATCCACTCAATAGTAAGCAGATTGAAATCCCTTACGACGGTCAAGGTGTAAGAGTCATTTACATAACTTGATAGCGAATAGCGTTGGCATGCGATGCGATAGAGTCAGATAATGAAGGAGGGATCTAAGTGCAGGTTATAAATATATTGTAACTATTTAACGATATCTTTACACATATGAATTTTTAATCTTCAGTATCATCAAGAGATAACAGTTTTGAAGAATACGAAGAGAGAACAGAAATAAGGACACCACCACACCTGCGCTCGACACAATATTTCAGGTACGTAGAGTAGGAGTTATTAAAAATTCGGCGTTGAGAACGTCGGGATGAAGTCAAATTACAACAAAAGTTATAATGTCGAAAGAAAAAGAGAAACTGTAAAGAAAAATAACGTAGCAAGTTTTTAGTTTAGTCCTCTAACATTTTGACGATAAAGTGAAAGTTTAGATAAAGTGGCTATTTGACACCCTAGACGGGGAGTCTGGTGAAGTGGTAGTAGGTAAAGTGACACGACTTTTTGTACTTATTGGGACACACTTATAGACCACCATATGCGCAGGGCATAAGTGTTACAAATGACGGAAACTGAAAGCATGAAGGAAGAGCTTTCTCTTGGGCTGAAAAAAGTGAACTGGCGAATTTGAATATTGGAAGAAAAATAGCGTGAAATGTCATCACAAGTTGTCTCCTTATCCAATGCGGAAATGTAAACTTGTTTCCGACGCTCCAACACCTTTAATATACGGCGCTGAAGTAGTGGCAGTATTAGTCTGAGAAGAACTCTTAAAAAGAGAGGAATCAGAAGAGGAGTTAATGGATTGGGTAGAAACTCAAGATTTAGTTACAGTAGGTGGAATAGTATTAGAAGAAGACGGCCTATTTGTAGAGGTTAAGTTCACGATAACAGAGGGCAGAGTAGTTGGAGGAATATGGGTAGAAGGAGGCAATGTAGTGGGAGCGGAATATAGAGGTTGTGCAGGTATAGAAGCAAGTACAGAAGAGTAAGTAGATATAGATTGGGAATAGTAAGGGTAGGGTGGCAATGAGCAATAGGTTGGGGAGTGGGAAATGAGATAAGTGGCGCTGTAATATGCACAATTTTGTGAGGAGCAGGTGGCGGTTGTGTCACTATATTCGGTTGAATAGGCATGTAGAAAGTATGATGAATTATGAACATCATGGCAGTACTATTGACAAAACTCGATATCAATGGACAATAAAATAAATATTTTAACTTGAATGCAAACGGAATAAAAAACCACTTGAATGAACTACAGCTTTTCCTAGACTAACATATTTTGATATCGGGACCACACTATACAAGTAGCCAGCACATAAACATACGTGGATACAAGATGTACCACACCAGCCATCCCGATGGTACATAAGACGGACTGCTATAAGTATTAAATAAAACATTAAACATAACGTACTGCTCCCATTCCAAGAAGCCTATACCTAGTCGACAAACATACAAATCTTCGACTCATCCGGAACACTAAGAATAACAGCCGTGTACAGCCCACCAAAACACAATATCTCACAGTCGCAATACCTTGACTTCTTAAAAACCCTCGGACAACGCTTTATAGCTGCAGGCGACTACAATGCGAAGCATACAGACTGGGGCTCCAGAATATTAAACAAGAAAGGTAAAAACCTACAGGGTTCACTACTGTTAGCAAAAGCCTAATATCTTAGTACCTGTGAACCCACGTATTTTCCAACAGACAAAAATAAAAGCCAAATCTTGACTTATATATAGTCAAAAACATAGACTTGAATACGACCAGATCTAAACGATTGCACAACAATAAAACTGACTGGGATGCCTACCGGGACTACATTACCACAAATTTAACTACAAGCATTCGACTAAAATCACCCGGCAACCTAGAATCGGCTATAGTTCACCTAGACCATATAATTGGGAAGTCAGTATTGCAAACAACTCCGGACAAGTTAATACACCATATAAAGCAATACACATTACGTACGCTTCGCAAATTGATATGTACTAAACGAAAATTGAAGAAAGCATGGACCATTTGCGGATCCTCCGATGTGAAAAAGAAATATAATAAGGCAACTAAAGAAATTAAAAATATCTAAAAAATCAGAAAAATTATGAAATCACGACGTACAGAGCCTAACACCGACAAGTTGAACCGACTACTCCATGTGGAAAGCTACAGGAAAATTGACAAATAAACCAATACACCAGGCAACTATAAAAACGGACAATGGATTATGGGAAGTAATGAAGATAAGGCGGCAGTGCTATTGGATTATTATGAGAATATGTTTGTTGATGAACCACACAACGAAGATGACTGTAATTTGTAATTCCAAAGCCTGTTAAAGACGTGTACAGCCCAACATTATATAGATCAATTAGCTTACTTCAAGTGGTGTCAAAAAAAGGACAAATTGGGAGAAGCACAAAACTGTACTACTCTCGACCTCGCTAAAGGCTTTCATCAAATACTAGTAAGAGGTGGAGATAGAGCGAAAACACCGTTCTCCACCCCAAGGGGACATTACGAATTCATTCGCATGCCATTCGGACTAAAAAACGCACCATCAACCTTCCAAAAATTGATGAATACCGTCGTGGAGGACTATATAAACAAAACCTTCGCCGTCTATATGGACGGCATACTTATATTCAGCACTTCATTACAGGAACATATGTACAGTTTGAATAAAATATTCCAAGCGCTCCGAAGAGCAGAGTTAAGAAATAAAGTCGATAAGTGTGACTTCCTGAAAAAAGAAACAAAAATCTTGGGACATGTATTAAAAACACAAGGAATAAAACCACACCCGGACAAACGTTTATTAATTAAAAACCTTAAACTACCCATAACACATAAAAAAAAACATCCTCGGAATGACAGGGTTTTACAGAAAATTCATCAGGGACAACGCTGAAATAGTATCCCCTGTAACTAATAAATAAGAACAATCCAAGTTTTATATCGGTTTTCGAAAAACTAAAAGACATCATTACTAATTCATCCATTTTACGCAATCCAAACTTTTCGAAAACTTTTAAAATTGTAACTGATGCTATTTTTTTATATTTGGCAATCGGAGCAGTCTTATCCCAAGATGGACACCCCATGGCCTTGGCATCAAGAACATTAAGTTAACAAGAAATCCACTATGCAGCTATCGAAAAGGAACTACTAGCGATTGTATGGGCAGGTGAAGACTTAAGCCCTCGTTTACAACGACGGCTAATATGCTTAGAAGAGTACAATTTTAAACTCGAATACATCAAAGGGAAGGACAATAACATAGCAGACTTTCTAAGTAGAATATTTTTATTTTTATTTTTTTTCATAATTAAATTATAACATTTAACGCAGTAATAACACACATAAACTGCATAACACATTTGTCGGATTAAAGAATAATGATGTGAAAAAAAAATATTAGACTTAGACTAAATTAAAAATGATGCTAATTGCGCCGAAAAGGCAATGACATAGAAGGCTGATTCCTTCTTAGGGGGAGATCATGAGGGTGTAGCTAGCGGATTTGGGTGCGACAAAAGTCTGTAGTGATAGCGGCAGCTGTGAGCATTAATCACCTCCATAACAGTTGGCACGGCAAGATCCCTGAGCAGCGGGGTGTTGCGGACGTACCAAGGGGCGCCCGTAAATCTTCTGAGAGCCGTGCTCTGACACGCCTGCACTCTTCTGATGTTGTAGGCAGCAGTAGTGTCCCAAATTCGTATGGCGTAGCGCCAAGCAGGTGCCACTACTTGCAGATAGATGAGCCGTTTATTAGTTAAAGATAACTTATTCAATGGGCGGAGGAGCCACTCCACTTTCTTGAGCTTTTGGTAGCAGCGCGCTGTAACTACCTTAGTGTGTGCACGCCAGGTAAGACGCTGATCCAGGATCAAACCGAGATACCGGATTTGCTCCATTTGAGGAATGATGCTTGTGTTGTAAGTCAGAACCGGACAGATGCCTTGCCTTAATGTGAAGGTGCAGTGAACTGATTTCTCAGAGTTTATGGCTATATTCCAGCGCCTGGCCCATGAGTGGAATCTTTCCAGGTGCTGGACAATTTCTCCGCAGCTTCGTTCAGAGAGGCAGAGTTGAATATAACTGCCTTATCGTCCGCGTAAGTAGCAATAATCGAATGCTCATCTCTAGTTGTAGGCATATCAGAGGTATATAAGGAGTAGAGGACAGGAGCTGAGACACTCCCCTGCGGAACACCGGCTCTCATGTGCTTGAAGGTGGAAATTTTGTCTCTTACCGCCACAGAGAAGGTTCGTTGTTGAAGAAAGCTTCGCATTAGTAAAAACTGTTTGCCAGGCATGAGTAATTTTAATTTATGCAGAAGTCCATCGATCCATACCCTATCGAATGCTTGTTTGACATCTAGGAAGACTGCAGAGGAATACTGTTTCATCACAAACGCAGTAAGTATGTTATTAACGACTCGATGCAGTTGCTCGGGAGTGCCAGGGTGTGATCTAAATCCAAATTGGTGATCAGGAATGGCTTTTTGAACACCCCGTACTGCCAACAATCTACTCAAAAATAATCTTTCAAAAATTTTGGAAAAAGTTGGAAGCAGGCTTATGGGCCCATATGATGTGACATGGTTCTCCGGAGTACCAGGTTTAGGTATCACGGATATCGTTGCACACTTTCACTATGTGGGAAAATGGCAGATCCGCAGCTTGCTGTTGAACAGCAACGTCCGGAACAACACTCCCTTCCAAGGGAGTGCTTTCACCACCTTGTTGTCAATACGGTAATGTCCGGGGCTCTTCTTAGATTTCAGTCTCTGAATTTGAGTCACGACCTCTTCAGAGGTGACATGTTTAGTTGGACTGTGGTCTAAGATACATCTTGATAGGACTTCAGCTGTTTCCTCAACGTCTCCAGGGTCAGCCAGGCTAAAAGGCGTGAACCGGCTCTACAACTCATTAGCAAATGCTTCTGCTTTCTCGGTCTCCGTACGCAGCCACTGGTTTAGAGGCCCACGGATTGGAGTATGTCTGTGAGGCTGTTGTTTGATGCACTTGGTGGCAAGCCATAGATTGAAGCGAGACTTTTTCATTGGATCCACATTGTTGAAATGTTCCGATCGCACAGCTTGCATTACATTTCTCAGTTCTCGGGAAGCTCTCCTCCATGCAGCCATGTCAAATTCATTCCGTGATCTCATATAGCGACGTCGTAGCCTGCGTTTATATCTCACCAACTCCAGAACCTCAGGTTTTAAGAGAGCCTGAGGTGGGTTGGGTGAACAAGGGAATTGGTATGAAGAGGCTAATTCGGCGGACTCATGAATGTTCTTGGTGAACAGGTCAACCGAATCATCTATATCCTTGTCCGAATTGATTTCCATATTTAGGTTGATCCTTTCGTTTAGACACTGATGAAAGACCGTTATGTTAACGTGGGGAGGGAGCAGTCTGGACCGGCATACGATGCTATATGGAATCAATCCAAGTATAATAAATAGTGGGATGTGGTCTGAGCTAAGGCCAGACCACTCCGCAATGTCCAGAGCTGTTGGATGAATGCCAATGCAAAGTCTACTACGTCGGGCGATCTTGAGGAATCGTATGGGTAAAGGGTGGGTGCTCCGGTGGCGAGAACCTCCCTGGAAGAGTTTATTATACTCTTGTGAGGTTGATTTCCTCTTGGGGTGACAAGTCTGGACCCCCAAAGTCGATGTTTGGCGTTCCAATCCCCTCTGACTAAGAATTTAGGTCCGAGTTGATTGAAGAAGGTGCCGAACTGCTGCTCTGATATTTGGAGTCCTGGAGGACAATAAATGGCTGCGATGACCAGGATGCCTTGAGTTGTGTGAATACTGACAGAGACACTTTGAATTGAGTCAGACCGAATGGGTTCCAGCGGATGGTGGCATAAGGATGACCGGATGAGTAAAGCGGCGCCCCCTCGCATACGGTTATCATCCTGATGATTAGCAGAAGAGATTTCATATCCCTGAATTCTGGAGTATGTCCTAATGCAGAAATGCGTTTCGGAAATGAGCATGACATCAATCAAGTTGACAGCCATGAACACCTCTAACTCATTTCTGTGATTTAGGACGCCGTCAGCGTTCCATATGGCGAGGTTCATGTGTGGTCTGCTCATTTTTTAGACAATATGGCGGCGAGCATCTCCATCATCATGGTCTGCATTTCAATCATTATCTATGCTGAGCGAGTAATAATTATGACAATTCGATCCATTATTGCCAACAGGGTGAGGGAATGCGATTTGACGTTGACTTGATAATGGATGAGACTTTTGACGACTGTTAGGTAGAGATGTCTTGCTTGGTGACTGTTGTGGCTCGGAGTGAGGTTGAATAGGTAGTTGGACTGATTTTTGTTGTTGCTTACGTAGATTCTGCTGCTCACGTAGGAGTTTCTGTTGTGCCGGTTGGTGATACACCGATTTCTTAAATCCATCAGTGTACGACACCCCGTCAACAATCTTATTAGGCACATATGTCTCATGGTGTTGAGAGGCGCTTGGTGCAGGGCGTCTTGCCGCGAATCTCCTGGCAATCGCTTCCTTTTATTTAATGCAGCCTTTATAATTCGCAGTGTGCTCCTAGCAAGAAGTGCTCCTCCTGGTGCAAGAAGTTATGGCGTGAGCTTCGCCACATTTGAGGCACTTAAATTGTTTGCGACAGTACCTCTTAGTATGCGAGAACTCCTGGCAGCGATGGCATTGAGGTACATCTTTGAACGGATGAGGCGGCTCGATTTTAACTATTTGACGGCAAAGTCTCGTTATATCATAAGCCCCTTTGTTGCTGGCGTTGGGCTCAAGGTCCACAAAAAACAGGTTGAGCGGATCATTAGCCCTGCTTTTTAGGTTGTGCACGTTGCGTACAGAATGACCTTTGTCAGCAAGTTCTCGTTTAATATTCTCGACGAGGGTTGAGTGGTGAAGGCCGCGAATAACAATCCTGTATGCTCTTTCATCTTTTAACTGATACGAATGGAACGTAATGTTTTGCAGCTCAAGATGGCGTATAATACTACGATAGGCATCACTGGTGGAGGGCAGGATTCTCAGACCCTCTTTAGGAGATACCTTCAGCATGTATGATTCGGGTTAGGTCACAGTGTCAAGGTTGGCTAACAAACCATTAATGTTTGTGATGCCGACAATGAAAATGGGTGGTAGCTTCGGATAGTTGTTATGAATCCTTGAATCAGCTCTATTATTTATAATAGGATTATGAGTAGTGGTCTCAGGCCGACTGGTCGAAGCAGCGGTTTCATTGGCGTTTACAGTTTCCAGAGAAGGTGTTTTGCTCTTATTGGTACACACTTCTTCAAAAGAAAGCTCCATGTCAGAAGCGTCAGAATCGCTACTAAGTGGTGCGAATCGATTTGCATCCAAACTTGTTTTCTGCTAACTTTTTTCATACTTGTCTGTTTTAACGAACTTGGTTTACGCTTTTTTTTATACGGTTACTTGATGAGGGCGATGGAAACCACTCCAGCAACGGAGCAGCAGCTTTGTTCGAATGATGTCAGTGGGAGGAAGGCTATGTCTTTTGATGGCTATGTCACTGTGGTCCGCCTGGCCAGTAGAATTAAGAACGACGAAATATACCATTGGAAAATTGAGCTAGATATAAGCGAAGCTATCGCAGCTCAGAGGGAACTAGACAATCGAGAACAATCCGCCCAACCCCATGAAGAAGACATCAATAACATACGCACCCTCACCACTATAGTTAATAGATTTAAAAGCCAGCTCATATTAGTTAAAGAAAAGCAAACAACCTTAACAAACATATTTCAAAAAAAAGAGAATTTTTTATCGAACACACTTATATAGTAACGTAGCCTCTAACATCTTTCACAGGGTATTAACAAAAGGAAAAACAGGAATATAGTCAGAACTCGACAACAACCAATATAAAAAAATAGAACAATTCTTATTAGAAGAATACTCCGGAAACGAATAAATAAAATGTTACAAATGCAAAATTGGCAAGAGATATAGAATCCGAGAGTGAACTAAACAAACAAATCGCTTTATTCCACAAATTCGAAAGCGATCATTGTGGCATGATGCTAAAACAAAAAATCTATAACCCAATGCTAAAAATTAGAATAATTGTTATAATTAATAATTGCGATATATGCACAGGGGGAAAATGCGTCAAGAAAACTATTAAAAACAAACTTGCTAACACTGAAACCCCGAAAACAACCAACGAAATAGTGCAAATCGACACCTACGTTATCAGCAGACAATCGTTCATAATCTTTATAGACAAATTCTTTAAACACGCCATTTGCGTACCATTACAGACAGAAATAATTGAACTATAATGAATCATATCCAACAGTACATGGCAATTAAAAGAAAACCCACAAAAATTATCTTCGACAGCGAATTTAATTACGCAAACATAAGGGAGTTCCTATGAAAGAAACGCATATACTTTCATGCCAAAAAATCTAACAGATATACAGGAAATAGCGACATTTAAAGATTAAATAACACACTAACAGAAAAAAATAGAACCCTTACTATAGGAGACAAATTACGGATAATATCACAAGTGAACAAATCTATAATGTATTGTAACAACACAAATCACTCTACAATCAAATGCACCCCCCATGAAACACAGAACCAAACAATTGACCACACAACAATTTACGAAAGGCTAACATATAATAAAAATAAAACAATTAACAATGCTAACTAGAACCGATAAAATTATATAGAAAATAGGGAGGAAGGGTTTATTAAGAACTATGGAAATATAATTCTTCTAACATTAACCGAAAACTAAAGTATTTTGGCATTCCATATTCTAATATTATTCGTCATCCTCGACCTAACCCAACCAACAGTGGCAATAGATATACGAAGACATCTAACGACACAAATAGCTACAATAAGATCTAACATTGGATCAATAACACTAAATAAAAGAACGAAACGAGGAATAGATATAGGATTTAATCGACACACGAATTATACATACACAAATACATACATTCTCTACTAAATGATAGAAGAAAATTAAGATTGTAATGCTAAAATTAAAATTTTCCTTAGTAAATATTGAAACTGTTACATATAAACTTTTATTCTTAAGGAATTTTTGGAAAATGAATTGCTAATATTTTATTATAAGAATTATTATTATTACTATTACTATTATTATTATTGCTATTGAAAATCGAATTCAGGAGAATTCTCACCTAAAGGGGGGAGTAGTTATATGAGTGTTAACTCACAAATCGCTTCACAAATTAGCATTGTAGAATCAGAAGATGCAATCCACACAAAAGCCGACAATAAGAAATAACGGGAGCATCTTTTTATGTTCGACACATCAGCTTACCATCATAAAAGACAAAAACAAATTAGCAACTGTAGAATCAGACGGTGCTATCCATACAAAAGACGACAATAAGAAATAACGGGAGCATCATGCGATCGCCACATAATCCTACCCATCATAAAAGACAACGACCAAATAGCAACGGTAGAATCAGGCAATGCGAAAGTCAACAATAAAATAGAAACGCTAGAATCAGACGATGCAAAAGACCATTGTTGTAAAGCGAGGTTTCATTAGAATTTAAGTTAGAAAGTAAGTTTAGTCTAAAGTCCGAATTCGAAGAATAAAGACTTGGTGGTTAAGTATTATAATTAAAAGAAAATATGCTTAGTTGCATGATAGATTTTTTATTTTATTTTTATTATATCATTTATTTATTTTAACATCAGATTTCGTAATAAATTAATTATACATTTGTATAGAGTATAGCTCAGTCTAGCTTCACTACTAAGATATGTACTTCACAAGATTAAAATTCTAGAGATGTATTCAAAATATTCGTAAGGATAAGTGGAGGAAAAGGTTTTTTATTTAAGCTAAAACTAAACTAAGACTACATCTAACTAAGACTAAGAGATCGGTGCTATCAAAACCTAGTTTAAGGAATTGGCTGAAGTAGCACGGGTCTGCACTAGATTTATTTGTTTTAAATAAAAGTGGCAAGATGTAAGCCGACTTTTTCATCAATCAAGCACACATCTGTCTTTTTATAAAGTATATAAGTAAGGAAATAACAGGGTAAATTTAGTATCATTTTAAGTATCTTGTTTTGCGCCCTTTGCAGTTTCATACGGTGATCCGCTAAACAGTGACCCCAGAACAAGTAGCATTATAGGGACGAAATAAACTCTCTTTAAGTGAATTACTAGAAGGCTAGGCCGTTGCCTAGGTAGAATACCTTCCTGTGTACGGGAAGAACCGAAGTTACCACAGAGGTGACGGTGTAGCCATTGTTAAGAGATGAAACACTGTAGTAAACTGCAATTGAATAAAACAATAATAATAATAATATTATTATTATTATTGTTGTTGTTATTAATTATTATTTATTATTATTATTATTATTATTATTATTATTATTATTATTATAATTATTATTATTATTATTATTATTATTATTATTATTATCATTATTATTATTATTATTATTATTATTATTATTATTATTATTATTATTATTATTATTATTATTATAATTATTATTATTATTATTATTATTATTATTATTATTTTTATTATTATTATTATTATTATTATTATTATTATTATTATTATTATTATTATTATTATTATTATTAATTATTATTTATTATTATTATTATTATTGGCATTATTATATTATTAATATTATTATTATTATTATTATTATAATTATTATTATTATTATATAATAATATTAATTATTATTATTATTATTATTATTATTATTATAATAATAATATTAATTATTATTATTATTATTATTATTATTATTATTATTATTATTATTATTATTATTATTATTATTACTATTATTATTATTATTATTATTATTATTATTATTATTATTATTATTATTATTATTATTATTATTATTATTATTATTATTATTATTATTATTATTATTATTATTATTATTATTATTATTATTATTATTATTATTATTATTATTATTATTATTATTATTATTATTATTATTATTATTATTATTATTATTATTATTATTATTATTATTATTATTATTATTATTATTATTATTATTATTATTATTCTTATCACGACATTCATCAAAGAACTCTCGTATTCATCTCCCTTAATCTCAATACAAAAGTTTGTAAAAATATTTTCGGCGCTGATTTTTATTTTTAATTATTTCACATCCACTACTGATTAGTAGAGCTTTAATTGAGAATTCAGTTTACCGAAATTTAGCGGTCTGGCAGGTAGTTTTTCTTGTAAATATTTCTTATTGCTTTAAAAGCTTTATAATTTAACAAAAATTAAAATTAGACATTAAGCAAAAATCAGTTTTAATTTGTTCTACTTATCTTAAATACATTGACATGTTACTAAAATTGATTGTGCAAATTTTAAAAGTGTATCATTCCGATGAAGAAGCAGATAAGGTCATTTGCGCGGTCGTTTTGACCGTTATTGGTGGAATCAGTAATCAAAATTTTTGCTTTCGGAACGTATGAAATTAGGATTACTGATTTAGTCTTCTAGAATGGAATAAATGGCTTATGCATATACGTTTCGTAGATCATTTTGATCGTTTATGGAAACTATGAGTTTGTGGTCTTATTTATCTATTTGGTTATGAGTAATTTATGCTCAGCGTGTATTTGTTTAAGATACCTTTTTCTCGTCCTTTGTTCAATATTAAAAATGACGGAAACAACCGAGTAACGTATTTGCATACAATTGGTTTAATCTTGTACGGAAACTTTTGAAATGTTGAAAAAGGCCTTTGGAGACGAGTATATGGGCAAAACACAAATGAGTAGTATAAGCGGCTTAAGAATGGCCTCACATCTGGGAGGCAAAAACATCGGATAATGTTGAGCGTATACGAGTGGCAATTGAAGAAGATCGTCGTTTGACTGTGAGGCAACTAGGAGATGACCTTGGAATATCAAAAAGTACTGTTTTCCGAATTTTAATCGAGAATTTGGGCATGACTCGTGTGTTTTCTAAATTCAACCCAAAACTGTTCTCAGAACAACGAAGAACCATTCGATTAGAAATCGCTCGGAACAATCTAGAAATTTTTAATAGCGATAAAAATTTGATCAAAAAGGTTATTACTGGTGATGAATCATGGTTATGATCCTGAAACAAAACAACAGTCTTCGCGATGGAAGCTTCCATCCGAGCCTCGGCCAAAAAATGCCGGCCAAAGCAACGTCAAATCAATGTTGATTGATTGTATGGGTCGGATACTTTTGGGACACACATCGTAACTTTGATCTTGGGTTAAGCAGTCAATTTAACTGTCTTCAGTTTTATTTGTTCTCGCTTTTTCTGTAGGTGTTGTTTCTATATTAATTTGTTGTCTATGCCTATGCATAGAGCCTTAGATATTTGGCATGGTTGTCTGTTCTAAAGGCAATTCAGTTACTTGTTAAACGATGTGTTACAAACTTAGTTTTAGATGTATAATTAATATAAACTGTCTTGATGTTAGTACTTTAATGTTTTTGCGTTAACTAAGTAGTAGGGTGTCATCGGCAAAGGTTGCTAATATTGAAGAGTCCTGATTTCTTATATCTGCTGTAAAAATGGTATACAGCCGCAGACCTAATACTCTACATTTCGGAACTCCTTATTTCCCTTAATGTTGAGTATTCGTCGGAGAACTGTACGAAGATTTACCTGTTGGTGATAGAATACTTCAGTAATTGTGTGAAATATATCATAGCGTGGGCAGAGATACGTCTTTTCCCGGCTTTGCAATAGCAATAACTTCCAGACTTTGAGGAAGTAGTTTCATTTGAAAAGCGTATTACATATTAAGGTGTTTGAAAATAACTTAGTTTTTTTGTGGAAATGGAAGACACATAATAATATAATTAATAAATATTTTATTAAATTGTATACAGTCGACGCTCGATAGTGTGAACGCTCTATAGTGTGAAAAATCGGTAGTGTGAAAAATCTGTAGTGTGAACACGTTTTTTTTATTTTTTTATTTTTGCACTAACTACTCGGAAATGTGAAATAATTTTCAAAGTGTTTTCTTTCTTTATTAATGCTAAGTAACCCAAAAATGCGCCACAGACATTAATTTTACACATTATGATTTGTTTTCTTCGATATGTTACCGTTACTTGGGTGTCTTTCATTGAAAGCGAGTTGAGTTTAAAATTTTGTGTCACTTGAAATGTGGTAAGTTATACAATGTTATATAGTTATAGTTGCCGTAGCAACAAAATATGGAGTAGCAAAATCCACAATTTGTGCCAAAAAAAATGAAAACGAAATTTTGAATTGCGTTAACAATACGTGGAGTGGGCCAGAAAATTGAAGAACATTAAGGGCATTAACATTAACTTCCACACATGGAAAATGCCTTTATTATTGATTTCATTAAAAAGAACAAGCAAAAGGCTGCATTCTCAACTCAAAGAAACTTGAGGTCAGTTCTTTGCGAGTGATGGTTGACTGCTAAACTTTAAGAAGCGGTATGGGATTCGTTTTTTAAGAACTGCAAGACAAAAAAGCTGAGATGGGATTGGTGAACGCCCAAATTCACAACGTGGATGAATCTGGACTTTACTGGAAAATGCTTCCACAAAAAACATATGTGACAATGATAGAGAGACGTGCTCCAGGAAGAAAATCAGAAAAGCAAGGTATTTTAATTGGTGCAAACGAGTCCGGATCGCATAAATTAAAACTGCTTGACGTTGGAAAATAAAAGAGCACTCCTGTTGCCTACAAACTTTCAAAATCAGCATTAATGACAAATGGAATTTTTAAAAATAGGTTTCACCATTTCTTTGTGCCCCAAGTAAGAAATTATTAAATCGACTCTACCTTTGTTATTGCACCAATTGAATAAATATGTATTTATTAACTAAACTGCACTACAGAAATTCACCTGAACTGACAGTGGCATTGAAAAAAGCAACTTTAAGAGATGATGTGACTATTTCGGATTATTTATGGAAAAAAGTTGGTTAAGACACCATAGTCAAAGGCTGGAAAAACTTAATGACGTTCACGAAGAGACAAAAATTGAAAATGCTACTGAACTCAGCTACAAATTTAACTCTTAATCTATTGCAAAGTATTAACCCTGACGTAGATCATTTGATCGTATTGTAGATTAAATGTATTTTAATTTATTTTTCTATGTCGGGATTAGACGACTGGGATGAAAATAGGAATGTTTTGCACAGCCAGTCTATAGAGGAAGAGGATTTTGACTCTGACGAGTTCGAGAGGAGAACGTTTTTTCGACGGAGGCTTAAAGTATTTGATAAGGCTTTAACATTGGCTTCAAAATAATTTTTAAGCCCAAACACGATACAAGTTCTATGTAAACGAAGGGAGATTGTAATTTGCAATGTTTTCAAAAATAAAAATAAAACAAACAAAAATGACAAATTTTTTTATGAAATAATCGCATATCATTTAAATTTAAAGAAAATTTGTTATATTTTGTTGGAAAAAAAGATGAATACAGCGAGAAATATACAATATTCGATAGATATTTGTTTAATTGTTATGCTAATTTTTAAGTAGTGCTTATGATAAATATATACATATAATAGCTTACTTCTACTTTTGGTCCAATAATTTAAGTTTGATATTAAATTAGGTCAATAGGCCTTGACCGGCGCAGTCTACGTCTATTCTTTTTTGTTGGCTTCCTTTTGTTTGGTATCTTCGACTTAAGCTAGTTATTTCATCAACCACTGGGGCAACCTACAGGTCTCTGTGTATATCGAAATTTGTGATGTACCAATCAGCGTTTGTAATTATACGTAGCATTTTTGACTGTTGTGTTTGTATGAATTGTATGATGATTGTTTTGTAAATTAATACTTCGTTATTTAGTAAGGCTATCGATTTTTTGTTTAACAACCAGTGAAATTCTTTTATTTTAAGTTTCATTCGATCTCGTATTTTTAAATACATATGGTATTTCCATGTCACTTTGCTGTCAAGGTAGATTTCGAGGTAGTTAGTTTCTTTTTTTAATGTTATATTTCTCCGGTGAAATGTTATATTTCTTTAGGTGAACTTGTGCATATTTTGTTTTAGTAGTGAAAATGACGAACTGTTTTGCTGTTGTTAATTTTTATTCAGTATTTCCGAAACCATTCTAGGGTTTTATTTAGGATTTTTGTAGAAAGAAGGATAGTGTCATCTGCAAACGTAGCTATCGTTGTAGAGTCCTGGGTTAGTTGAGGTCGATCTGCGGTAAAAATGGGGTTAATGTGTGGCCCAAAAACGCTTTCTTGGGAAACTCCTTTGTTTACCGAGTGTAGTGTTAAGTATTCGTTCTTATACCTAATATAAAAAATTATTGGTCGGGAAAATCTAGTGGATCTTATGTATATGTATCTAAGTATTGTGCCTAACTTTTTCAAAGACTTTCTCGACATCTAGGAATAGTCCATTTCCAAATTTGTGGTCATCTATATCTTTAAGTATTTTGTGGGTTACGCGGTAAATTTGTTGAATAGTAGAAGTATTACATTGGAATCTAAATTGGTGATCGGGCATTATATGATTACGTCACGGGTAGCAAACTTATGGGTCTGTAAGAAGAACTTTCCATGCACTGGTGTAAAGTCTTATGCCCTGTTTAGAGTGGGCTAGGAATCGAATAACTGGTGATTCGATGGTGAATCGTATCACTTACTACAACAACCACAAGGAATAGTGACGTCATTCAGGGGTTGTTGTTGTAGAATGCGATACGAATCGCTGTGATATTTCTGACAGTGTTGCGAATATTTTGGTTGGAAATTGCCATTCCCAATAGTCTTCTTGTTTTGTGCGCTCAAACTATATACAGATGATCATGGCACAAAACAAAGGTAATTAAAAACTAAAATTTGACATTTTTTTTATAAAAATTAGTCCAATTAAGTCCGAAAATACGTTTGTGCACATAAATGTGCAAATGATTCTAAAACGCCTTTTTTTCCACAAATCGCAATTTTTCAATTTTTTCACTTCTCACAATTTGTCAACGTATGTATAACCAAAACAATGAACAGCTGATCATGATTCGGAATTGGCAGTGTAAACACCAAAATTCGATTCAGTGATTCAGCTGCACTTTAAACACGGTATTAGTCGTAATACCGCTTTAAACAAATTGCTTATATAGTCTAATGCTTCCACAGGACATTCTTTTAGTAATATTCAGTTTATTTTGTCGTAGCCTGGGTCTTTTTTGTGTAATATCGTATTTTGTAGTTGCAATTATTTCTTTCGTGGATATCTTTTTCAGTGCTACAGTTGTACAACCTCCGTTCAAAGGAGGTGTCATCAGTGGTAGTATTATTCTCCGTAAATACACTCTCGTAATAATTGGCTAATGCTGCAGCTTTCTCAATTCCTGTTCTAGCCCATGTTTCATCGTCCATTTTCAGTAGTGGTTAATGTATTATCTTGTTTGTCATTTTTTTGTGGCTTTCCATAGAGAATTCAGTTTTCAGAAGTTTTCAGTTCCTTACTCGCTTTGTTGTAGTTTTTTTTAGCAAATGGGGCTTTGATTGTTTTCGAACTTTTCTTAAGTTTTCTTTTCCTATTGATATGCCGTCGGAAAGAAGGCGGAGTGAAAACTTTGAGCTCTGTGCTCCTATGTGTAGGAGTCGACTGTAGTGCAGCTCTCTCGATTATATCATTGAAGAGAATCACTGCTGATTTTATATGGCTATTAGTCGTAATTGAAATGTATAGCGGTAGCGATCGCTTAATATAATCTCTGTAAGTTTCCCGGTCAGTGCTATGATTCTATACCTTGTTGATTTTACGTTCAGTTAATACGTTTTTTGGTAGTCAAGTTCGATCGGAGTATGGTCTGAAGATAAATCTAGTGTTGATTTTATTGCGATCTCTCTTATATCAATATATTTAATTATACAGAAGTCGATGAGGTCAGGTATTTTTTTGTTGTTAGTAGGCCAAAATGTTGGTTCGCCGTTGCTTGAGTGTGTTGCCTTTATTGTGTATATAGCCCTCAGTAGTCCTTACCTTTTTGGGTTGACATTCTAGAGCCCCAAGCCGTGATTTTTGCGTTAAAATCTCCATCGACAATAAAGCGTGGTCCAAGTGTTTGGATGATGTCAATATATTGTGTCAAAGTGATCTCGTGTTTAGGTACACTGTAGGCAGCTGCTATAGTTAGAGGTCCCAAAGAATCCGTGATTTGTATATTAGTTGATTGTATGTGCTCTAAATTATAATTTTTGAGTTCCATGGCTCGTTCCATCAGGTTGATTTTCAATATAAGTAACGTAGCCATTTATATGAAAGTTATGTTTACGTGTTAGGTGCATTTCAGACATTAAGGGGATGCCAATTTGGTTGTTGTCCAAGAATGTCTTGAATTCGAGTTTATGGTTATTGATTCCATTGGCATTCCATTCCATTATTCGTAGTTTATCGTCCATTTTGATAACCCATTCTTGAAATAAACGATGTAAGAACACTCATCATATTTGTCATTTGTTGGAGAAGTTGTATCATGAGGTCCTTAAGTTCTGTAAGTTCAGCCAGTTAAGTCCAATTTATTAGTGGTCTGATTGTTTTCTTTGTTGTCTTTAGAGGTTATTGACTGTTCCGATTTTGTAGTTCTTCTTTTGCTCACGGCTGCTGCTTAGGCATAGGACATCCCATTTTATATTTTCTTTGGGGCTTCAGTTTCTTATTTACGGATGCTCTTAGTAGAGTTACTTTCCTTGAGAACGGGCAATCTTGGAATTTTTAATGTTTTGAAGACTTTACAGCCCTTGTAGTTTGCGGTGTGGAATACTCCACACAATGCACATTTTACTTGGTTTTCTCTTAGAAGTCTGCAGTGTATTGTTTTGTGTCGACCTGCACATTTTACCCATATTGGATCTGTAGTAGAAAAATTTGGGCTATATGATGTTGTGGTTCAAATATGATTTTTGTGTTTTGCTGAGTTGTGTTTTTATATATGTTTTTATTGTTATTTTCATTCTGTATAGTAAAGAAGAATAATGGCAATGGTTTTTCGTCACCTGTTGAATGACATTATGAATATTCATGATTTCATGTCCATGACTTTTTAATTCGTCTTTTAGCTCTTCAATATCTATAGAATTGTGTACATTTCTAAGAACTGTCTTTAAAAATAGATCCTCCTTTGGTATAAATGTATAATACCTGTCTTTGTTTTGCTGTAATAATTTTATGACTAAAGAGTAGGATTGAATCTCTTGAATCTGTGGGTTGTAATCGCACTTAATTATTTTTTAACATTCATTTAAACATTCAGCAAATTATTGTCATCTATCTCAAACTTGTTTGAAATGCTAATTTTGGTGGGACAGTACGACTGCAGTGTTGGTTTTCTGTTTTTTGTTTGTGCTATTGTCAGATCCGTTGGTAGGATACTGTCTGTCACTGTTGCGTTTTGCTTGTAACTGTTTATTGTTTTGATTTGATTTGATATGTTCTCTACTTCCATGTTTGTTGCTGTTAATACAACTGCTGCTGTGACCGACGAGATAGATGACCTAATAGTGCTGATTGATGTTGTGTGAGACGCCATATGAACGGTTTTAACAGCTGGACTCTGTTCTTGTTGTTGTCGGCAGTTATAGGGGTGGGGGGCATTGAATACTCCATGGTGAGAAAGCGCATTATACGGCGTTGATGTGCTCTCATTAGTGATTTGTAAGGAGAGGGAGAGAGAGAGCAAGAAATTGCCCTGTATGCGTTTGTTGTTGTTGCTATTACTAATGTTGTTGATGTTTTCTCCACAGTTACATTGTGGTTTCCGTTGCTGTTTTGATCACTTGATGTAGATCAGGGGTGTGCAAACCCTATAATAATCATGCTCATTTGTTTTTGCAAAACTCTTAGGTATGGCATGAGCACTCCATGTGCACGTACATCGCTCGCTGGTAAGGTCTGCAAATACGCATTTGAAACACACACGCAATTAAACATTTCCTCAACTTCGCTTAATATCAGTATTTGTTGTTGTTTACCTTACGAAAACCAATTCGAAGCTGTTCATTGAAAAGCATTTAGAAAAATCGGGATTTGTTTTAAGTTGCAAATCTAATTATAATTATAATGAAATTGAGAAAAAGTGGATTTTTTCGTTTTAATCTGCATGGTAAAGCTTTTATATTTTAGAATGCTCTCCTGCTGTGTTGCCTTCATTTTTTGTCGATCTACATAAACTCACATTTCCTTCCACAATATTTCTTCGATATTTATTTTCTAGGAGCAACTTTGCGCTTTGTCATTTACATCTTTCATTTGACCTTTGTTAAGGCCAATCCGGTAGAGAATATTAGAAAATGGAATCCAAGAATGCAGAGCACATGCTTAAATGGAAAGTATATTTTCTTCTTCTTTCTTCTTAGTCCAGCACACGTCCTCTTAAGCATGGCTTTTTTCTCATTCATTGATACTGATATCACCAACATTAACTACAATCGGCAATACAGTTGGCAGCGTAATTCGTGCCAACAGCAGATTACTTGGAAAAGATATAGTCTATAGTACCTCATTTTTTTCAGAATAGGGGAAAAATAGCGTTCGAATAGATCCAATCCTCATCAAGGACTAGAGTTTGTCGTCCTTAAAGTTGCTACTTAGTCGAGTAACAGATTTAATCACAGGAAGAGTTGCGGTCCTGCAAAGCGTATCAAGGATAATTCATCGGTCAAGCAGCAAGTTGTATTTTTGCAAACCATCAATCCTGTTGGAAGAATCTTCTTATTAATCTTCTTATTAATCTTCTTCTTAGAGCAGTAGTTTGTAAGCTTGAATGCACTTCCCTCGTACTCTCCACTCTAATTCATTTCCATTCCCATATTCTTCAATTTTATAGAACTTCTTATTTACAATATGATTCATTCTATGTCTCTTGCAAATCTTTTAATACCCACTTTGGGTGTGCTGCTGCCCCCACATTTTCTTATCTTATAAAGACTAAATTGTTGGCGTCGTTGAATTAATGCATAACTTCTAAAGTTGTAACCTATATTTTTGCTTCTTGTTTGAATCGTCTATGTCATTGTAGGTATTGAATTCTAAATTTAATATTAGCTTTAGTTTAATCTTGCATGCTTATCTGTTAGGGGCTGTTGATGTTCTTATCTGTAGCCAAATATTTAGTATGCAGGCAATAAATTTGGTATCTCATCTTCACCAAAGAACTTAGCAATTAAGACCAGCTGAGCCCAGTCTATGTGACTGGGTGAATTTTGATGCCACATGGGCCTGCACCATGTGAGATCAGTGTGTGGTCATTGCGTACCTACTATGTCAATATGTTACAAAAAAAAAAAAATTGTATTGTCGAAAGCGGTAGTGTCACTTAAACTATAAAATTGTTTGTACATTGTTTTAAGATACCTAGCCAGCCAAAAAAACAAAGCTTGGCGTGCCAATACATTTTTCCCTGCACGTACCACCCCTGGTCGTTGTCACCATATGAGACAATAATGTTGGAAATGCGGAAGCTGGCGTATATATTTCTTCATAGAAGTTCTCCAAAGCACCCACTAAACGCAAGGTAACGTTGCCGTCCAAGCAGCATATAAAGCTTTATAAATACATTCATAAATACTCGAGAGCTCGACTAGGTACATTGTATTATGTTATGTTTAAGCCACTAATGTTTATAATATGGTAAAACGAGATTAATTTAACGAAAATAAACAAATGTTAAAAAAAAATTATTTTTTAATAAAAAATCAAATAACGTAAGAAACAAGTGCGGAATTCCTTTTCATTGTTTGATGAAAGTAATGGCGGGAAATATGGAGCAAAGGGAGCAGGAAGTAACATTACTTACTACACCCAATTCACCTATTCTGGGGTTCCACTCCTACCAACTAAGCAGAAGTGATTCTACAGAACCATGACAAAACATCTACGTCACACCATCAACACCGACCACATTAAGGCCTAACCGGCATTATTGGGTCGAATGCTTAGGTACGTGGCAAAGCCAAAAATCAAATTACACATATATTTTCTTTGTTGAACTCGAGCCTGGTATTAAAAAAAAAATGTTTGTTGTTAAACGGGTGTGTAACGCTGTAGTTGTAATAGGAACATCAAAAAAGTTCAGTGACTTGGTATAGTGCTACCGCCGTTAGAAATTTGGACACACAAGTCTTACCGGTGTATGAATTAGTAGAGTCTCATAAATCCACGAAATTCGATAAGCCTAAGAAAGATCCGGCTAGATGTGTCCACTGTGGTGAGAGTCACATGCTTTCCTATAAGGGATGCTGAGTCTACCACGTCGCAGAAGAAAGGAGATATACGAATAAAGGCAGCCTTCCCAGGCCTTAGTCTCCGACAGTGGCCAACCACAACATTTAGAATCTACAAGTAAGTGGAATAAGCGTAACGAGGGACACAGCTACGCCAAGGTGACCAGGGAAAATGCCAACGCCAACCAGGAAATCCACTCCGCTATCATAGACAAATGCTCTCCAGTGTGTTGGCAAATCTATGCAAATAAGCTTACGTACCTTCCTATGGAATGCCAACGGATTACGATCAAATGTTGAACGATTTTTGGCTACCAAACTTATTTGTGTCCTTTTCCAGTCTGAAACGCATATTTCTGATCTATATAATGATCTTATATATAAAAATCAGCAAGTTGGCAAGCTCGAGGTAGTCTGCCATGCCGAATAGCTCTTAACCTTGCAATTCAGTGGATCCACTGCTGTGGTAATGATAAAAGGCGCGTTTGGCAATATAATATTTGCGGCTGTTTTTATGCTTTCGCGATAAAAAGTGACACAGCAAGAAATAATCAATCGATTCGGAGCGGAGCAAGTGAAGTGTTAAGTCGATTGATCGTCTGCTCTCGCACTCTGAATTTAACTAATACAAAAAGAAAAACAAAGGCAAAATAATCAACAACAAGAATATAAAAAAAGGCTGTTCTGGGCTCAGGAATGCCTGTTAAACGCAGTCCCCGAATGTGCGCAGCACGAAAGAACAGGATCAGCCACCACTAAAAAACAGCATGAACGTACCCCACGCTCTAACAGCTGTCACCACAAACAACAACAACGCATACCTTATCACATCCTCAAGCTATTCAAACAAAAGCAACAACAAGAGGGACTTTAACCAAGCTTCCCGCTAATTTCGTGAGAGCACGCTCATGCTCTCCCGAAATACCTCAAACAGCTCCACACTCACAAAGTGAAAATAATAACGCATCATCAACACAAACAAACACAACCTTTCGCTCTGCCGCTCAACTAACTGTCAGATGTTCCATGGCTACAGGTAATATGCAGCCTGTGCCGTGGAGTGCACAATGCGCTTCACCAACCACGCCACTCTCCTCTTTTCCACCAACAACAACAACTATAACGCAGACATCAGCTGCTATCTCACTCTTCACAACAACGACCACGTCAACTTTCTCTGCTACAATGCCACTTTGCTCCCTCTCTTCAGCAACATCATTCATCAGAGAAACAACATCAAACACGCAAGTACCAAATTCAACCAATCAAAACCCACAATAGACAAAAACAAAAGGTAACCGTAGTAAGTTCTCTCCCAACAACACTTCCTAACAAAATAATAATAGTAAAAAAGGTAGGAGCAAAACACAAACGACAACACAAACAACACTGCAAAAGTACTGACTGAGCGCGCCAAATACAAATAGGTTCGAACTTTTCTCACAAGACGAAACTACTGAAAACGACAGTGGTACAGAAGCAACTTCTAATGCGCCAAATCTACCTCGGCAAAACTTTTGTGATCTGCTCACATAAGTTAGCTATAACCTTAAAATAATGTTTGAACTATGTACTAATAGTCTTAATAAATAAAAGAACACTTAAAAACAACGTAGTACGCATACAGACAAACGACTCGTCGGACTACTCGGCGGTGGTTGAAATGCTTAGAGATAACCATACTAAATACTACACCTTTAAGCCCAAAGAGGAGAGGGGATTCAAGACTGTAGTAAGGAATATGCACTACGCCACTGATCTTGACGAACTAAAGAATGAACTATCGGAACTAGGCCACGATGTTATTAATATCCACAACGTACAACAAAAACTAACAAAGAAACCCCTGCCGCTATTTTTCATGGAACTAAAAGCCAAAGCGAATAATACAGAAATATACATCACCACACTTATCCGCACAAAAGTCATCTTTGAGCCGCCGCAAAAGCACAGCACCTCAGTGCTCAAACTGCCAAAAATATGGTCACACAAAAAATATGCGCTGGCAAGCACAAGACTATTGACTGCCAACTAATAAGTGGAGATCAAATTAAATGCGATCTTTGTGGCGGCTCACACACAGGCAGCTATAAGGAATGTGAAGTATACAAACACCTATAAATTAAAAGATTTCCCTCACTAAGAGAGAAAAGCGCTAAAAAAGAAGACCATCAGGCAGAAGAACAACCATCACACAAAGTTAAAATTGGATTAACATACGCCCACAAAGCAGCCAGTAACCATAGAAACCCCACAAATCAGGTACAACCTCAACAAAAGATGTGAAGGAAAACAAAAACGAACCCAACAAAAACGAGACCAAAAACGCAGAAAATAAGATTGACTTTTCAAGCGATCGGGCGGAAATAAAACACATAATAAAACAACTAGCGCAGCAAATGATTAACATGATGAACATCATGACAGTACTATTGACAAAACTCGACAACAAAAATGGACGATAAACTACGAATAATTGCATGGAATGCCAATGGGATCAATAACCATAAACTTGAATTCAAGACATTTTTAGACAATAACCAAATTGACATCGCTCTACTATATGAAACGCACCTAACACGTAAACATAGCTTTCAGATAAATGGCTACGTTACTTATACTACAAATCACCTTGATGGAATGGGCCACGGAGGCACAGCGGTCATTATTAAAAGCACACTCAAAACATATAGAACTCGAAAATTATCATACAATCACACATACAATTAACTAATATACAAATCACGGATTCTTTGGGACCTCTAACTATAGCAGCTGCCTACAGTGTACCTAAACACGAGACCATTTTGACACAATATAATGACATACAGCAAACACTTGGACCACGCTTTATTGTCGATGAAGATTTTAACGCAAAAATTACGGCTTGGGGCTTTAGAATGTCAACCCGAAATTTTAAGGACTACTGAGGGCTATATACACAGTATAACACAAAACCAAAAAAAAAAAAACACTTAGGCCCCGGCGAACTTATCTTTTGAGATACTAACAACAAAAAAATACCTGACCTCATCGACTTCTATATAATTAAAAATATTGATATACGAAAGCTCGCAATAAAATCAAGACTAGATTTATTTTCAGACCATACTCCGATCCAACTTGACTACCAAAACAGCGTGTTAACTGAACGTAAAGCCAACAAGATATACAATCATAGCACTGACTGGGAAACATAGAGATGTTGTATTAAGCGATCGTTTCAGCTAAACATTTTAATTACAACTAATAGCGACATAGAATCAGCAGTGATTCTCACCAATGATGTAATCGAGAAAGCTGCACTACAGTCATCTTGTACACGTACAAGCCCAGACCGTAATGCTTTTACTTCGTCTTCTCTCCGACGGCTTATCAACAGAAAGAGAAAACTTACGAAAATTTGGCAAATAATCAGAGACCCATCTGTTAAAAAAACTACATCAAAGCGACCAAGGAGCTGAAAAAATATTTTATCGAACAAAAACGAAAACAACTAGAAAAGTATCTCCAAAACTTAAACTCGAAAAGATGCTCGGACTACTCTCTGAGGAAAGGCACAAAAAAATGACAAAGAAGGCAATCCATCAACCACCACTGAAAATGGACGACGGGACATGGGCTAGAACAGAGCCTGAGAAACCTACAACATTAGCCAATTATTACGAGAGTGTATTTGCGGAGAATGATACTAACACTGATGACTCACTACCTCCTCTGCACGGAGGCCGTTTAACATTAAAGAAGATATCTACGAAAGAAATAATTGCAACTATAAAATACGACATTAAACATAAAAAACGAGGCACTAGACTACGTAGGAAACCTTTTTGACGCGGTATTTACACTAAGACATTTCTCCGGTGCATGGAAACTTGCCGAGATAATAGGTATTCCTAAATCTGGGAAAGACTACAAAAAAGCTTCCTCCTACCGACCCATAAGCTTCCTACCCATGCAATCAAAAATTTTTGAAAAACTTTACAAATAATACCCGACCACCAATTTAGATTCCGACGTAGTCATTCTACGATTCAACAGATTCACCGCGTAACCCACAAAATACTTAACGATATAGATGGCAACAAATTCTCTATTTGACTATTCCTAGATGTCGAGAAAGCCTTGATAAAGTTTGGCACTATACTTAGATACATATATATAAGATCCACTAGATTTTCCCGACCAATGTGACTCAAATTCTGTCAAGCTATATAGAAGGCAGATACTTTTATTTCAAGTATAGAAACGAATACTCTACACTACGCCCGGTAAGCACAATAGTTCCCCAAGGAAGCGTTCTTGGGCCACAGTAACTATTTTCACCGCAGACCAACCTCAACCAACACAGGTCTCTACAATGATAGCTGCGTTTGCAGACGACACCATTCTTCTATCCACCCATAAATGCATAAATGCAGCAACTTCCACTCTACAAAAAAACTTAAATAAAACCCTAGAGTGGTTTCTGAAATGGAGAATAAAAATTAACAACAGCAAAACAGTCCAAGTAATTTTCACTACCAAAACAAAATATAAACCAGTTCTCCTAAAAATTGACGGAAGAGATATAACAACCGGAAACGTAGCATTTCAAGAGGAAATAAAAATAAAATAAAATGTTTAAGAAAATGTACCTGTCAACGCAATTTGGACCCATAGTACTATGTTTACGCAATGCAAAGACGGATGGCAGTAATGCTTATATGGCTACTCCATATAAGAGGAAGTATAATCAGAGGAAGAGTATCAGAGGATAACTCGGCTGCCATTCTAGGGTTTCCCTGACAATTTCAACAAAATCGATCCATCGGTTTCGACATCTATAGCCTAGATACATACAGACATACTACCAATTTTATTTATGGATAATCGCTTGCTGATACTTTTGCTACAATAATTTAATTTTCATATTAGATTTGATTTTGCTTCTAGTGAAGTGAAGTAAAGTCATATAGAAAAAATGTTAGCAGAAAGCAACTTGTTTGTGCAAATCGATTTACACTACTTAGTAGCGATTTTGATGCTTCTGACATGGAGCTTTCTGTTAAAGAAATGTGTACCAATGAAATCGGAACCCCTTCCCTCGAAACTGTTAACGCCAATGAAACCGCTGCTTTGACCAGTCGGCTGAAGAGACCCCTACTTATACTCCTATTATAAATATAATCGAGCTGATTCGAGGATTCAAAACAAATCTCCATCACCCATTTTAATTGTCGGCATCACAAATATTAACGGGTTGATAGCTAACTTTAACACGGTGACAGAGCTCGAATTATAGATGCTGGAGGCATCTCCTAAAAAGGGTCTTAGAATCATGCCTCCCACTAGTGATGTATATCCTTGTATTATACACCATCGTGAGCTGCTGAATATTACGTTCCATTCGTATCAGTTAAAAGATGAAAGGGCATACAGGATTGTTATTCGCGGCCTTCACCACTCAACCTTCGCTGATTTTGATAAAAGAGAATTTGCCCACAAATGTCATTGTGCAACGTGCACAACCCAAAAAGCATAGCTGATGGTCGTCCTCTCAACTTGTTTTCTGTGGACCTTGAGCCCAACGCCATCAACCAAGGTTTACTAAAGGCTTACTATATAACGAGGTTTTGCCGTCAAATAGTGAAAATCGAGCAGCCTCATCCGTTCAGATATGTACCCCAATGCCATCGCTGCCAGGAGTTCTCGCATACTAAGAGGTACTGCCGCAAAAAAAAATGAGTGCGTGAAATGTGGCTAAGCTCACGCCACAACTTATTTTACTAAAACACTTGATGAGAAACCTAAGTGTGAACTTTGCGGACGTTGAGGAAACAGATGAAGTCCTATTGAGGTGTATCTTAGACCACAGTCCAATAAAACATGTCACGCCTGAAGAAGTGGAAACTCAAATTCAGAAACTGAAATCTAAGAAGAGCCGCGGACATGACCGCATCGGCAACAAAGTGGGAAAGTCCTTCCTTGGAAGGGAGTGTTGTTCCTGTCGTTGATGTTTAACAGCATGCTGCGGACTTGCCATTTTCCCAAGCAGTGGAAGTGCGCAACGGTATCCATGATGCCTAAACCCGGTACTCCGGAGAACCTTGTCACATCATATAGGTTGATAAGCCTGCTTCTAACGTTTTACAAAATTTTGGAAAGAATATTTGTGAGAAAATTGTTGGCAGTAGCGGGCGTACCTTATCGCTAATTTGGAGTTAGATCGCAGCCTGGCACTCCCCAAAAAACTCAATCAAGTCGTTTTGCGCATACCAACTGCGTTTGAAGAGAAACAATATTCCTCTGCAGTCTTCTTAGGCGTCAAACAAGCATTTCGTAGGGTCTGAAAACAGTTTGTAAACTTCTCTGTGGCAGTAAGAGGCAAAACAAACACCATCAGTCACATAAAAGCCGGTGTCCCGCAGGGGAGTATCTCAGCTCCGGTCCTCTACTCCACGTATACATCTGATATGCCGACAACCAGATATGAGCATTCGATTATCGCTACTTACGCGGACGATACGGCAGTCGTCTTCAACTATGGCTCACTGAACGAAATTGTCCAGCTACTTAGCTGGATTCATCTCGTGGGCCAGGAGCTGGAACATAGCCATAAACGCTGATAAATCGGGTCACTGCACCTTCACATTAAGGCAAGGCGTATGTCAGGTTGTGACTTACAACTCAAGCATCATTCCGCAAATGAAGCAAATCCGGTATCTCCGTCTAATACTAGACAAGCATGACGTGTACACACACAGGTAGTTACAGCGAGCTGTTACCAATTGCTCAATAGACTAGAGTGGCTCCTCCGCCCTTCGAACAAGTTATTTTTAGCTAATAAAAGGCTCAACTATCTGCAAGTAGTGGCACCTGCTTGGCATTACGCCATACAAATTTGGCCACAACTGCCTACAACATCAGAAGAGTGTAGGCGTAACAGAACACGGTTCTCAGAAAATTTACGGGCGCCCCTTGGTATCTCCGTAACTCCCCGCTGCACAGGGATTTCTCCGTGCCCACTGTTATTGCTGACCGCTTTTGTAGATGTTCAACAAGCATTCGACAGAATCTGGCATCCGGCCTCCTGTGTATACTTACATTAGAGAACACCAGGAGTGTTAAATAAAGGGTATGTGAGCTGGCGGTTTGTTGGGGTCACCAATCTTGAGACACGAGGAACTCTCTATAGCAATATACATACATGTGTCGATGACTCCGCCCTGTTGGACAGTCTCTATCATCGCGGATGAGTAAAAAAGTCATATAAACTTATATCTGATTCCTAAAACATAAAATTAGCTGCGCGCAAATAAAGACTACACAGATTTTTTTTTTTGACATATAAAGGATAACATTAATTGCAGTAAATTGTGTGACATATTTGTATATGTGGCGCTAAGTGGTCCCTGTCTTTTAACACCTTGCTCTTGATACTGATTCTGATTAGGAGTGGCAGTATACCTCTGCCAGGGACTCTGTTGTGTTATTTGCCGCATTTGCGAAGAGCCGGGATCTACATCCATTGGTGCGTCTGCCTGCTTTCCATCAGATTTTTGTTCACGCTTTCTAAAGTAAGGATTTTTCATTTGCTGATTATACTGGGGATTGTGATTGCCACTCTGTTGGTTTCTTTCATTATTTTACCCTCTTCCCTGCTGTTTCTGTTTTATCCGTTGCTCTTATAAATTCCTTGCATAATTGGCAGCGAACCGGTATCGTTCATGATTCGACTCAATTTCTTGAGCCAAAGCAAATGTTGTCGGGGGATCAGTCGGGCGAACTACGAATAAGATGTCACTTAGTGTTTATAGCGCCTGAAGTGAACACACGCAATGTGTCCATTCTATACTTTACGTTTTATAGTTTTGTTAGTTAACAGAGTTAGTTTTTCTTTTTCGGCCTCTTCGTATAACTGTAGAGTGGTCGCATTTCCCTGTCGCAGGGTTGACATTTCCTGCTCTATTAAATGAATTGGAAGTTTGTCGGCGTAAGTAAAATTGAGGCGGGTAATTATTGTCTTGAAATTCGGCGGGGTATTGAAAGACGACAAAACCGAGTCTACCACGCCCTTTACCTTATTCCTAATTATCGCAACTGCCTGATAATGTTTGGAACTACCCTCATACTTTTCAAACAATTTATAAGCGGTGGGCACCGCTTTCCTCCAGGACACATAAGACTCGTGTTTCCCTTCGTATTCTGGGAGAGACTTTATTATGTCTAATGACTCTTCGCATTTCACACCCTCAATTAGCTTTGTGGCTTCGTACACTTCTATCTGTGGTGGGTTAGTCGCTATATTCCCTATACGCTGGTTTATCTCGCTAATCTGTTGGTCAAATACTTATTTTTGCGTCGAAATACTACACCTAACGGCGGCCTCAACTAACTGCTTAACCTGTGCTGCATCCATGTTTTCTTGACTTCGCCACCAACCTCCGTCACTACATCGGTTATTAATTATCTGTCTGACCACTATGAAACTATTAAACACGTCAAGTAGGTCTTCTAGCTCGCGTTCTTCACTCATTCAATTTAAATATTACTTCAATTTAACTCGCCTTGTTGGCACTAGTCACAAATTTTATTACAAATTTCAGTATTTTATTTTAAATTCCCAACATAGAAATGTTATCTCTTTTATTATTTATTTCACTAACTTATGGTTAGCAATTTACTCACATATTTCTCGGTGATCTCTTAGTCTAGGTGTCCTTTGTTGCTGTTGATGCTGATGGTTATCCGCCTTGTTGGTATTTTGTTTCTTCCCTCACTGCTTGATTACTTCGTAATTTTTTGAAAGGTGGTGGGTTTTTCAACTTAAGAAGTTCTTAGTGCGTTGTTGTCGAACTAATCACTTCAACTGATTCCACGTGTGTTTTCGTCTGGTATTTTTTTCAGTTTTCCTTTTTCAAAACGTACATCTTTAATTTCCGAACTTAATCAGTTCATTTCTTAATTTGTTGACTGATTTCACGTTTGTTCTGGTCTGGTATTTTCCAGTTTTCCTTTCTTCCCTTTTTTTAAAAACTATATAACACTTGAACCACGTTGGCCGCCAATTAAACAAAAGTCGTTGGGTTTTTTATATGTTTTATTATGAACAGAGAGCAGCTCAACGGCATGCTCACTCGAGTCTCGAAACAGAACTAACTTATACGTACTTGGGATGCTAACTCTAAGGCTAGCTTACTCCTAAGAATGTCGACATTGGTTCTCCGTCGTGCTGTTGCATGCGCGGTGTCAAGTTCAGTTCGCCGGACGTACCGCAGACGTACAGTCAGCTACCTTGCTTAGTTTAACGCCGACTCAGCGTTCTCCCACGGGCTGAGCATGCCGCTGCTCTGGTCAACGTATGGAAGTCTTATGCTATCGTGTTAACTTATATAAAATTAGACTAGACTATGATTAAGACTACAGAGAAAAACAAGGAAAACAAAAACCTGGAAATATGAAATTCAAAATGTTAGAAATTGTGTAAAGTTTGGGTATATAAAACATTTGAAATTTGTAACAAAACGAAGTTCTTCTTAGGTAAAGCCGTAATTTGCTTTGTTATGAGAATTTGATCAGCTTTATTAAAGGTTAATGGACAAGCGATAATAAGCGAATATTTGAAAAGAATGGAAATGTTAATGTGAATCATTCAACAGCTGAAACGATATAAAAGATATGCGAGTTATACGAAAGCGAAATGATACGAATTGTAATCCATAAATACGACTTTTGTGTTAATAATGTTAACAACGTGTTAATGTTCCTTAACCAAACAATATGAATGCATCAAAAACTTCGGTAGAGAGCTGGCAAATCAAAACCCAAGAGGAAGAAGATCAAGTAAAAACATAAAACGGAACTAATTAAATAGATAAGAAAATGCAGCTAATAGGAAGAACAGTATTTGTATTGATGTCACTAAATGTGACGAAAAATGACATTTTCACTCTAAACTTCTCGAAGATAAGACGATACAAGAAGATAAGACGATTAAAAAAGTGAGAGTTGTGTTTGCTTTGTTTAATAATGTCGGGGATGTTGTGATTGTTGTTGAAAATCAGAGGGAGGAGAGTGTCGGTTTTGGAGGCGTTGTCGGCTTTTTCATTGCCATATATTTGACAATGTTCTGGGACCCAGATGATAATAATTTTTGGGGACAGAGTTTGAAGGGTTTATCTAATATGAAGTGAATAAAAAGATAGATTATTGGTGTTAGAAATGGCGTATATTGAGTATGATATTAATAATGAGTCAGTGCAGATAGCAGTCTGGTGGGGTAATTTCTTTGCTATGTGGATAGCATTGAAGATGGCTATAATTTTTGCCGAAAATATACTGCTATGATATGGAAGTATATATTTGAGAGTATTGTTGTCAGTAACTATACTGAAGGATTTACCAGAGTCTGACTTGGAGCCGTCCATGTAACTGAAGTTAAATTCTCTGGGTGCCTGTTTTAAGTTAAGAAAATGTTGGCGGTATGTTGAAGAAGGCGTGGAAGATTTAGGTATGTCATGTAGTGATGTATTCAATAGGGAGTTGACCTGTACCCAGGGAGGTGAATTATGTCGAATTTTAGAGATTGGAGATGTAGGGGGCTCAAGTTGTTTATTTAGGTTAAGGGCATTTAAAAGAGGGGAGCGAACTTTGGGGTGTGTTTTTGGCATTACTTATTCTTATAATATAAAGAGAGATGTCAGATTCAAAGGTAAGGTTGTCGATGGGCGTAGTTTTAAAAGCGCCAAGGGCCATTCCAAGAGCTGAATGGTAAACAGACTTAATTCTATTGGTTTAGGAGACTGGTGCGTTTCCGTAGGGATTAAAGCCAAAATCTATTTTCGCCATTATAAAGAGTTTAAAAACTGAGATAAGGTTACAGCTGTATTTACTATTAGAGAGGCATTTGATGATATTGAGCTTTTTTGACAGGAAGGATATAATGTGATTTATATGATCTGTTCACTTATATTGCTTATTAAATACTATACCAAGGATTATAAGGCTGTTCACATCGGGGATGGTGGCAAGAGTGGAAGTAATGGAGGATTGACAACGCTTCTTTCTGCAAATGTGGATGTGTTTGCATTTGGGTATGAAAAGTTTAGCACCAGAATAGTCGCACCATTTAAGTATGTCCTATGACAGTGCTAAGTTTGTTAAGGTTTCTAATAATGTGGTAGTCATCTGCGTAGGCAAAGAACTCAAAGTATTTGTGAATTTAGATAGTTCTATTGAATTTATTGCAGGCTATTAGGAATAGGATTACGGATTATGGTAAGCTTTGTGGAACTCCGTTATAAAGAGGCTGTGCTGTAGAAAGCGACTATTTTGTATAAGGTTTTCGCTAGGCAAGAGTTAAGTGAGATAGGCCGGTATGAATTAAGGTATGTTTTGTTGAAATCAGGTTTGTTTACAGGAATAATTTTAATGAGTTTGTGATTTTGGGGTGTGAAAGAGCTAAAAACTTTATTGTAGTGATCGAGAAGTCTACTCATAACTGAGGGGTGAAGTTTCTTTTAGCATGGGGTAAGATATACGATCGAGTCCGTGGGTTTTACCTTTTAATTTTGAGAGTGCACCCACGAGTTCTATTGAAGTGATAGGGGAATCGATTTGAATTGCTGATGATGAAAGACTGAAGGAGTTTGTGAATGGGGATGTCCGGTATTTATCCGTGAGGAAAGTTTGGCTAAAGTTGGAATCATGTGATTGATGGGACAAGTGAGAAGAGAATTCTTCTGATATAAGCCGGTAATTAGTAATTTGATTTGTTGAAGCAGATGATTATATACAATGGATAAATAAGCGATATTTAAGTCAAAAAAAAAACTGTGGATTTTAGACAATATTTTAGATGTAGGAGTGTGAGGATTGATTTCCATCGCGTTTCGCGATTTTTATTTCCCGTTTAAATAAAGCGTTAGCTTTTTTATATCTTTACGTTACGTTTAAGAAGGGATCATTGTATGCTCTTTTGGTTCTTGAGATTTTGAAGGTGGGAGTTTCACCATGGCAATCTATGCTTGTTACGGTAGGAAGGGGAGGATTGTGATATGGAAATGTTGGCACTTTCTCGAATAATCTTAACACGACTTGCAGATTATTTGTTCGAATTGTGGCTATCAGGGCGGTGACGATGATATAATAAGGAGGACGTTGTGTATTTAAGCCAGTCTGCTGAGCCAATTTTGAATTTTGTAGTGGGTTTTGGGAAAGGAGATTTGCCAAAGAGAGATATAATTATAGGGTGATGGTCGCTGCCAAAATTATTAGTTTCAATTCCCCATGTTGCTTCTAAAGCAATAGTAGGGGTGACAAGTGTGAGACCAATATGTTTGAATGTGTGGTGGGTGCAAAAATGTGTAGGTTAAATATTGTTTAGAAGTATAAGAGGGGATTAATAGATTAATTTGATCAGAATTTTATGTGTGGTTGTTGTTTGGAGAAACCCATAAATTGGGCCAACTGTTGAAGTCTCTTGTTATAACAGTAGAGGTATTAAGGCAATTGAATATGTTTCGTAGGTTACGGATGGTGAACATTTTGTATGTATGATGATGTATGAGCAGATAATATTAAAGGTAATTTTGGAGTGATTTGTAACACCGACGGAGTCAAAGTCTTGATTTAGGGTAATATGATCGTGAATGAATAGTGAATGAGGAGGGCCACTTTTCTAGATGATCCATTGGCTGAATTAACGCTGTATAAATCATCATTCGAAAGTGAAGTGTCAATTCGATTAGTCAGCTTCTCTCGCGCTCCGAAATAAACAAAACAAAAAGCAAATCATCAAACTAAATAGACAACAACAAAAACACAAAATAAAATCAAAAGTGTCCTAAATTCAAAAATGCCGGCAGTACCCCGACTGGGCGCAGCTCGCAAAATCATCATCAATCCTACGCCGCTAAGCTGTCTCCCCCTACCCAATTCGAGGCAATGACCTTTCACGCTTCGGCTGCAGAAGAACAAAAGGACAACACCAATAAAAATACAAACGGAATCAACCAACAGTAACAGCGATGTGCTCTCAAAATTAATGCTTCTTTTTTTTTTTTTTTTCATTTTACATTGACATAGTAGGTACGCAATGACCACACACTGATCTCACATGGGGCAGGCCCAAGTGGCATCAAAATTCACCCAGTCATATAGACTGGGCTCAGCTGGTGTTAATTGCTAAGTTCTTTGGTGAACATGCTATACCAAAGCTAATGTCTACGTGTTAAATATTTGGCTACAGATAAAAACATCATCAGCCTCTAATAAACATGCAATATTAAACTAAATCTAAGACTTAATTTAGAATTCAGTACCTAAAATGATATAGACAATTCAAACAAAAATTTAGATTACAAGTTTAGAAAGTAAGTTATGCATTAATTCAATTAAGCCAATAATGTAGAGGTGGAAATTTCAGAGTTTAGAAAATCACGGCGAAGCAAAGTCTCAACGAAAACAATAATGACAGAACTGATAGGAAAACTTCTAAAATAAAATGAAGAAGGTTTACACTTTAGCCTAGCCTTCTAATACTTTGAAAGTGTAGTGGAAGAAGCAGAAGATGAAACTGAAGCAGTGACTGGTAAGGTTACCTGCGAAAGCCTAGTTTTTTTCTTAAGAATAAACTTATGGACCACCATATGTGCAGGCCAGAAATTAGCGCCACAAATGACAGAAAATACTTCAATACCAACTGAAAGCTTGAAAGAAGAGCCTTCTCTAGGGCTAGAAAAATTAAACTTATGAATATTAATATTCGAAGTGTTGCATGCTTTTGATGATATATAGCGTGCAACGTCGTCACAGGTTGTCTCCTTATCCAACCTGGAAATAAAAATATGTTTACGAGGATCCATCACCTTCAAAATACATGGCACTGGAGTAGAGGCAGTATTGGACTGTGAAGAACTCTTAGAGGGTGACAAAGTACGGGAGGAGTTAGAGACTTTAGTAGAAGATGAAGCAGAAGTTACAGTAGTAGGACAGGGAGTAGAGCAAGATGAACAATTAGTGGAGGGAAAGTTAAAAGCTACAGTTGAAGTGGTAGTAGAGGGGATATTGGTAGAAGGAGCTACTGGAATTAGAGCGGGATGGGATGATTGGTTAGATATTGAAGAAAGTACAGAACAATAAGTGGGTAAAGGTTGGGAAGAAGGGGAACAAGTTGGAGAAGTTGAAGCTGAAGTCACAGTAGTAAGACATGGAATAGAGGAAGTCGAACAAGTAGTGGAGGGAAAGTTAAAGGCGATAGATGAATAAGTAGTAGATGGGATAGTGGTTGACGGAGCTACCGGAATTTGAGCGGGATGGGACGATGGGGTTTATATGGAAGAAAGTACAGAAGAATGACTGGGTAAAGGTTGGGAAGAAGAAGAACAAGTTGGAGAAGTTGAAGTCACAGAAGTAGGACAAGGAATCGAGGAGGACGAACAAGTAGTGGATGGAAAGTTCAAAGCGACAGATGAAGAAATAGTAGAACAAGTTAGAGGGGATTGTGAAGAAGGGGGTTGAGGAGACGAAAAAGAAATAAGTGGCGCTGTTGTAGGCGGAAGATTATGAGGGGATAATGGCGTCAGTTGTACTGCATTAGCCGTTGGAGTCAATTCGAAAGAGTACTCCAAAAACATATTTGACCCAGCATCACATCTGAGGCTAGCTCAGTGAATAGTTTCTTAAGTTTTTGGTATTTAATTCGAATACGGTGGTACATCAATGAGAAGTCCCCCTGGCGATTGAGGCAGGTGGGGCACGACCACCTGATGCCACCACATGCAGGTTTAGCAGTACCGTAAAGTCGGTCATAGTCGCGACCAGTCAACCCAGCACAATTAAGGTGGGCGATGTTATCGTTATCGATGTTATCGATGTTATCGATGTTCTCAACTGTCGTGGAGCGAACAATGCCTTACGCCGACTCTGAGCACAACAATTCTGTAATACCAAACACCTATAATGACAACACCAATAACAAGTGGTAACAATAATTGGAGACCTGCATGGCGATTGATCGGGAAACTACTGACTGTTCAAAACATGGATTGGACCAGTAGCGCAACAATTAAGTTCGTAATATAGTTCTTGCTTTACCTCCTCGTGTTGGTCCCCGGGCAACTCCGTGTATAAATCCTTATACATGTAGGCCAAAGTTGCAAGTGCGAGATTGTCTAGTGTCTTATGCCTAGACTAGGTAACATGGGCCAGCAACCCGCGTTACCGAAACCAACCGCTACGGAAACCGACACAATGCCGCAGATAAGGACAGATAACAGGCGACCTATGGCTATCGGACCCGGACTAAGATTGGTTTCTGGAATGTGAAGACGCTCCTTGACTCTCAGAGTGAAGGACCTCAGAATGACAGATTCCTTCAATTAGAGCATGAGTTTATGCGATATAAACTGAACATATTGGGAGGAAGCGAGATAGGATGATTAGATGCGGGTGAGTACCAATCTCCAACGCGTAACACTGTATTTGTCTACTTCGGAAGACCAACTGGAAGCCCTCGTGGATATGGAGTTGGACTGCTGTTAACACCTACAGCACGCTGAGCCCTAATCTCCTGGCAGCCGCACAGTGATAGGATTTTAACGGCCAGATTCTGGACGAGAGTACGTCGCGTCGCCAATATACAGTGCTACACCCCCACGGATGGTTCGTTTGATGAAGATGAGGAGACCTTCTACAATCAATTGGGAGAAATTTATAATGCAACACCCAACGGCGACATTATCATTGTGATGGCGGACCTTAATGCCAAGGTAGGCAGCGACAACGAACGGCTCGAACATGTTATGGGACGGCACGGATTAGGCATCCGCAATGACAACGGCGACAGATTTGTTAACTTTTGCAATGCAAACCGTCTTGTCATAGGTGGCACCATGTTTGAGCACAAGGCCTGCCATAAAATCAGTTGGGTGTCAACTGACAAGCAAGCAACCTCCAACCAAATCGACCATTTGGCCATCAGTCGCCGTGTTAGAAGTAGTCTTCTAGAAGTCCGAAACAGACGAGGAGCAGACATGGGGTTGGTCCGAGATCACCATCTTATGATATCTACTGTACAATTACGCACTGCTGCCATTCGAAGATCTATCGACACAAGAATACCTAGGTTCAACATAAACCGACTGAGAGTTCCCACAGTACGCCAAGAACTAAGGGAACATCTCCCACGTGGAGTGGAAACAATCCGCAGCTCACTGCCCCCCACCATCCAAGACAATTGATGTGCTGTGAAAGCTGTTTTCGCATCAGGTGCTAAAAGGATTGTCGGTCGATCGCAGGGAAGCCATAGGGCGTGGCTTTCCGAGGATATCTGGAGAAGGATCAATGAACGAAACCACATAAGGGCTCGAATTGCAGCAGCTCCAGCAGCAAGGAGGATCGAGCTAGAGTCCCTATTTCGCATAAAGATGAGAGAAGTGTAGCGTAGCGTAAGACGTGACAACCCCTATCACATCAATGCGCTGGCTACTCAAGCAGAAGAAGCAGCAGCGAGGTGCAACAAGAAAACCGTTTAAAGAATCACCAAAGAGCTTAAAGGTTGCCGAAGCTCTACCCAACACCCAGTGAAAGGCTTAGACGGCTCGTTGCTAATACCGAATGAGGATCAACTGAAGAGATGGAAGGAGCATTTTGCTTCGGTTCTTAACCTAATATTCGCCAGGAAGTCAGACTGAAGTGTCCGTAGAATGAAATTCCAGAATTCGTACCACAACCCCCAGTTAGGAAGAGATTATTACCGCAATCAAAACATTGAAAACCAATAAGGCGGAAGAACTTGACGGCATACCTGTGAAGCTGTTTCGAGCTGCGCCCTCGGCATCAGCCGAGCTACTGTTCCCACTTGTCGGGCGAACATGTGCAGCCGAAAGTTTTCCGGACGAGTGGAAGAATGGAATGATCGTCAAGCTCCCTAAAAAAGGCAATTTAATGCAGTGCGAAAACTGGAGAGGTATCTGCGTGCTACCTGCTATAAATAAAATAAGAAAAAAAAAATAAATATTAAAAAAATAATAGCTAAAATCATCCTGGAGAGAATTAAAGAGCACCTCGAAGATCAGCATCGAGCAGTGTGTTGAGTATCGATCACCACTTCACCTGCTGTTCATCGATTTTGAAAAGGCGTTTGACAGTGTCAATCGGGAATTTATCTCGCGTGCGTAGGAGAGGCATTCCTAACAAATTAATAGCAATTATTAAAGCTACATATGATGAGTCCACATGTCACGTCTTACACAGAGGAAGGTTTTCTGAGGAATTCGAAGTCCAAAGTGTAGTTCGGCTAGGCTGCATACTTTCACCAATACTGTTTCTATTGGTGATTAGTGATGTGCTGAATGCGGCCTTGTCAACAGGAAATGGAGGAATTCGATGGACTCTTACATCTGAACTTAAACACCTTGACTACGCCGACGATGTTTGCCTTCTGTCTCACAGAATAATGGACCATCACCAAATGACAGAAAATGTGGAGAGGGAAGCAGGCATCGTTGGGCTGAAAATTAACTCGGCAAAAACAAAAAGGATCAGCCTAAGACCAAACCCATCAACTCATATATGTATTGCTGGACAGACGGTTAAGAGAGTAGATAGTTTTCAATACTTTAGGAGTATTATCTCAACCGATGGTGGAATCGAGCTGGATATAGGCAACCGTATTAACAAAGCAAAATCTGCGTTTGGGATGCTATCCACAGTTTGGCGAAGTAATGCAATTAGCTTAAACTCCAAGCTACGACTGTTCCGTTCCAACGTTGTATCCGTGCTACTATATGGATGTTGTACCTGGAGGGTGACCATCACTATCACGAGGAAACTGCAAACAGTTGTCAAGAGGTGCCTACGCTACATTTTTAGGATATTCTGGCCAAGCCGTATCTCTACCGAACATCTTTATCAGAGAAAGGACCATAAACCCATAGGCACAACCATACGACGACGAAAGTGGCAGTGGGTTGGTCACACACTCCGAAAGAGTAACATGTCCATAGCTAACCAAGCGATGCAATGGAACCCGCTTACTCAGGATGGCAGGATACGCGGCGGGCATTTCCAGAAAACGCACTCGATGGCGCCTAGGCATTGTAGATGCCCTAGGACCCACAAGGGGATATTGGACATAGTTAGTTAGTTAACAACAATAACAACACAACACCAATAACATGTCGTCCTCTTCTCCCCACATTTCACAAGCAACGGATACAACAGCATCATCAACAACAAACACACATGATCAAGATCAAAATATTAAAACAAAACAAATCGACAAACAGCTACAAAAACGCAATCGAGAAACGTAGTCAACCGAATATGTTACCAACAGCAACAAAAAACCAAAAAATAAAACACCGACAAAAATACCGCAACGGGAAACGCTACACTCATACTGGTTGAGTAAACCCAGTACACAAAATATGTTCAATTTGCTAGATCAAGACGACAACGTGCCTGCTGAAGAAATGTCGGTGGGGTAAGTAAAGAAGTCCCTGAAAAAACCATAGCACAGAAACCTCCCCCAATATACGTGCAGGATGTAGAAGAAATCCGTAACTTAGCCTCAACATTTAAGGTGACAATACAAAACAACTTAATAATAAAAACTCTAAAACATACAGGTACCTGACTCAATGTGTTACGCAGCGGTGGTCAAGATGCTACAGCACCACAAAACCAAATACTACACGTTTAAGCCAAAGGAGGAGCGGGGTTTCAAGGTTGTGCTAACAAATATGCACCATGCTACAGACCTCAGGATGATATAATAAACAAGCTAAAGGAGCTTGGTCATGAAACTATTAATATTCACAACGTGCAACAAAAAATTATAAAGAAGCCTCTTCCACTATTTTGTGTGGAACTTAGAAAAAAGTCAAAGAACACCAAAATCTACAAAATAACAGCTCTGCTTTGTAGCAAAATAATCTTTGAACCACCGCACCACAAACGCGTAGTTGTACAATGATCCAACTGTTAAAAGTATGGCCATACGAGGAACTTTTGCACAAGGGACCCCATATGTGTTAAGTGTGCAGGTAAGCACAAAACCATTGACTGCAAAATATGCAAAGACAGCCAAACCAAATGCGCACTATATGGTGGTGCACATACGGCTAACTACAAGGGCTGCAAAGTTTATAAAACAATTAAAATTCCTCGTTTCCCTTCTCAAAAGGAGAAAAGCGCTAAAAAAAGTGATTAATCGACAGCGTATCAAGAATCAAATAAAATTAAAGAGGTAGTGACTTACGCCCAAGTCGCATCAACTACTCAAGAAAACAACTCGTCAAAAAAACAATTAAAGTGCATATAAAAGGAACCTAAAATTAACCAAGACAAGGAAGCCGATAATGAATTAGTGGAAATCAAAGACATGCTGAAACAAGTAACCCAGCACTTGAATAAAATGATGAATATCTTGGCGTTACTAATAAACAAACTCGACAAATAAAATGGACACCAACATATAGATTCTAGCCTGGAACGCAAACGGGTTAAAACGCCATCTAAATGAACTGTCTCTTTCTAAATAATAACGACATTGATACATCATTAATCTCAGAATCGCACTGTACAAGCGAAGAGTACTTACAAATTCGTGGATACAGCACATATACAACAAACCACCCAGATGGCAGAGGACACGGCGGCACTCCCATAATTATTAAGCATCACATCAAACACAACGTGCTGCTCCCATTCCAAAACGTCCACATCCAAGCAACAACGGTCCAAATTTTCAGTGCAGCTGGCCCGATCACTGTATCAGCCATTTACTGAACTCCCAAGTTCAACATTACCCAGTCTCAATATCTGGACTTCTTAAAAATACTAGGACAATGATTTATTGCTTCAAACTTCAAGCAAGAGAGGCAAAAACCTTCTTTTTTTTCTCTTTTTTTCCTTTATATTTAATTTTTCTGTTGTTATTAGAACAACTTCAATTAAATTGTATGTACAAAAATAAACAAAACTACTTAAATAATAAGTGGGGATATAGTATAGTGTATTAAAAGGATCTATTACGGTGGTCGGAAGGGTGCGATCTTCTCAGCCGTCTCGCCACCCTAACTCCCCCCATTCTGCGTCGTTTTAGAAGGCGACTTGCCAGTTTATTTGTATGATTTTTCAACTTCTCTATATATTTTTTAGCCTGACGATTTATCACATCGCCAATTTTCGGTATTTTTAAGTCGTTTTCAAGGTCCGCCGTTCGCATGAACCAAGGGGCACCAGTAAGCATACGCAATGTCTTGGCCTGCAGTACTTCATGATGTTTGACCTAGCTCCCATGCCATACACCTGCAAACCGTATCGCCAAGCCGGAGCAATTATGGTTTTGTAAATGTTCACCTTATTTCCCAAGGACAATTTATTCCTCTTTTGTAAATATTCAACTTATTTCCCAAGGACAATTTATTCCTGCTAGTTAAAAGCCAATGCAATTTACCAATCCTCTGCCTTAAGGATTTCGTGATACTTGAAATATGCGTCTTGAAAGTTACCCGCCTATCCAAATACACACTCAGGTATTTGTAACCTGAATGGTGTTCCACCAGCTGGTTTCCAATGAAAACTCCCGGACAGAAATCCGGACGTAAGGCGTACGTCACATTGGTACATTTCTTTTTGTTAATACAAATGTTCCAACGTCGTGTCCAGTTTTCAAAAATATGCAAACGTGGCAATGATCAGATCCAGAGGATCCTTCAGTGGTATTTCTGACCCAGTGGGCATGTCGTGCATGAATAAGGTATAGAGTGTAGGCCCCAAAACGCTACCCTGGGGGACACCTGCGGAAATAGCCTTGATGCTAGATTCCACACCATCCAGTACCACTGAGAAGCAAAAACCTTCTGGATGCATTATATTCTGCAAAGATAAACCATATAAGTACAGGTGAGCCGACATACTGGCCAACAGACATTAATAAAATGCCAGATCTTTTAGACTTCTACATAGTAAAAAATATAAATAGTAATTAAATTCGTAACCAAACCAAGTCTGGATCTCTCATCAGATCACACAGCTATAGTCTTAGAACTTAGGAAGTTCCCTGTACTTTCGAACAAAAATAATTCCTTACATACTAACCGAACTGACTGGGACATCTTTAGAGACTATATCAATTTATACCTATCCATAGAAATTCGTCTAAAAGCACCAGAGGACATAGAATCTGCTTTAGTATTTCTCAACGACACTACTGAAAAAGCAGCGATACAAGCAACCCCGGATAAACCATCTCAACCAACAGGGTACTACACACCACCTATTCTGAGAAATTAGGTACGCGAAAAGCGTATATTAAAAAAGTACTGGATGTACACTTGATCCCCAGAAGTCAAAAAGAAATACAACAAGTCACTATGTACCTTCAAAACATTACACCGACAAAATACACAGAGTACTCGTTTTGGAAAGCTACAAAAAACAGACTAATAAAACTATGCACCAGGCACCAATAAAAATGGACAATGGATCATGGGCAACAACTAATCTAGCTAAAGCACAGATTGGCTATGTCAAAATTAACGGCAAACTCCTAATAGAGCTTCCACCAAATGCGGTACTTTATATACGCAATATAATTAATGCCCTACTTAGATTAAACTACTTCCCCAAAGTCTGGAAAGTTGCCGAAGTCATTGCGATCCCAAAGCCGGGAAAAGACCTATATCTGCCTTCATTATATATACCATCAGCTTACTACCTGTACTATCCAAAATATTCGAAAAGCTCTTGCCCATGCGAATCCCACCTATCCTGGAACGCAGCCACATAATTCCAGATCACCAATTCGGCTTCCGTGGAAACCACTCAACCATACAACAAGTACATCGTGTTACGCACAAAATAAAACAACAAAATTAAACAACCTCGATGACAAAAAAATGAGTATTGGAGTGTTCCTAGACGTAGAGAAAGCCTAGGGTAAAGTTTGGCACATGGATTAATCTACAAGCTACGAACTATATTTCCCAACAATATTGTACAAATGCTGGAATGTTCCATTACTAATAGGTACTTCTTCGGAAGGAAAAATCAAATGCTATAATCCAAAGGCATTCATGAGTATGAATAATAAAAATAATCTCCAAAGCAGGATGGTACATCACAAACGCCGACTTACAAATAAATTAATAGAAAAAAATAAAAAATCTAACTACAATAAAATGAGAGTATCCAACGCTCAGCTGCAGAAATCAGCACTACAGAAAGCATATTTTGCGTTCTCTCATATTTTCAAGTAGACAAAGAATTATAACACTACCAGTTTATCTATATCCAGTGATTTACAAAACAGCAGTGGAAATCCCAATGTAGCAGCAGACAAAATACCAACAACATTAGTAGTAGCAACAACTAGAAAAGCACTGGGGGCTTTTCCTTGCACTCCCTCTATACAAATCACTAATGAGAACACTATCAATGGCGTATCGTCCACTTTCGAACCGTGGAGTGCTCAATGCCCCCAACCGCTAACTCCTCTACCACTATCTCCAAAAACAACAACATCAAGAAGACAATAACCCAGACTCCAGCTGTTACAAACGTTCATATGGCGTCTCACACAACATCACCCAGCACTATTACGTCATCGATCAAGTCATTGATCTCGTCGGTCACAGTATCAGCAGTATCAATGACAACAAACATTCAAGTAGAAAAATATATCAAAACAAATCAAAACAATGAACAGTTACAAGAAAACGCAACCACACCAATCTTACCCACTCCCACCTTTTCGACCGTTTCAACTTTTCTTCCAATATCTGTAAATTCTGCAACTCTCATACAATTATCTCAGTAAAATATGTTCTCCCTGAATAATAAATAAATTTTATTACATTTTACTTTCGAAGCAACTAATTACAATACTCAAATTATTTTCTTAAAAAGTGTGTCTTTATTACTTTGTTTACAAACGGAAAACATCTGATCGAAATCTGATGACTTGGTTAGCAAAGAGTTTTTGAGATGAATTTTTAGTCATCGTAATCACTACATTTTCAACGAAATTGTAAATAAGGCATTCACTTCAAAAAAGGTCAGCAAACACTTCTGCTGAACGCGCCCAATATGACCCTTACTCATACATTTCTTCACCTGAAAACACAAACGAGCTCATATCAGCTCGCGCGCCTGCTTTTCATTCACATACCCTTTTTTAAACCAACAAAAATGCGTAGGTCAGAAAACAATAAGAATGTTCACAACATAGAAAACAAGTACGGAACGTAGCAAAAAATAAAAAAGGGGTGTGGCTGTGTCGGGGACACGGCCATTTAACGTGAATACGTCTACGTAACGCGTAATATTTTATGTGTGCGAATAATGCCCCCAACCCCCCGCTATTAGAAACAGTTCGTATTAAAGCTAATGATTATTTTGATTCTTTATATATCGAGTGTTGGAATTAAATTTTGGATGTGGGATGTGGTAAATATCTAGATACAACACCAAACTGTATCGCACCACTCACTTACTGACTTTTTTGCAATATGCACCACCCCGCTTTTTTGTTGCGTGTGCAAGCAAAGACCATACGTCTTTCTCTATCTTTCCTTATATTGGACCCGGAAGAAAAAATAATCGGCTTTCTCCGATTTTCCTTTCATTGTGGATAAATTATGTATATATACAAATAACTACTGAAATAACTTTACAAATTCATTGGTACCGTTTTCGATGGGTTTACGCAGAGACGGCCACGGACATGATATGTTGATGTCTGTTGTACGGATGAAAATGATGCACAACCACGCTTTGTTGGTGCGTGCGCAAAGGCAAATTTATTTTCCTCTTTCCTTATCTTCGCAGAAGCTCAACTGTTTTGATATCGTTTTTCAATAAGTTTCACTTGGACATTTGCCATAGTGAATTAGTTTTATTCCTTGAAATTTAATTTTTCCACTTATCTAGCGCAAAAACAGTAGTTTTTATTTACGTACATATGTATTTTTAATCAATATTAGTTATTTACTTAGTAATTTCTTTAAAAAAAATAATACAACTCAAACGACCTCTTTTTTTCAATCATAATTAGAAGCATATTGACAGCATTTTAGTATTTCGATTTTGAAGAAATTTATGGAACCCGGCGCGTTGCTGCCTTCACGTGCGTTTCGCTCTTCGGTTGTTTCAGCAGCTCAGCGCTCTATCAACTGCTACGATTTCCTCGTTGATCTGCCAGTGTTTGACTTTTTGGGTGGTATTATATGAATATATTGTTATATATTCATGAGCTCTGTAGGAGCCCATCATAGAGCACAAGGCTTTTAAATATTAGTGCGAATAAAGAGTAAATGTGTGACAGTATTGGTGCGAAAATACTCATTGGGTTTTTCTATTTCACATCTTTTGCATTTGCTTTTTTTTTCTTCATATTTTTGACGTAATGGGTTTCTGTCCAAAAGCAACCCCGTTGTCGAGCAGAACAACGAACAAAATTCCTCAGTTGCTGTTTAATCTTAGAGTATACTCTTTGAACGCACCACATACAAGAAATGTTAAAACAACGTTTACAATAAAAAGAAGCCACCGAAAAATACTATAGTGTAGTAATATATATAGCAGGGCTTCGGTCCGTTGCTGCCTTCTGCGCTCTGTCTACTGCTGCGATTTTCTCGTTGATCTTCCACTGTTTAGACCTTTTCGGTGGCATTTCGCACTCTTAATTTTTTGATTTTTATTTTCATTCGAATATTTGAACATTTTGACTTTGTACAGTTTGAGCAGCATTGCCGGCAAACTCAATTCTCAGAGGCGGCTACTTTGCTTTTGTGTTTTATTGTCATACAGTTTGAGAAGCTTTAGAAAATTGAGTTGGTCTTAATATTTAGTTAATTCCACTATTTTTCGCACCAAATTTATCCACAAACATGCTCCATGTTGACATCTACCAAATGTACCAATTTTAATGGTGCTCAGTCAACGGGTGTCGGATTCCATAGCCATCAAACAAACAGACAAACAACAAAACAAACATCCTTTTATATATATATATATATATATATATATATATATATAGATTAGTTATTAGTTAGTTCGTAAGTTTAGTTTAGTTTATTTTAGGTTCAAGTTTCAATATTATATTGTAAAGTAACGTAAGAGAATTCGGTGAATATCCAAAGTGCCGACGTGGAAAAAGAAATAAAGTCAATCTGTGTCGTGCTGTGATAAGAAACAGACGTTCGTATTTATTTGCCTACAACATCAGAAGTGGGATACGTAACTAGAAAAAAATTTTGTTTTTCTTTCGTCGGGTTTCGGAAATGGTTCCTATGTGTGTGATGAGTACACTGCGAAAGAGTTCCGTGCGTGGTACAGAAAGTTGGAACTGTCCTCTCATGGCAATAAACACACGATGTCGGCTCGTATCAGTGAAATAGATGAAAGTTGCAGTGGTAAATGTACGAGCAGGGACGACGAGTTTATGGCTTTACAATTTACGTAATAGAAAATGAAGTGACATACGAAAACACAAGTGAAAATGCAAACGAAATGCCGAATGAAGAACCAAACGAAACGGCAATTGAAGTGACAAAGGAAAAGACAATTGAAAATACAACCGAAATGCAAAATGAAAAGAAAAACAAAAATGTCGCGACGAAGAAAGAGAGGAGGGGGAAACACAAATGAGACGGCAAACTAGACGGCAAAGAGGTGCGACAAAAGAGAAGCAAACAAATGAGATGAGTGACTTGAAACGCGACCAAAGGGGCGCGACAAAAGAAAGGCAGCAAAAAACAAATGGAAATCCTAACCAAAAGACAAACGGAAAGTCAAACGAAATGACAAATGAAGAGAAAAATGAAGAGCTGCGACGGCAACAAGCAACAATAAAAGAGTTCAAACTTATGAACAAAGAGTGGATGTTGTTGCGTTTCGAAAGAGACTTACTCCGGAGAGAAAATGACAAAGAGTATTCATTTATATATAGGTTACATTTCTCTCTTAAAAAAGGCAGGAGAGACTTGTCAGGCACGATAATAATGGGACACTGTTTCTGTACATCAACAGAATTGTTGGCTGTTCAACTTATGAAGCGTAACATTTTGCTGTTGGTTTGCTTGGGTTTGCAAATGGATGGACGTCGAACTGCCGTAAAAGGGGAAAATATTCAGTGAGACAATGAAAACCAATTCAATCTCATACACGCACCACACTTACACAACCAGGTCACTCACACAATAGCAAGTTCTTATTTTTGTTTTCAACTTCTTGATGACAATTTTCGGTTGTGGCAGAAAACGAAATCCATTTCAATAGAAAGTTCAGTAAATGCACATTCGTTGAACAGCCGAAGAAACCAAAGTGAAATTTCTAACTACTTTCGAATTTTCATAGGTCAAACTATTATAAGTCGAATATCTCCATGACTCGAATTGAGTACGTTTATAGTGAAAAATCAATATAATATGTCTTCCATAACTCGAATATCCCCATAATTTGAACTTTTTTCATGGTGATTCGAGATTTGGAAGTTTGACTGTACGAGAAATACGCACAGTCCGCGAAGTTCGAGTCTCAATCGCGCAAGGCACGTTTCGTCATCTTCACTTTGTGTTGTGTTCTTTAGTCTTCTTTCCTTGTAATCAGCAATAAAGAAGAAAACAAATGGTCTAGACTTTGTTATTGGGTGAGCGTAGCAAAAAAGAGGAATTTTTATTCCCGCATGCGCCCCACTTCACAAAACAGTCATAAAGTAAATTTTCGATTGTCGTACCAAATGTATCAGAGGCCCCGAGCGCGTGTTTCCTTGTTGAGTTCAAATTTGCGTGCACAAAAAAAGTATACATATTCACGCAGGCATATATTTTTTCTTTGTCTTCCCTTGTGTTCGGCAAATAAGAAAAAAACAAATGTCACACGCTTTGTTGTTGCGTGGTCAAAGGCAATATTTATTTGTCTTTCCTGTATTCGCAGTAGCTTTCATTTTGACATGGGACACTTGTAGTTTCTTGCTGTTTTTTCTGTTTGCCTGGTAGTAAAGGTAGAATTAGCTGTATTCAACTTCGAATTTTTGACACACATAGCGCAAAATATGCATTTTAAATCAATTTTAGTTATTTATTTTTATTAATATATAATAAAATCAATACAACTAATTGTGGGATTTGTAATAAAAAAACTCTTATTCCTCATTCATTAAAAAATCGCGCCAAACCAATACATGTTCCTTTTTCGCTATCATTCCCACAACAATATCAATATAATTAAAATAAAAATGGGTGACGGCAATCAAAACAACCAAAACAAAGGTGATATACAGAAATTCCTTTTCAAGCTAGTTCGCGCCAAGTACACAAAATTGAGCAAAACAATACCAATACAATCAAAATATGAATGGGTGACAACCAAAACAAAGGTGATATTCCTTTTCACGCTAATTCGCGCCATGAACACAAAATTAAGGAAAACACAGCAAGAAGGGGAAACAGCGCTTGCTTCGATTTCGCAACAGGCACCCACCTCCTAACATTTCTGTTTGCCTGATTACTTCAGTGCAGTAGTTAGCACAATGAGTTTGCTTCACAGCGGCATGCGCTGGTTTTTTGATGTTAATAGCAGAAAGATAACAGATTCTAATAGCGCCCATTTAGGAAAATGGTTTAAAAAACTTAATAGAGGAATGTAAACTCTATATGAATAAGTTCTCTCTGGAAATTAACTGTTGAGAGGAAATAGTGAATCGGCGGCGCAGCCATCTCAGGATCGCAATGAAATTAGCTTGTGCGACTTGAAAGAAATAAGTCCGTGGTACGATGGTGAGACGCCTGTTGGTGGATGGCTTTTACATGTTGCTGCTTTAAAGAAAACACACAACATTAGTGATTAATTAATACGTGGAATACCTGATCGTCAATTGTGTGTAAGTGCGAGTATGTGGCGCTTTAAATGCACAGATTATCTGCTTTCAACATTCGTCAATGTTCAATTGATGCCAGAGTATTCGGCGCCACTTAGGAGTGCTACTACAGGGAGTAAAACGACCAGTCGATGCTACAATTGCAAAAGTTTTGGTTATTTTGTGGCCGAATGCAAAATCCAAAACGGGAATTTGGAGCTTGTTTCGATTTGGCAGACTTGGATATAGTAGGTGATTTGTTGGATAGACTAGTGACTAGGGTGTTCACAAAATTAGATTTGAAGAATGAGTTTTTCCATGTTTTATGGATGAAGAATCTACAAAGTATACGTCTTTTATCACGCGGCTTGGGTAATTTGAGTTCCGTAGAATGACATTTGGACCTAAAAAAGGTCCTTCATTGTTTCAAAGGTTTATAAATAAAGTTTTTGCGGACATGGTTAAGGAAAGAAAGTTATTATATATTTAGATAATACAATGATTTCTACGAATGAGGTACAGTAGTATTTCAGAATATTGGAAGTGATGTAGAAAAATCTAGTTGAGGACAGCCAGAATTGAGGTTGGACAATTGCGAATTTTTACAACGTGTAGTGTAAAGTATTTAGAGTACACTATAGACTAGAAGGGCATAAGGGCAGACGAATCACATGAATGTAACGTAGCGTAAGAGAATTCGGTGAATGTCCAAAGTGCGACCACGGAAAAAGAAATAAAGTCAGTATGTGTCTTGTTGTGAAAAGAAGTAGACGTGCGTATTTATTTGCCTACAATAGACAACTTAATACTACAAAGCCTTAAATAAGAAGAGCAACTGCAATTAATAAGAGAGTGGTAGACGAGATATTTGTAACTAGCTCTCTTTTTTCTCTGTTAGTTCCCGTTATGCGTTAGTGACCAGAGCGCGAACAGATAACTAAAGCTTTACGATTGGCCCCGAGCTACCAAACCTTGGAGAGAATAAGTTTTCCTACTAACAGAAAGCCCAAACAATACAAATAAAAGACAGTATCACAAAGTCTCTCTCGACTTTCCAACAGTGACACATCAAACCCCAAATACGTGAGAGTATCCGCTAAAAATTAGGGAAAGCCGCTAACGGGCTATTCCTGTTTCGCTGTCTATAGAGCTATAACGCTTCTCAGAAAGGAAGTCATATCAATATCAACGCTCCGCGATGGCAGTCTTCTAATGCTTGTCAAAAATATTGGAAACCGCTGATATATTTTTGAAAGCTAAAGAGCTCACTAGAATATGAGGTATTACATGCAAATTACATGAATCGCTCAACAGAGTTAAGGGCACAATCTATGCTCCCTACCTCAACAACATCCCTAAGGAAGAAATCGTCAAGGAGCTAATGCCTCAATATGTAACCTCCGTCTACAAATTCAATAAAATCATTGACGGAGCCGGAACCACCAAGCCCTCAGGTGTAATTCTCATTCCATTTGACCTGTACACCTAGCCAACTAAATTTAACATTTCTTGAAACATAAGCAATAAGCCCGCCGTCTAACCTATTTTCTTAGTTACCACCTCCATCACTTAGTGCAAACAAAACAGAACCAAAAAAAAATTATCATAGAATCAACGTCCAACGTCGGACTCTTTCATTTCCATGTTGTACACATAGAACTTCATTTCTTAATTCCAATGTCTAATGTAGTGCAATAGAATATGAATGGATTTAAAAATAACTATCACGAATTAACTATACTAATAAAGGACATTAACCCGGACGTTTTATGCATACAAGAAAGAAATATATAAGCAAAATATAATAGTTTAATTTAATATATAATAAAATCACATAAAAAACATGTGAGTACTGGTTCTGGTGTTTTAAAAGCAATCGCGACTTTGACACCAGCGACAGAACACGCAAAGAATGGCCAATTAAGTGTGAAGACGCTGAAGCATTATTACACCTTGCGAGTGACTCAACAAGCAATTTCACACCGTCCACGTCCATGGGTATGGTTCAGCAACTAGTCAATTGGGTATGAACTCAAACCAAACGAAAAAAATCATGGGATGAGCTCGGTTATGCATCAACTTCAACGGCCAAACCGAATATTCATGGCAAGGAGGTAATGCTGTGTATCTCGTGGGACCAGCTCGGAGTGATCCACTATGAGCTGTCTGAATGAAATGAAAACATATTTGCTCTATTTAGTCTAAAAGTTATAATAGTCTATTACTTTTAGAGTGAGGATGAGGAAAATTGAACATTTTTGCGTCGAGGTTTGAATTCATCATTAAGAGTCCATCGAATTCCTCTATTTCCTGTTGACAAGGCCGCATTCAGCACATCACTAATCAGCAATAGAAACAGTATTGGTGAAAGTATGCAGCCTTGCCGAACTACACTTTGGACTTCGAATTCCTCAGACAACCTTCCTCTGTGTAAAACGTGACATGTGGACCCATCATATGTAGCTTTAATAATTGCTATTAATTTGTTAAGAATGCCTCTCCTACCCAAGGCACGCCAGATAAATTCCCGGTTGACACTGTCAAACGCCTTTTCAAAATCGATGAACAGCAGGTGAAGTGGTGATCGATACTCAACACACTGCTCGATGATGATCAGCAAGGTGTTGATGTTGTCGACACAGGAGGATCCAGAGCGGAAACCTGTTTATTCGGCGTCGAGTGTGTATTCGAGGTGTTTTTTAATTCTCTCCAGGATGATTTTAGCTATTTTGACCACAGCAGGACGCACGCAGATACCTCTCCAGTTTTCGCACTGCATTAGATTGCCTTTTTTAGGGAGCTTGACGGTCATTCCCTTCTTCCACTCGTCCGGAAAACTTTCAGCTACACATGTTCTCCCGACAAGTGGGAACAATAGCCCGGCTGATGCCGAGGGCGCAGCTCGAAACAGCTTCGCAGGTATGCCGTCAAGTTCTACCGCCTTATTGGATTTCAATGTTTTGATCGCGGTAATAATCTCTTCCTAACTGGGGGTTGTGGTACGAATTCTGGAATTTCATTCTACGGACACTTCAGTCTGACTTCCTGGCGAATACTCGGTTAAGAACCGAAGCAAAATGCTCCTTCCATCTCTTCAGTTGATCCTCATTCGGTATTAGCAACGAGCCGTCTAAGCCTTTCACTGGGTGTTGGGTAGAGCTTCGGCAACCTTTAAGCTCTTTGGTAATTCTTTAAACTGTTTTCTTGTTGCACCTCGCTGCTGCTTCTTCTGCTTGAGTGGCCAGCGCATTGATGTGATAGGGGTTGTCACGTCTCAAGCTACGCTCGATCCTCTAGCTCGATCCTCCTTGCTGCTGGAGCTCCTGCAATTCGAGCCCTTATGTGTTTTCGTTCATTGATCCTTCTCCAGATATCCTCGGAAAGCCACGCCCTATGGCTTCCCTGCGATCGACCGACAATCCTTTTAGCACCTGATGCGAAAACAGCTTTCACAACACATCAATTGTCTTGGATGGTGGGGGCAGTGAGCTGCTGATTGTTTCTACTCCACGTGAGATATGTTCCCTTAGTTCTTGGCGTACTGTGAGTACTCTCAGTCAGTTTATGTTGAACCTAGATATTCTTGTGTCGATAGATCTTCGAATGGCAGCAGTGCGTAATTGTACAATAGTTATCATAAGATGGTGATCTCATACCAGCCCCATGTCTGCTCATCGTCTGTTTCGGACTTCTAGGAGACTAACACGGCGACTGATGGCCAAATGGTCGATTTGGTTGGAGGTTGCTTGCTTGTCAGTTGACACCCAACTGATTTTATGGCAGGCCTTGTGCTCAAACATGGTGCCACCTATGACAAGACGGTTTGCATTGCAAAAGTTAACAAATCTGTCGCCGTTGTCATTGCGGATGCCTAATCCGTGCCGTCCCATAACATGTTCGAGCCGTTCGTTGTCGCTGCCTACCTTGGCATTAAGGTCCGCCATCACAATGATAATGTCGCCGTTGGGTGTTGCATTATAAATTTCTCCCAATTGATTGTAGAAGGTCTCCTTATCTTTATCAAACGAACCATCCGTGGGGGCGTAGCACTGTATATTGGCGACGCGACGTACTCTCGTCCGGAATCTGGCCGTTAAAATCCTATCACCGTGCGGCTGCCAGGAGATTAGGGCTCAGCGTGCTGTAGGTGTTAACAGCAGCCCAACTCCATATCCACGAGGGCTTCAAGTTGGTCATCCAGAGTAGAGTAATACAGTGTTACGCGTTGGAGATTGGTACTCACCCGCATCTAATCATCCTATCTCGCTTCCTCCCAATATGTTCAGTTTATATCGCATAAACTCATGCTCTAATTGAAGGAATCTGTCATTCTGAGGTCCTTTACTCTGAGAGTCAAGGAGCGTCTTCACATTCCAGAAACCAATCTTAGTCCGGGTCCGATAGCCAAAGGTCGCCTCTTATCTGTCCTTATCTGCGGCATTGTGTCGGTTTCCGTAGCGGTTGGTTTCGGTAACGCAGGTTGCTGGCCCATGTTACCTAGTCTAGGCATACGACCCTAGACAATCTCGCACTTGCAATTTTGGCCTACATGTATAAGGATTTATACACGGAGTTGCCCGGGGACCAACAGGAGGAGGTAAAGCAAGAACTATATTACGAACTTAATTGTTGCGCTACTGGTCCAATCCATGTTTAGAACAGTCAGTAGTTTCCCGATCAATCGCCATGCAGGTCTCCCTGGACTAGTGATAGATACAGTTTAATTTATAGATGTGTAATTGAAGGTGTATCAAGGTGATTGAGTATATCGCGCTTTGATATGGGAAGGGAAAGCAAGGGAATATCTAAATCGTTAATCTCGAGAAGGTTAGACATAGTTTTAAAATCAATAGTTTATTCTTAGTGAAGCTTTCTGAGTTTTAAAAATAGATCAGGCATCTGACGGTACATACCCGAAAAATCATATTTACGCTTAAAGCAGTCAGGACAAGATCATCGGGTTCCATAACAGGTTGGCTTACTGCCGTAAAGCCTGTCGGATCCCCTCCGGTTAGTCTATCACACTTTAAATGGAGTACATCCAACAAGCGACTGCGCAGTTCTTATAAGCGTCAAAATAGTCTTTGTTAGTACAGGGACCGTTGCAGAATAGCATATTTAATATTTAAAATTAAATATAAATTAAAAATGATAAAAAGCGAAAAAATTTGTAAAAATTCCAGACACCATGTGTTAAAAGATTTACAGACCAAAGTTAGCGGAGGAATCTGTTTTAAACGATAAAATAACAGTAGTTAGAGTAACACACATACAGAGAGAGAGAATAACTGACTCAATATGATCCTCCAAAAAAATTGGCAGAAATAGCGACATTGTTATGCTCAATATGCAAAAACAATGCAGGTGCAGTTCAATATATGCACGAGAGCGAATAATGTTGAATTTAAACACCAAGAAAAAACTGCACAAACAAAGCACACGCGTGAAAATTCAATCTGTGCACAGCTAAATACACTGAAAATTCAATAAAACCCAAACAATCTACTATTTCGGAATACTTCACATCAAACCCCCACTTGTTTGCCATCACTGTAATAGACAACTAACCATATAACATATTCTGAAACCTGCAAACAAAATTCGTACTCAAGAACCCCGTAGACAACCTTTCCTTTCCTACTAACCACAACCTCTAAAATCCTATCCTGCTCCTTAAAATAGTAAGCATATATCACCTAATTTAGAAATTAGACACAATAGCATTACTCTAATTTTTAAGTAAACACTGTAAAAATAACAACATAAAAGTACCATATATAAAGTAAGCTAGCTACGAATAAGACAGTTTGGGTAATCTTTGCAATAAATAAATACATAATAAATACATAAATACATTTTTAATATAAGATGTCCATGTGAAAAACAAAAAAATTTTAAACTGCAAGGCTTGGTGGTCAGAGGACGACTATCCCTTTCTTTCTTTTTCTTTTCGATTGTTTTCTTGAAACTATATGGCACGCATAGTGTTATATCTTATTCTCTTACTTCCAAATATTATAGTATAGGTACACTACACTACTGCAAATTGAACAAAAAATTGCACAAATCACAGTTGTCTGAAACAATTGAACAATAATTACTTTCGCGTTGTATACTTAAGACTTGTAAACCGTTATAGGCTGAACACAAACATAATACAGATGTATATGTGCACACTTTTCGAATAATTTTAAAGAATTGTTTCTTAAGTGGCTGCTGGAATCTAAAAATGTTTTAATTTTTACATTTTCAGTAATATTCTATGGTATAAACACATTTATACCTGTAGAACATGGCTTATTCCTGGGAGAACAGAGTGGATTTTGTTGTACGATATATGTACGGTAAGTACTGTTTATCAGTTTTATATGGTATGTGAGAACCAGTGGTGGATGAGTACTAAGCATAAGCATGACCTCATACAATGAAAGAAAGTTTTCTTAATTTGGCTTTCATTTGTAACCTGGATGAAATGTTGATGCATGTTAAACCCACTATATTATTTACTTAAGACTTTGGTAGAGCTCTCCTTCATCTATGGAACTTGCATTAATTAACTCCCTTTTTTCTAACACATTGGCTGATAAGTACCCGGCTGATACACAAATGGGCTCAAGTGCACATTTATTATAGTAATTTTTATAGCTAGATATAACTTTCAAAACGCAGCTGTAAAGTTTTTATAACAATCTGGCAACTACTTTAAAAGTTAATGTTTTAGAGAAACAACTTTTGTACTTTTCAGAAAAAATAATCCGACAAATGTGTTATGCAGTTAACTGCGTTAAATGTTATAATTTAATTATGAAAAAAAAAAAAAACAAAATAAAAATATGAATTTCGTGAGTTGAATAAACATTGCTTTTTGATAGGAAAACCCACCGTTAAAACGAAAGCATGGCTTAATAAGTGTTATCTGGAAAATCAACCATAATTGACTGGTTTGCTAAATATAAACATGGTTATACGAACATACGAACCGATGATGGTCGCCCAAAAGAGGTGGAAAATATCAATAAGTCCACAAACTCATTTTGACAAACAGTAATGTAAAGTAGTAAGAGATAGCTGACACTCTAAACATATCCAAGGAAAGTGTGTGGGTTTATTGGGCATAAACATTTCTATGAACAAGTTTTTTCCGAAGTGAGTGACGCGTTTGTTACCAGTGGATCAAAAACAACAACGAGTTGGTGATGGATCCATCATTACACGACAGAGTCAAAATGGTAGTTAGCTGACTGAACAGCAGCTGGTGAACCTAGGCCAAAGCGGCTAACAGCGAATCAGAGTGCTATTTAGGGTATACATACATTTTGCTGACAAAACTGTCGCCAAAGATTAAAAACTCAAACGGTTCAACTTCGAATATACTCTCCCATACTAAAACACATTATGTTAAGTAGTTAAGTGGTTGACATACATTACTCCTCGGCTTACAGTGTCTCTTAAAAAGAAGTATACCAAGACGCACAATAATTTAAGAAAAATCAATCAGAATTGATCAACCAGAAGAAGTGCCTTATTAGCTGCAATTTAAACAACTGCAAATAAACATCGAAAGCCAAAGAATAGTGCCTAAATGTCGGCACTCTGAACTCGCCTAGACTAATTCAAGAGCTGAAAGAAAGTGCCACCGATGACTATGTTGGATCCCGTAGCAGGCGAAAAGAAAAAATTATCGATTCGTGGCAAACAACTGTCAACACATACCTTTCCTGCTTAATTATTGAAAGGTATTCTTCCCTACTTGTACAAAATAAAATGTCTTAAAATTGGGCCATAGATATAGGTTAGAAAAAGTATTACGGATAATCGTGTTACAACAATACTAACAACACCCAGCTGTTGATGTTATCTGTTCTATCGGTTTTGTGAAGCCATGTTATTGTTGTTGTTCCATTTTCGTTTAATATACAACGTGGGGAGACATACATTTTTCATGTTTGCGTTCTCTGTGCTCCTTGTATAAAGCGGTATATTCACGACCACTACAACAGCTTAAGAAAGCGTAAAAAATCAAAACGAGGAAGTAACTGTCACACAGACGGGAAATTAGTAGACGAGTTCAGAACAAGTACACAAAACGGGAGATCAACTTCGCAGCTACGGGATACAAATTTTGTAGGTTTTGCAGTCGACGTTTGGCTGCAATGATAGCAGATTTCAGAGTGAGCAATAGAAATAAATTTTGGTCCTGCGATATTTGCAAACCAAATGTTAGAGTTGTTCACTTTTGTATACGGCGCACTGGTATACTGTGGTACGTAGCCCTGCTTTGCCACGTAATTGCTGTGTGTCGGTGCGCACATGTTTTCTACTACTTCGCTTAACCGCCAACAAGCTAGCACATCCGTTTCCTCTATTAGTATTATAACAAGTAAAAGCTAACTCGAACATACACAAACCTGGTGACGAGGGTGGGATAGTAAGTGTGTTCGGATGGACTGTATAAATTTGTTTTCACTCACTTGGTCGTCGTTTTGCTGGTGGAGTTCGCCGTGTAGCGGCAAGGTAAGTCGTCCGGCGTCTGGTGATAGTTGCGCTTGAAAAAAGAAACACACACTCGAGCGACGATTGAAAAAAAAGGCAGAATTTCTTTTTTTCTTTCACTATATTATTTAACGTCATTTTCTTCATTAATCAGTTGTTTGTCGCTTTGCACTCTTGCTGTCACTCAAAGACTAATTTGTTATTTCTTTTATTTCTGAGGATTCCATGAGCTGCATAGATTTCTTTCCCCTAAGGTACTCGACGGTGAATTCATATTCCTTTAAATCTAGACTCATGCTGGTTAGTTTTGATGATGGGTTTTTCATCGAAAATAAATACGAAAGTGGAATAAATATGATAGTGGTGATTTTCAATGCCATAATGAGTACACAGCATTACCCCACAGCTTAGAAGTCAGCAATTGTCTCCATAAGCTTGGGAAATCGAAGGATGACCACGAATCCTAACGGCCTATCAGTCTCCTGCCTTCCTTATCGAAGGTATGGGAACGACGGGTTTGTGTCAGATTAGCTGAAATAGCCAAGGAAAAAATATTATTCCCAACCACTAATTCAGATTTCGAGCGGGACATGGTACCGTGGAGCAGCTGCACAGAACCACCGACCACATACTAAAATCGTTTGACAGGAAGAAGTTCTGTAATGCGGTATTCCTAGATGTCGCTCAGGCATTTGATCTCGTATTTCAACAGGGGCTGCTGCAGAAAGTCAAATCCTCCCTCCCTTCGCCGTTCTTTGCTCTTATACGAACCTACTTGGAGGATCGATCCTTCAGGGTCAAAGTTCGGGCGACGTGTCTCGCCCTCATCTTGTGGGTGCAGGTGTTCCTCAGGGAAGTGTGCTGGGACATTTCCTATACTCACTATTTGCTGCTGACATGCCAATGCCTGATGATAAAGCCCTCGGCATACCGCCCAGGTCCCTGCTTATGGCGTCATATGCGGATGATGTTTGTGTCATAGTGAGCAACTCTTCCAGCGCTACCAGCGCCCTTGTCTTACAGAATTATTTGGACAAGCTGACAGCCTGGGCACGCAGGTGGAATGTCTAGCCCAACCAGAGCAAAAGTACCAACGTTTGCTTCACTCCCAGAAGGAGTATCCCTCCTCCCATTTCGGTCAACGGTGTGATGTTAGAACTCAAAACTGAAGAAAAGTACTTGGGGCTTATCCTGGACAAACGACTCACATTTCGGAGACACATACAAGTGACAGTAGCGACCTGTAGAAGCAGAGATCGTCTCCATTGGTTATTAGATAGCAGAAGCCGACTGTCCTTGCTGAACAAAAGAACGGTCTACAACCAAGTTGTCGTGCCGATATGGTGATACGGCATACAAATATGGGGAACGGCGTGTATTCCTCACCGGTCAAAACTTCAAAGGTTTCAGAATTATACTCTACGCACAATCACCGGCTGTCCTTGTTACGTCAGGAATAGCCGTATACATAGCCCTGGTTGAGGATGAAATAAATCTACACACAAGTAGATATAACAACAGATTAAGAAATCATGCAAACAGATTGCCTGGGAAACTCCACTCCACACCTATTCATCAGCTAAAAAGACGGCATTTCAGACAACTACTGTCATAATCATAAGATCTTTCGGTCCAAAGGTCTCGCCATCCGAGATAACGGGAGTACTAAACAAAATCAAAAAATAAAAGCAATTAAACGACAATCCAAAACTACCCACTATGCTTTTTATGCATCAAAAGTAAAAATGCCAAGTTTTCACAAAACCAATGCGAATAAAGCTGATAAAAGTGAATTAAAAAATTATTTTCGTCCTTTGCTGCAAACTTTGTATGATAACGAAATTGACGAAGACACGGAAACTAAGTGTTCCAACAAACGGCGAACAAAATAATATAAATAAAATCAAAGTCGCATCAATAACAGTGCTTAAAAAAAGTGCGATACATTTTCACGATATGTTTAAAAAGCGAATCAAAACGATTTCTATTGGCTTAGAAATAATTCTTAACTCATCGGAAGCTCATACTAATATTTGTAATGAACTCCTACTGTGAGTTCTACTCATACGATACCAAGTTTACCAAACTATACTGTCTGGCTTAGATAAGCACTCTAATGAAGAAATTAAACAAATTCTAATGCAACTTGGCTTAAAGTATGTGGAAGTCAAAACCATTGAAAAGACAACAAACTCAGGATGGAAAATTATTTTGTACGTAGTGTGTTTTGAAAATAGAACAGTTCCCCTACAGCAATTGAAACAACAATATTCCTCCATAAATCACACAAAAGTGAAATGAGAATATAAAACAAAGTCAATTAATAAGCTAGCAAAATGCTATAATTGCCAACTTTTCGGCCACGGGTCTAAAAGCTGAAACATTAAAATCTCCTGTGCCAACTGAGCCGGTCAGCACCAAACAACTGCCTGTATGTCGCCAACTGTGACACTATTTGCTAACTGCATTGTGAACATCGATCTAATGATCTAGAATGTCTATGCCCTGCTTCGTACCTATCTCTACTTAGACGCATGTCCAAAAAAAAATCATGTCATAAATCATACGGGATATAACCACCGTGACTTTAATTATAACACTAATGAAAGGTATAAAAATACAAACTATGGATCCGACTTTTCTTACTTAGCGGGCAATCGCGCTCGGGGCGGCTTTCAACCACTTTGTATAACCTCTAACCTAGAGACTGCATACCATCCAACAGCAACAATACTCCAAAAGTGCTTGACCACAAACGAGTTTTATTAAATTCGTCAACGCTATCGTCACCGAACGATCTCTTCACCACCGATAAAATCGGCTCCCTTACAGAAGAATTTCTTGACAAACAAAGAAATTGCACCAGTAAGAGTCAACAATATAATGTTATTACTCAATTAGCTGTTAAGTGTTTATATGATAAATTATACTGCCAATTATCTGAATATTATGGAATGGAATTCACGTGCCGTCACGTCCATTGTAATACAACTGAACTTGCAAACAAGGAACACTTAAGATGCTGTTTCAAGGCAGACTTATTTAAGTTTTCACCGTTAAGCGGACACTATATTCTAGGGGCTGACTTAAACTTCAGGAACAGATTATGGGATAGCAAATTGTTGGGGAAATATTCTTAATGAACTGTCCTCCATTGGAAAACTTTCAGTAGTAGATACTCTAAAGCTAACTGGAAATATTTTAAGTAAACCGAAATATTACGGGCATGCAGCTTAATCACCCTGCGCCTCCTACCATAGAATTGATGGATAAAATGGTTGACTTACTCAATACAGAAATAGCTGCTGCCTAGTCTTAAGTCCGTCATAATAAGTTTAAATGCTGAAAATGTCATTTCGACACTAACTTGTGTTGCCTGAACACTATGCACAATTTTAGCCAATTGAAATAAGAAAGGGATACACAAATGTTTTCTCCTCCCAATATTTCATTGATGTCAAAAATACCGACACTAGCACTTCACTTTTACTATTACTACTAAGCATATGAACAAGATAATGGTTGTAGGATTTCAATTAGTAGCATTCAAATTAGTTATTTTTTAAAAATTAATTAAAATTTTTTTAAAATTAACAATACATGTATTGATTTTTATTTTGCTGATTAATTAGATAAAAATCACAAAATAATTATTAATTGTGACTTTAAAATAAAAATAGAAAATAATTATTATTTGTGATTTTTAAAATAAAAATCGAAAATTGTTTTTATTTTTTGATTTTTAAAATAAAAATTGAAATTAATTTTTATTTTTTTATTTTTAAAGTGAAAATTGAATATAATTTTTATTTTTGATTATTAAAATAAAAATTTAAAATAGTAATTACTTTTGATTTTTAAAGTAAAACTTTTTTATTTTTTATTTATTTATTTATTTATATTATTTATATTATTTATATTATTTAAGAAGAGTACATTGTCTATTATAAAATACAAATCGATTATTGTACAGTTTAATATTTATGACAAGTGAGTGAATTTTAATTTTACAATCAGTTTGTAAAGTTGTGTTATGACTGGAATTTAACAATACATATATTTTCCCAATAAATAAATAATTAAAGATATCACCAATTAACAATGAGTAAGTAATGTAATGAAGTAATATGTGTTGTGTGAGGTCCACTGGTCTGACCCTTCGTTTCCGAATTAGTTCTTCTAATAGTAATGTGTTCACACCATCGTTCGAATGCTGGGAAAGTTTGGTTTGATATTTTCTGATAAAGTTAGTTATTTCCTCATCTACTGTCGGTCGGTGTTGGTAATATGCCATTGCATAATTTTATAATTTTAGATTGTTGCCTCTGGATAAACTTTATATTTGATTTTTTAGCAACTCCCCATATTTCGGATCCATATATCCAAATTGGTTTAATAATTGTTTATAGATTAGGATCTTGTTTTCAAGTGAAATGTTTGAATTTGGATTAACCAGCCAGTACAGTTGTCTTGCTTTTGTGGGAGGATGTTAAACTACCACTGCAATATTAAACAACGCCTTCAGTATGCACTTTAATTGCATTTTAATAAGATAAGAAAGAGTAATTTGATTGTAACAAAATGTGCGTTGTTCACGTTAGTTCATGCGTTCACGTTAGTCTTCTTCTTGCTCATGCCAGTCGCTAAAGATCGAGCACCGCCTGATAGCTTTTTATAGGTCAGCTTCCGATGACTATAGGTCCTTTGCGGCCATTATGGTTCAAATACTTTACCAAGAGGAGGCGGAGATGTCGCCACAGTACTCCACCTCTAGTGACGGCGTCTCAGATTAACAAATCGTACTCGGTATTACTTCTCATACGTACGTGGTTTGCTACGCTGCAAATCTCCTTGTGCGTCATCGTTTGCCAGGAAATCTGGTTTGAGTCTGTCTACAGATATTGCAACTTTCTAACCGTTTATTTCAACTTCATAGACCCGGTCGCTCTGTCTGTGGACAACTTCGTAAGGCCCAGTGTAGGAAAGCTCGAGGGGAGGCTTGACTGTGTCTGAGCGGACGAACACATTTGAGCATGTTTACCTTTTATAATAAACACTTTCCGATTGGTATGATAAGAAGTCGCAGTTGGAAGAATTTTGTGCATATGTTCACGAAAGCTGCGAATAAAATCTGAAGAGGATGTTGTAGAATCCATATCATAAAAAAATTCATTCGGTGTTCCATATTTCATTTCAGCAGCGGATGATTGTATATCCTGTTTAAAGCATGTCCGAAGTCCTAAAAGTACAGCCGGGTGAAGTTGTGGCCACGGAGTATCAGAGTTACACATCCATGCAACTTTAAACGACCGATGCCACCTCTCAATCAAAGCATTTGACTGCGGATGATAACTAGTCATATGTATGTGCTTGCTTCCAACGAGATTTGCTAGTTCCTTAAACAAGGCGGACTCGAACTGAGTGCCTTGATCCATAGTAATAGTTTTAGGTGCTCCGAACCGTGAAAACCAATGTGTCCAAAAACTCTGCGCAATGGTCTCAGCGTTTATGTTGGTAAGCGGAATGGATTCTGGCCAACGTAGAAAACGATCAATCATGGTTAAGCAATACCGGAAATTTCGTTGCATGGGCATGACTACTATGTCTAGATGAACATAATAGAATCTGCCATTTGGAACAACCATTTTATTAGGTACCAGATGATTATGTCTGCTGACCTTTGCACGCTGACATGGCAAACAGTCTCTGCACCAGCTGATAACGTCCTTGTTCATAGATGGCCAAACAAACTTTTGTCGTAGTTGACGTAGCGTCGCTCTACCACTCGGGTGAGATAACCTGTGAACGAACGCAAAAACTTGATCTCGCAGACCTTCGGGTATATACGGCCGCACGTATCCAGTTGAAACATCGCAGTACAGTGAAACGTTGTTGTCGTATCGCACCCTCTGTAATTTAAGAAATGTTGTCCCTTTCAACATGTTTGATAATTCCGGATCGGTTGCTTGAGCTGCTTCGATGTGCTCTAATTTGATAGCCAGGGGCATGGAGATTTCACAAAGTCTAGAAAACGCGTCTGCGACAGTGTTGTCTGTGCCTTTTACATGCACAATGACAGTGAAATGTAGCTCACCTGGCGAAGTTGACGAGGTGAAGCTTTTTCAGGCCGTTGTTTGAACGCGTACACCAGAGGTTTGTGGTCAGTTTTAATGATGAACGGCGGCGCCTCAATCCAGTGTTTAAAGTACTTAATGGCCTCAAATATTGACAAAAGCTCTCGATCGGGCGCACTGTAGTTTTTCTCTGCGTTGCTAAATTTTCTAGAAAAAAAAACGAGTGGCCGCCAAATATCATCAATTTGTTGCTCCATAACTGCTCCGATAGCAACATCAGAATCATCACACGCCAAGGCGAGCTTCGCCTTTGAAGATGAATGAGATAACAGTACTGCGTCCGTCACGCTACGTTTACAATTTGGCGCTTGTCATTCTTTTTAACATTCTTTAGCAGTTCAGACAAAGGCGCCTGTATATGCGACGAATGCGGTATACACCTTCGGTAATAATTGACGATACCGAGAAATCGACCCAGTTGGCTTTTGTATCCGGACGAGCATAATTGAGAATCGCATCAATGCGGCTAGTGGGTGGCTTAATCCCGTGTTCGTTGACAACGTAACTGAGAAACTCAACTTTCTGCTGTGCGATTTGACATTTACTCAGGTTGATGCAAAGGCCTGAACCTCTGAAACGACTGCGAGGCATTTTTTAAACCAAAAGGCATGTACAAGAACTCAATCAATCTAAATGGAGTACATACTTAGGAATGTCGCTTTCCGCCATCGGAATTTTATAATATGCCTTTTTCAGATCCAATTTCGAAAAATTCTTTTTACCGTGCCGCTGCTCAGTGAAGTCGTGGATATAGGCAATCGGATACCGGTCAGGCACACTAACTGCATTGAGCTTGCGATAATCACCGCAGGAACGCCAACCGCCATTTTTCTTTGTAACCATATACAATGGACTAGCACATGGGCTTTTGGAAGGCCGACATATACCCTCAGAAATCAAAAAGTTGATTTCAGCCTTGGCGATGGCAAGCTTTTCGCCGGCGAAACGTAGAGGTCTATCGGAGATGGGACTACCATTCGTTTAAATACATACCTCATTATTACTGGTGGTCTTCCTCCCAGGTACTTTTGCATCGACAAACTCTCGCAGGAGACTCTGAATTTGGCGAAATAAGAAACAGTAATTTGATGGTAACAGAATGTGCGTCGTTGTCAGTCGTTCGGGTTAGTCTTCTTCTTGCCCATGCCAGTCGCTGAAGATATAGACATAGACATAGTGTATAATAACGGTCCTAGAATATTCATCTGAGTACTTAACGAAAAAATGTCTTTCTGTGATATAGTATACTAATATCTGTAGTACGTTATGCGGGAATATATTGCGCAATTTGCTGATTAGTTCTTTGGGCCAAACTTTGTCGAATGCCTTTTCTACATCTTGAAAAACATAGGAGAAGAACTTTTTGTCGTCAAGATCGTTTAAAATTTTATGAGTCACACGATGGATTTGTTGTATGGTAGAGTGTTTTCGTCGAAAGCCAAATTGGTGGTCAGGTATTATATGTTTGCGTTCTATAATAGGTAACAGGTGCATGCAATACTGCCTTCTTAATGGTATCGTTTAGGTGGACTATAGCTGATTCTACGTTGTCGGGTGATCTCAGTGGAATGCTTGTATTTAAGTTTGTGTTAATGTAGTCACGATAGTTTTCCCAGTCAGTTTTGTTGTTGTGCAATAGTTCAGAATTGGTTGTGTTCACTTCAATTGAATTAAGCTCTAGCAGTATAGGTGTATGGTCTGTAGATTGCTCCAGCCTTCATGTTATGACACATTTATTTAAGTTTATGTCTTTGAGTATATAAAAGTCAATGAGGTCTGGCTTTTTATTTTTGTCTGTTGGCCAATACTGTTTAGGCCAAAGACGTTTAGCTTTTGCTAACAGCAGTGCACCCTGTAGGCTTTTACCTTTCTTGTTTCATATTCTGGAACCCCAGTGTGTATGCTTCGCATTGTAGTCGCCTGCAGCTATAAAGCGTTGTCCGAGATTTTTTAAGAAGTCAAGTTATTGCGACTGTGAGATATTGTGCTTTGGTGGGCTGTACACGGCTGTTATTCTTAGTGGTCTGGATGAGTCGAAGATTTGTATGCTTGTCCACTGGATATAGGTTTCTTGGAATGGAAGCAGTACGTTATGTTTAATGTTTTGTTTAATAATGATAGCAGTCCAACCGTGTCCTGTACCGTTGGGATGGCTTATGTGGTACATCTTGTATCCACGTATGTTCATGTGCTGGCTACTTGTATAGTGTGTTTCCGATATTAAAGCAATGTCACTGTAGTTGTTGTGTAGGAAAAGCTGTAGTTCATTCAGGTGATTTTTTAATCCGTTTGCATTCCAAGTTAAAATTTTTATTTTAGTGTCCATTCTTGTTGTCGAGTTTTGTCAATAGTACTGTTATGATGTTAATCATATTACTCATTTGTTGCGCTAGTTGTTTTATTATATCTTTTATTTCCGCTAAATCTTTTGAAAATTCGGTCTTTTTTTCTGTGTTTTCACTAGTCTCGTTTTTGTTGGTTTCGTTTTTGTTGTATTCCTCATCTTTTTGTTGAGGTTGTACCTGATTTGTTACGGTTACGGTTTTCTACGGTTACTGGCTGCTGTTTGGGCGTACGTTATTCCAATTTTGACTTTGTTTGATGTCTGTTCTACTACCTGATGGTCATCTTTTTTATCCTCTTTATCTTTTAGTGAGGGAAATCTTTTAATTTTTAGATGTTTGTGTGTGAGCCGCCACAAAGAGCGCATTTAATTTGATCTGCACTTATTAGTTTACAGTCAATAGTCTTGTGCTTGCCAGCGCATTTCACGCAGATCGGGTCTTTGGTGCAGAAATTTCGTGTATGACCATATTTCAAATACGACTTTGGTACATAGGAGTGTTGTAATATTAAACATTATTTCTCTATTATTTGCTTTGACTTTTAGGTCAATGAAAAATAGCGGCAGTGGTTTCTTTGTCAGTTTTTGTTGTACGTTGTGTATATTAATAACGTCGTAGCCTAGTTCCGATAGGTCGTTCTTAAGTTCGTCAAGGTCAGTGGCGTACTGCATATTCCTAAGTACTGTTTTGAATCCCCTCTCCTCTTTCGGCTTAAAGGTATAGTATTTAGTTTTGTTTTCCCTGAGCATCTTAACCACCGCCGAGTATTTCGACGAGTCATTTGTCTGTATACATACTTCTTTGTTTTTAAGTGTTTTTAAAGTGTAGTTTTGTTGTATTGTGTTTTTCAGAGCTGTTTAGTACGTTAATTTGTTCTACGTCTTGTACGTATATTGGTGGAGGCGTGTGAGTTTTAGTGGATGGTCGAGGTTGATTTGGCGCATTAGAATTTGCTTCTGTACCATTGCCGTCTTCAGCCGTTCCGTCATGTGAGAGGAGTTCGGACCTGTTTTTAGTGTTAGACGCGCTCAGCCAGTACTTTTGCAGTGTTGTTTGTGCTGTCGTTTGTGTTTGAGTTTTTTTCCTACTTTTTTTACTATTGCTATTTTGTTCGGAAGTGTTGTTGGGAGAGAGCTTAGTACGGTTGCGTTTTATATTTGACTCTTGTGGGTTTTGATTGGTTGAAGTTTGTACTTGCGTGTTTGATGTCTTTTCTCTGATCAATTTTGTTGCCGAAGAGAGGGAGCAAATTGGCATTGTAGCTGAGAAATATGACATGGTGGTTGTTGTAATTAGTGAGATAGCAGCTGATGTCTGCGTTGTGGTTGTTGTTGTAGGCTACATGGTCAGGAATTCAACAATAGATGGGTTGTACCTTTTTCTCCGGTATTATCAAACTCATATTAACGTCGAAATATGTAACAGTGTTTCATCTATCAAATATGTATGTAAATCTGTTAATAAGGCAAGCGATTAAGCCACTATTGCCTTGAGGAATGAACGTGACGAAGTTATAAGGTTTCAATCTGGCTGATACATAAGTTATTCTGAAGCGGTTTGACGCCTCTCAAGCTTTCCAATCCACGAGAGAAATCCACCACTCGTAAATTTAGATGTACATCTTGAAGATGGCCAAAAAATTTAAATCCTGAACATGTTGCAGAACGGTTAGAAACACCCATACAAACAAATTTGTTAGCATTTCTACGACTTTATGAAGCGGATAATTTCGCAAAAACGCTGTTATACGATAAAGTACCGTCATATTCCACGTATAACGACCAACGAGGTACGTTAAACCGTAAAAGACGTGGGGCAGCTTTGGATGGTGAGCTTGGTATTTTTTTTGTTCAATGCTCTACCGACTGAGCTACCCGGGCTATATTTTCAAAGAACTCGTCGTCGGAAGAGTGTATGCAGTGCATCCAAACAACTTCAAATGCTATTCCTTACGCTTACTTCTACATATATTTCGAATACCTACTTCTTTTGCTAAACTGCGGAAAGTTGGTGGTATCCTGTATCCTCCTTACTAAGCTGCCTGCAATGCGCGTCATTTGCTCGATGGAGATCAATACTGGGATTGCGCAATGGCCGAAGCATGCTCCAGCGACAGTCCATACCGCTTGCGGCATTTGTTTGCAATAATGTTATTATTTTGTGGACTTTAGATGATGGTCAATAATGGCAAAAATATCAAGGAAAATTGTCGGAAGACTTTTTCAGAAATATGAAACTAAACAATGGGCGAATAAAACGACGGATTATGTGAGAGTAACTTCAATCTATGCTTGCTCGATATTCAAGTTATAGTTACGTGTATTGGGGAAATCCTCTGCTTCAATATGACATTGCCCACCCCAAATTTAAATTGCGAACTCATTAATATAGTGTACGTAGCGGAAAAAAATTATAAAACATAGGAACTAGCTGAAATATTGCAGAATGATCTATATTTGACGGAAATCCTGTTTTTAGATGCAGGTACGGGAACAGCATTTCTCACCAAAGGCATATTGACCCAAATACGCAATCAATGCACAATTGCTCTCGCCGTAAAGCAGTTGAAGCGGTGGAAAGAACTTACCAGAAGGTAAGCCAAAAGCACAATAGCCTTCGGCCCTTTTGCTAAAAATTGGTAACGGAACATATCCGCAAGCAGATGGAAAGATTATCTTACCTGAAAATCTGTGTAATACAGTTTCATCACTGCAAGACCTCATTTTGCATATCTATGGTGACCTAACAGTATTGACAAATCAGCCAAATTCATGGTTATGCGAAAGAGAAATTCTGACACAACGTAACGATCAGGCCACAGCAATTAATTATAGAATTCTAATGAACATTCCGGCGGAAAGCACTGAATATCGCTCTATTAACAGAGTAATGGAACAATAAGACGCTACCCACTATCCTATATAAGTTTTAGAGTCACTGAGTGGCCCCGGTCTGCCAGCACACACTATCAAATTATAAGTAAGACTACCGGTTCTCCTTTTAAGAAATTTAATTCCGCCTAAATTATGTAACGGCACCAGGTTGAAAGTAAAGGCCTTAAAACCAAACGAAGCAGAGATTTTGACAGGATGCGGCACTGGAAATAGCATTTACATACCTCGAATTCCTATAATTCCTAATAATTTCATATTTAATTTTAAATGTGTGCAGTTTCCGGTGAGATTAGGTTATGCAATGACCATAAACAAAGCTCAAGGACAAACTCTGTTAGTAGCAGGTGTAGGTTTGAGTGTGAGTTGCTTTTCGCACAATTGGGCTCTCTCCCGTATTAGCATTTCAAATAATTTATATGTGCACATGGAAATTCAACTTCTAACATCGTATACAGAGCAGCGTTAGGGTAGACTACAGAGGTATTATAGAGGTACATTTGTATTGTTTGCGGACGAAGACGCCGGCACACCTAGTAAATAATATACAAAGACGGCAAAATGACAGGAATTGTTAGAATCCTCAACAAGAATTCAATTCCAGAAGATGCCTATCACCCCACTCTTGAGGTGACACTAACTCTTAACCAAGTTCAATTGGTTGGTCAATATTAAGTTCTTCTTCTGATATTGATACTGCCGTGCGGTTTTTCAACACGACTATGCTGGATTATATCAATAAATGTGTGACTAAAGTGCACGTTACCGATAATTCTAAGCGTCCGCCTTGGTTTTGTATCCATCTAAAAAATATTAAAAATCGGTTATTTAAAAAATTTTAACGCTCTTGTTCCGCAACTGATTATGCGAGTTATGCCGCGGCTCGTAGTAAATTCAACATTTTTAATCAATTTTGCTATAGTAGATATTTGCGCAAAGTAAAAGTAAATATTAATCGAGATCCCAAGAATTTTTTTAAATTCATCAAAATCAAAACCAAATCAGAGTTGTTTCCAACTGGTATAGAGTTTGATGGAGTTGCAAGTAGCTCTGATGATGGGATTGCGAAAATTTTTGCTAAATTTTTCCAGGGCATCTCCTCTAATAGTGTCTGTGGAAATAGTTCTCCTTACCCTTATAAAATTGATGAATTTAATCACTTCAATTTGCCGTTTATTGACGGCAGCATTGTTTTACGATATCTAAAATTGTTTAAACCTTCTTTTTCTCCTGGTCCGGATAATACTGCTACGATATCAGGTGAAAACGGGTATCCTTTGTATCGTTGAAGGTCACCTCAAGGATGCGGTTTTACAGCTACAAGTAGGCTACATGGTCAGAAATTCAACAATAGATGGGTTGTACCTTTTTCACCGCCAGTCGTACATTTAGATGTACATCTTGAAGGTGGCCAAAGAATTTACTTCAATCCTAAAAATGTTGCAGAAGGTTAAAAACCTCCAGATAAACCACTTTGCTGGCATTTTTCCGAATTTATGAAACGGATAATTTCGCAAAGCGCTGTTACATGATAAACTACCGTCATATTCCACGTATAACAAGCAACAAGGTTCGTTCAACCGTAAAAGACGTGGGGCTGCTGTGAATGGTGAGCTTGGCATTTTCAAAGAACATGTCGTCGGAAGAGTGTATGCAGTGCATCCAAACAACTTCGAATGCTATTGCTTACGCTTACTTCTACATATAGTTCGAAGACCAGCTTCTTTTGCTATACTGCGGAAAGTTGATGGTATCCTGGGATTGCGCAATGGCCGAAGAATGAACCAACGACAGGCCACAACGCTGGCGGCATTTGTTTGCAATAATGTTAGTATTTTGTGGACTTTAGATGCTGCTCAGTTATGGCAAAAATATCAAGGAAAATTGTCGGAAGACTTTTTCAGAAATATGAAACTAAACAATGGGCGAATTAAACGATGAATTATGTGAGAGTAACTTCAATCTATGCTTGCTCGATATTCAAGTTATATTTACGTGTATTGGGGAAATCCTCTGCTTCAATATGACATTGCCCACCCCAAATTTAAATTGCGAACACATTAATAGAGAGTACGTAGCGGAAAAAAATTATAAAACATAGGAACTAGCTGAAATATTGCAGAATGATCTATATTTGACGGAAATCCTGTTTTTAGATGCAGGTACGGGAACAGCATTTCTCACCAAAGGCATATTGACCCAAATACGCAATCAATGCACAATTGCTCTCGCCGTAAAGCAGTTGAAACGGTGGACAGAACTTACCAGGAGGTAAGCCAAAAGCACAAAAGTTTTCTACCTTTTTTACTAAAAATTGGTAACGGAACATATCCACAAACAGATGGAAAGAAAATCTGTGTAATACCGTTTCATCACTGCAAGACCTCATTTTGCATATCTATGGTGACCTAACAGCATTGACAAATCAGCCAAATTCAAGGCTATGCGAAAGAGAAATTCTGACACAACGTAACGATCAGGCCACAGCAATTAATGATAGAATATTGATGAGCATCCCGGGGGAAAGCACTGAATATTGCTCTGTTAACAGAGTAATGGAACAATAAGACGCTACTCACTATCCTATAGAAGTTTAAGAGTATCTGAGTGCCCCCGGTCTGCCAGCACACACAATCAAATTAAAGCAGGAGTACCGGTTCTCCTTTTAAGAAATATAATTCCGCCCAAACTATGTAACGGCACCAGATTGAAAGTAAAGGCCTTAAAACCAAACGTTATTGAAGCAATGATTTTGACAGATCGCAGCACAGGAAATAGCGTTTACATACCTCGAATTCCTATAACTCCTAATCATTTCACTTATAATTTTAGACGGGTATAATTTCCTGTGACATTATGTTGTGCAATGACCATAAACAAAGCTCAAGCACAAACTCTATTAGTAGCAAGTGTAGATTTGAGTTGCTATTCGCACGGTCAGTTATATGTGGATCTCTCCCGTATTAGCATATCAAATACTTTATATGTGCACATTCCTGGAAATTCAACTTTTAACATCTTATATAGAGAAGCGTTAGGATGGATTATAGAGGTATTATAGAGGTAAATTTGAATCGGTTGCGGACGATGTCGCGAGCACGGCTAGTAATAAATAACTATGAAAGTAGAAGGTGGTCACTTTTTACCAAGAACTTTGTGCCGTAGCTGTCTGGCCTGAACTATGTAATGGGCCAATGAATTGCAGTTCTTGTTCTACCGTGGACTTGTTACTTTCGCCTTTTGTAAAAGTTCTTGATGCAACGGGGAGTTCCATATCTTCGTATTCTTGTCTAAGTACGGCTCCTGTTTACTTAAAGTCGGAGTTATGCAGAATTGTTTATCGAAATCGAGATATTGTAATATATTTGGATTTAAAAGTTATTTCTTTATATATTGTAAATGATTTTCAAAATCAATTGAAGATACTGCTCTTTTGCAAACTCTTGTTAGAGGTCTGGGGCGTACAACGAAGTTTGGCACAAATTTTCTGTAGTAGTTGCAAAAAGCTACGAATCGCTTTGTTTAATCGCCATTTTTGGGGGTTGGATAGTTTTTGATGACCTCAAATTTGCTAACGTTGGGAAGTATGGCTTTGCTTGTACACTTATGCCCAAGTTAAATCACTTCGTGACTGAAAAGTGAGTTTTTTTTGGGTGTAGTTTTAGATTGTATTTTCGGAAAATTTCGAATATGTCTGTTAAATTATTTAACACTACCTGCTTTACCCGGCGGTACCAGGCTTACCTTTATTTTCTTATAGAATTGATAGACAAATAGATAAAATAAACAAAAACGTTATTATTTTAAAGTTTTAAAATAAAATAGAAAATAAACATAAAGTCAACACACTTTCAATAACGTTTATAAATTATACTACTCAAGAATTTGAATTATTGAATACTTCAGTAAAAACTACGTTTCGAGTTTCATTTGATTTCGAGTTTGATTCTGTGATGTCATTTCTTCGTACGAGCTGCTATTGGAATGCCTCATCACTTCGCACCTACTTTACTAATCTGATCCGGCTACTGACATTTCGAATTGGAATATTCCCAATAATATCCCATTGGCAGATGAACGATTTTTTGGATCTCGCCGACCACACTCGACCACACTCGGATGGGTAGTTACCGGACACTATGGGTTGCGTCAGAATGCTTCAGCACTCACCTGCATGTTGGCCTGGGGAGACGCCGTCAACTACAATATGGAACGCCTATGCCATGAAGTACCATCATGTACTAGTCAATTCACACCTGAACAAAGCAGCTGTGAAGAATTCTTCGTTCAATAAGTGCGTCGAAACAACAATGATCGCATTGTTGTTCAACTATCTTTTAAAGATAATCCACGCAATATAGGACACTCGTATGAAATCCTTCGGAAAATATTTATTTCTCTGGAAAGACATCTGTCGCACTCATCTAATTTGAAAACTCAGTACACAAACTTCACCATTAAACATAAACAGCTTGGTCACATTACTTTGGGTCCAGCTTCTTCACTCGATACACCTAACTACTACATACCGTACCATTGCACCTTTAGAGTGCAATGGGATCAATTTCGATTCAATTTCGTTTTCGTTTGTTCCAAGGTACGTTGATAAAGAGATCACTAAACGTACAATATTCTACATTTTGGCAACCGTGTGTGACCCACTTGGTTTGCTGGCACCGTTAGTCATTGTCGTGGAAATGATAATTCAAGAATTGTGGGTTTTTAAGCTCACATCGGATGAGTCCGCTCAAGAGCATATACATTTTGCCTGGAGTGACATTGTATTATCGTTTCAAACTATTGTCTGCAACCATCAATCATCAACATCTAACACCGTCGATGACTACGGAAATATTTGCATAAATCTATTCACAGCGAAATTAAGAGTGGCTAAAGTTAAGAAGAAATCACTGCCTAACTCCCCGGCAGACATTGTTTCCTGTGGGTCCAGTGTCAAAAACTTCTCGAACTCGTATTGGTTCTCTGGATAGCCGTTCCTTTACATGAGAGCTATGATGTGGTCAGTTTCTGAAGGCGATAATCTCGATATTAAAACTATCAATCAGAAGGCACACAAGATGGCTTTCGTGTCTAATGAGGGGTCTAGTATCATTTTGCAAGTGATGGGTATGCTTTCAATGTGGTAAGGATGCTGGAGCCTGCCTTGCAGTAGTTATAATATAACGAATATTATTGTAATTTTACATTGAATTTAACAGAGTTTGAGAGCAGCGCTTTGATTTGCTCACTCTTCTCACTCGGCTCACTAGGCTTAAGAATATAATTTTGTAATAAAGTTAGAGCTCAACAAAACTTGCAGCAGACCGGTCTACTTCATTTGGTTACAGTTTTGCAACCCCGATCACAACTAGCCAGGAAACGCAGGAGCGTTAACAACCTTGTTTAATAAACTAAAAAGTTCTTTAAGTTTTTGTAGTCTGAGTACTTCAAATTGTATAAAAATTCTTTATTGTGGACTAGCAAAATTAACTTTGATGTGCTCTCTTTCCATTTCAGTCTTCGGTTTGAATCGCAGTCATCTGTGCTTGTTATTTAAAAGAAAAACATATAGAGACAGAGTGAGGTTCGTACAGAAACAGACTCAGCTACACATTGTGTTCGTTCATCTACAAACAGCTGTATTTTGTTTTGGGACCGGCTACTGTCTCATACACAGCTACTCCATTCTGCTTCAGGCTTAAACATAAATAAAAAAAAATAAAATAAAAGTTAATATTCCTTAAAAAATTCGTTTTATTCCTATAAATTTGTTGCTATTACGAGTTGAATTAGTGTAACAGTGTGTGCGCTTTTCTCTCTCATATATACTCCATCATTTGCTCTCACTCGCACTCACACTGATTTGTTTATCGAGGTGTATCTTAGACCATAGTCCAACAAAACATGTCGTCCCTGAAGAGGTTGTGACTCCAATTTATAAACTGAAATTTAAGAAGAGCCCCGGACATGACCGTATTAAACCAAAGTGGTGAAGGGAGTGTTGTTCCTGTCGTTGATATTTAACAGCATGCTGCGGACTTGCCATTTTCCCAACCAGTGGAAGTGCGCAATGGTATCCATGATGCCTAAGCCCGGTCCTCTGGAGAACTTTGTCACATCATATAGGCCTATAAGCCTGCTACCAACGTTTTCCAAAATTTTCGAAAGAATATTTTTAAGCACAGTGTTGGCAGTACGGGGCTTTCAAGAAGCCATTCCTTATCACCGATTTGGATTTAGATCGCAGCATGGCATGCCCGAACAACTGCATCTAGTCGTTAATCACACATTAACTGCGTTTGAGACAATATTCCTCTGCAGGCTTCTTAGGCGTCAAACAAGGGTTTGGATCAATGGACTTCTGCATAAAATAAAAGGGCTCCTGGGAAACAGTTTATACTAACGCGAAGCTTTCTCTAGGGACGAACTTTCTCCATGGCGGTAAGAGGCAAAACAAGCACCATCAGGCATATGAGAGCCGGTGTCCCGCATGGGAGTAATTTAGCTCCGGTCCTCTACCCCATGTAAACATTTGATATGCCGAAAACCAGAGATGGGCATTCGGTTATCGCTACTTACGCGGACGACACGGCAGTCATCTTCAACTCTGCCTCACTAAACGAAGCTGCGGAGAATTTGTCCAGCTATTTAGATGGATTCATCTCGTGGGTCAGGCGCTGGAACATAGCCATAAACTTAGAGAAAACAGATAACTGCATCTTCACATTAAGGCGACTTACAACTCCAGCATCATTCCGCAAATGAAGCGAATCCGGTATCTCGGTCTGATCCTATACAAGTGTCTTACATAGCGTGCACACACAGGTAATTACAGCGCGTTGCTAACAACAACTCAAGAACCTAGTGTGGCTCTACCATCCTTCCAACAAGTTAATAAAAATCCTTAGCTAATAAATGGCTCATTCATCTGCAAGTAATGGCACCTGCTTGGCAATACGCCATACAAATTTGGAAACTACTGCCGCCTACAACATCAGAAGAGTATAGGCGTGTCAGAACATGGCTCAGAAAATTTACAGGAACCCTTGGTACGTCCCCAACAACCCGCTGCACAGGGATCACCACGTGCCAACTGTTATGAAGGTGATTAATTCCCACAGCTGCCGCTATTTGTCAAAACTTTTGACGCACCCAAGGCCTCTGACGTCCTCTCTCACCCATATCTCAACAAGGTGTTGACTAAAGAGGCTACACCCGCATGATCCCCCTAAGGAAGAATTAGCATTCTCTGTCATTGCCTTTCCAGCGCAATTTGCATCATATTCAACTTAGTATAAGTCAAATTTTTATTTTTTATTTATTTATTTTTTTATTTCTCTTGAAATGTACCTGTCAACACAATTTAGACCTTTCGTACTACATTTTTACAATGTATATTGGGCTGAGAGTAAAGCTTGTGTGGTTACTCCATATAAGCGGAGATAAAATACATGTGGCTTTAGAATAATGTTTGTTGGGATAATTATTGAGTAGTTCTAATGCTAAATATATACATATAAACGCCTGCTTATACTATTGCTACAATGATTTATGTTTTATTTTAGATTAGGTCGACAGGCCCTGACCGGCGAAATCTACGTTTTTGCTGGAGCTCGCGCAGAGGCAGTGTATTCACCTCGTAGTTAGTATGTTGGCTTATTTTTGTTTGGTATCTCCTACTTAAACTAGTTATTCCTTCAGCCAATATGTCAAAATTTGTGATATACCAGTGAGCGTTTGTAATTTTACGTAGAATTTTTGATTGTTGTCTTTGTATTAATTGTAGATTTGTTCTTTTCGCAGACCCCCATATTTGCGCTCCGTACGTCCAGATAGGTTTGATGTTTGTTTTATATATTAAGGGTTTGTTGCTCAGTGAGACTTTCGATTTTTTGTTTAACAACCAGTGCAATTCATTTATTTTAAGTTTCATTCGGTTTCGTATTTTAAAAATATGGTATTTCCATGTCAGTTTGCTGTCAAGGTAGATTCCGAGGTACTTATCTACGTTTCCGGTTATTGTGTCTCTTCCGTCAATTTTTAGGTGAACTGGTTTATATTTTGTTTTGGTAGCGAAAATTACTTGGACTGTTTTGCTGTTGTTAATTTTTATTCTTCATTTCCGAAACCAGTCTAGGGTTTTATTTAGGTTTTTTTGTAGAGTGGAAGTTGCTGCATTTATGCTTCTATAGGCGGATAGAAGAATGGTGTCGTCTGCAAACGTAGCTATCATTGTAGAGTCCTGAGTTGGTTGAAGTATGCCTGCGGTGAAAATAGTGTAAAGGAGTGGCCCAAGAACGCTTCCTTGGAAAACTCCTGTGCTTGGCGGGCGTAGTGTTGAGTATTCGTTTTTATATTTAACATAAAAGTATTTGCCATCTATATAGCTTGACAGAATTTGAGTCAAATTGGTTGGGAAAATCGAGTGGATCTTATGTATTATGCCTTTGTGCCAAACTTTATCAAAGGCTCTCTCGACATCTAGGAATAGTTCAATACAGAATTTCTTGTCGCCTATATCGTTTGTGGGTTTTGTGGGTTACGCGGTGAATCTGTTGAATCGTAGAATGATTGTAATAAAACCCTTTCTTATATTCGGACAAAAAAAAACACAGCTTGAAATACTGTATACTGTAAACATCACCCAAGCCAATATCATATACTTAAAAAAAACAAATTCCAGATTCAGGCAGCAATTAAAAATAACAAAGCGTAAAGCTAACTACCAGTTCACATCCAGTATCAATCCAAATACGTCCTCTGAAAAAATTTGTCACAATATTAGAAGTTTCTGTGGGCTGAACCCAGTGAAAACCATTCATGCTATCACTTACCTGAACACCACATAGAACACCACCTATCACTATGCAATCGCCAGTGCGTTTGCCCAACACTGGTCTGACGCCGCTAACAACTCGAATTTCTCACACAACTTCGGGATTTTAAAAAACATATGTTTCTCAAATGAAACTAATCTTAACTACACCCCAACACAACAGCTAAACAGATTGAAACCGACATTTTATCGATCGAACTCCTAAGCGCCATCCACTCACTAAAAGGTCATACCCCAGGTCACGACAGAATTTCATACTTATGATAAAACATTCAACTTCGTCGCTCATAAATAAAATAATCAACCATTTCAATAATATTTTTAACAACTACATTCCACAACAATTCAAAACAAGCTTAATTATTCCAGTTTTAAAACTAAATAGCGATAAAACAGACTCAAACTCTTACCGCCCTCTTTAACTCAATCCCTTCTTCTGCAAAGTATTGGACAAAATAATCTCCAGACGCATTTGGTGGTTCGTAGAACACAACAACCTTCTCTCAAAAAACCAATTTGGTTTCAAAAAGAACAAATCAGTTGCCGACTATCTTCTATAAGCAGACAATCTGATAGTTAATTCCATAGCCAAAAAACACCACATTTCAATCGTCTCCCTTGATTTCTCAAAGGCCTTTGACCGTATTGGAATTCACGCTGTTATCGACCAACTAAAGAAATGGGAGATTGGCCCAAAAATCTTAAATTACATAAAAAACTTCATGACTAACCGCAAAATAAAAGTTAGGGTCGGAAATCAACTATCAATATACTATAGCATACCACAGGCCTAACGAAACCATAAAAAGGCACAAAAACATTTCCCACTGCAGTTATGCAGACGACTTCCAAATTTTAATAAATTTCAAAAAGAAGGATGCTAACCTTGAAATAGGTCAGCTGCTTGAAGATATCTAAACGTGGGAAGACTATGCAGGGGCAAAGTTACCCCTATAAAAGTGCACTTACACATACGCAGAAAACACCACTGTAACAGTAATCTATCAACCAACAATATACTAATCCCTACTGTTCAGACGCTAAGGATCTTAGGCGTCACCTTTAACAAAAGTTGCAAATGGACTGAACATATCTACACTCTATGTAAGTCCATAGGTGGGAAACTAAACATTATTAAATGCCTTTCCAGCCCAAGATTCAACTGTAAATAGTCCACATTTATTTCAGTCACTAAAGCCCTCATTATGGCCAAAGTTGACTATGGTCTATTCCTTTATGGTTATGCACCCAAATCCCTACTGAACAAAATTAAAGTAATAATCAATGCAGCAATAAGATCCGTACTAGGCGCACTAAAGACCACACCCATCCATAACCTAATATTGGAATCCGGCATTGAACCATTAGAATTAAGGCGAACACCTATGACCGGTAAACTATTTAAAATTCTGCAAAATCCCAATGACAACCCATTTTACAAACACCTCAAGCTTAAGTCAACTCGGCCGATCCAACATCCCATATCCACCCTCGACAGGGTAATAGTATTATGTAGATCCCTTAATATCCCCATCTCCCCTATGAACAATATTAATAAACTTCAACCTTACTGGTGTTTCAACAATAACCAAATTGATCTTAGTCTCAGCTCATACCCTAAAAACGACACCGCGAACGAAATCTACCTAACAGAATTCAACCGTATAAAGTCAACTAACCAACACAATATCTTTATCTATACCGATGGCTCATTCAACGGGCATATAACAACTTATGCGATATGCAGAGATAATGAACCAATCAAATATGGGCTCCTACCAATTTACTCATCCGTTCTATCCTCCGAAATAATAGCCATACTCGAAGCAATTAGTCTCATCAAAAACAATAAAGGTAGATACAGCATCTGCTCCGATTCCTTATCCGCACTTAACGCCATCGCCAACACCAACAACCAGGACTTATACCCTACTCTTATCAAGTCACTTTTGACTAAGTTCAATCCAAAAATTTTTTTGGGTCCCAGGGCACAGTAATATTAAAGCTAACGAAGCCGCAGACACTGCAGCCAAATTCGCTCGAAGTCTGCCTTTATTATATACCCCCAATTATAAAAAAAAATGATATAAACATCTCCTTAAACATAATCTATTATCCAGTCATCAATGTCTGCTCAATCGAACCTCACAATGGTATCAGTCACATCCTACATCAGAAGCAACACACACATGTTTTTTGAAAAATTCCTCAACACCCCGAACCAACCCAATCATATTGCTAAGGCTACGCCTAGGACATACTAGACTGACACACCAATACTACATAGACAGGTCCATACCGAATAATTACCTGATGTATACTAAACCACTTGCCTCTAATATTGATCATGTCCTAATGGATTGTCCAGTTTTAGACCCTCCCAGAAAACTTTTCCTTACTAACACCAACCAAAAAACCTTACTGGGCAACCCCACTACAACCAATATGGAGACTTTATTTAAGTTCTTAAAACACGCAAATATTTACCATAAGATATAAATCATAGGATCTCATATGAATTTCATAAAATCACACATATTGTATTTGTAATCTCAATCTAACCTGTAAATAATTAATATAACCCAATGTAAACAATAACACGCACTACTCTCCACCACAAACATTTTGTAGCCGAGGGCCAAAGTAGCCAGTAATACGCATTCCATTCCTTTGTATTAGTTTTAATTTATATTAAGATTAGTACTGTTAATAAAAAAATAAAATAAATAAATAAATATAATTAAAGAGAATCACGTCTGATTCTATATCGCTATTAGTTGTAATTGAAATGTATAGCGGCAGCGATCGCTTAATATAATCTCTGTAAGTCTCCCGGTCAGTGCGATGATTGTATATCTTGTTGATTTTACGTTCAGTTAATACGTCTTTTTGGTAGTCAAGTTGGATCGGAGTATGGTCTAAAGATAAATCTAGTCTTGGTTTTATTGCAAGTTTTCGTATATCAATATTTTTAATTATATAGAAGTCGATGAGGTTAGGTTTTTTTTTTTTTTGGGCAGTAGGCCAAAAGGTTTGTTCGCCGGTGCTTGAGTGTGTTGCCTTTATTTTGTATATAGCCCTCAGTAGTCCTTACCTTTTTTGGTTGACAATCTAGAGCCCTAAGCCGTGTTTTTTGCGTTAAAGTTTCAACCTACAATAAAGCGTGGTCCAAGTGTTTGCAGGATGTCATTAAATTGTGTCAATGTGATCTCGTGTTTAGGTAAACTGTAGGCAGCTGCTATAGTTAGAGATCACAAAGAATCCGTGATTTGTATATTAGTTGATTGCATGTGCTCTAAATGATAATTTTCGGGTTCTATATGGTTGAATGTGTTTTTAATAATGACCGCTGTGCCTCCATGGCTCGTTCTATCAGGGTGATTTGTAGTATAAGTAACGTAGCCATTTATCCGAAAAATATTTAACATGTTATGTGCGTTTCAGATATTGAGGCGATGCCAATTTGGTTGGTTTCAGATATTAGAAAAAACAAAAATGTTATACTTTAATTTAAAAAAAAAAGTTTGCCGAGTTAAACTTACTCATTGAGACTTTCTTAAATCATTGCGTTGTTGTGAAATAGCCATTTACCCTTTAATTATTCTGTTACAAAAAACAAGTTACATTAAACTATTTACAATAATTACCAATAAAACTTTTATAAGTAGATATTAAAGGATCTGGTAGAGTGGTCGACAGTCGATCTTAACAGGGGCCTCAGCAACCTACCGCCTCTCGTTCTTCTGATTTTTCAATCATTTCGTTTACGTTTTGGGCTGACCATTAATTACATAGCCTATTTTTGAGATTTTTAAGTCGTTTTCAAGGTCCGCCGTCCTCATGAAACTTGGGGCATCAGGAATCATAGGCAATGCCTTGGCCTGCAGTCCACCTTTCGTACTTAGAATGATTAACTTTAGTGTACCAGCATGTCCAACTAGACACTATTTTCCTACTAGTTATTCTTATTTGCAACATGATCCATTCTATGTCTTATGCAAATCTTTTAATACCCACTTTGCGTGTGCTGCTACTCCAACCTCTTCTTATGTTATAAAACTAAATTGTTAGAGTCGTTAAATTAATGCATAACTTGCTTTCTAAACTTGTAACCTGCATTTTTTCTCCTTGTTTGAATCGCCTATGTCATTGTAGGTATTGAATTCTAAATTGAATCTTAGCTTTAGTTTAATCTTGCATACTTATTTATTAGAGGCTGATGATATTTTTATCTGTAGACAAAATACGTATACATTAGCTTTGGTATTGCATGATCACTAAAGAAATTAGCATTTAAGAACAACTGAGTCTATGTGACTGGGTGAATTTTAATGACACGTGGGCCTGCCCCATGTGAGATCAGTGTGTAGTCATGGCGTACCTACTAGGTTAATAAGTAAAGTGCTGAAATGCAACTTGGAGTCAAAAAAAATTCGATGATCAATAAATTGAGAAACGTGTTCCAACCTATTACAAATGACTTAATATGAGCTTGAACTTGAAGCATCACGGAAAAATTATATAACTTTATATTTATTAGAGTTAAATATAAGATAGTTAGTGGAACACCAAGAGTGTGAAGAGTCTAAACCACTCTGAAGAAGGATCCGCTGAGAGGGGCCACTGAGGCATTCAAATAGTTTAACGTCGTCTGCGTACATTAAAATATGGGAGTGTTTGGTATTGAAAAATAGAGGTCCTAGATGACTGCCTTATGGTACCCTAGACATTACAATAATAGAAGGCTTGAAAAATACTCTTTAAGTTTGACAATTAATATAAGATGGCAGCCATCCAACTAAAGGAAGAGGAAAACCAAACGCTTTAAGTTTGGTTAAGAGGAAAGTATGCGATACTGTGTCAAAAGCTTGGCTAAAATCAGTGTAAATAACATCGATTTGACTAATTACCGAGAAGTTGCGGGTAACGATAAAGGTAAATTCCAACAGATTGATAACAGTTAAACGGTTATTCATAAAACCATGCTGAGATGTTCTTAAAAGTGGATATAATATAGTCTACCAAAACTGATCCGTAATAATTTGCCCAAACAACTTAGGTTTAGCGCACAGCTTGGCAATACCCCTATAGTTGCAGATTTCAGATTTACTGCCCTTTTTGAATAGCGGAATTATATAAGATTCGTTCCAAACGCCTGGTAATGATAAAATATTGAACAAATAAAATAAAAATCTCAGAACAAATTTTTAGTATGCAGCTAGGAATATCGTCAGGACCAGGACTGAATAAAGGTTTGATAAATTTTAACTAACGCAATACTGTGTCATTGTCAATTGTAGGCAAACTGAAATTATTACATTCTTCAATTTTATAGGGGTACAGCGAACCATTTCTACAGGTACTACTAGTGTATATACTTTGGAAAATTTTTCGAAAAGATTCACTATCCCCTCATCAGAGTCACTTGAAACTCCCGTAAATTCGATACAAGCTGGAAATGACTCTGACTTTTTTTAGTATTGGTGAATTTAAAGAATTATTTAGGACTTCGATTAATATTGAATTTTGCTTTGCAAAGGTAATTATTGCATGGCCTCCACATATTTTCAAATGTAAAGAACCACCAAATTTAAATCTATGCTAAATGAGACGGTTAACATGAATATTGAACATTTTGCTTACCTTAACTTTACAGATATTGACAACAATGGATATTTGGATCAAAATGATTTCCAATGTATGGCAGTACGAGCTTGTGTGGTTGAAGGAAAAGGCGATTGTAGCACAAGCCGTTTAGAGGAGTATAAAATATTAATGAAAAATCTTTGGGATGAAATTTCTGCTATTGCTGACGATGACAAGGTTTGGAATTTTTGTAATATCGACACCTTGCGCGAAAGTGTCGTATGTTACTTTTTTTTTTTGATTGAATGAAAAATTTTACTTCTGTAACATACGATAACTTTGCGGAAAGGGGTCGAAATTTAGTATTGTAATATTTCTAACAATATATGTATACATAAGAACGGTCTTCTCGAAACGTCACAAATATATAAAAGTTATAAAGTTACAAGTTTCCTGAACGACCAATATCGATTTTTGACATTGTAGAGCAGCTGTTGTCCTATACACAAATGTAAGCAAACAATTTTAAAATGCCGAAAACAAACTACAAAAAAAGGAAATAAATTAAATTTGTTACACAAGCACTTTGCAACGTACCTATGCTATTTCTTTTATCACAATTACCAAATGATTTATCAATCTTGCTATTCACAATAATGTTGTCAACACTCAGAGTTATTCGTTTATCACACTCATTTGTGTAACTAGTATACGATATTATTAAAAAGTTTTTTGTATGGACGGTCAGTTTGTATACGACTTTATAAAAATATAACATTTATAACATACAAAACACATATACGACGTTTCGTGAAGATCGTAAATATTTTGATTTATGTTAACGTCCTTATCTCCATTTTAAACGATTAAATTTTTTAACAAAATAATATGTGAACTTCACATATGCTGAAGGTTTAATGCTCTTCGCCAGCACCAAGCGATAAAAATGTTAGGCCTAAGGTCGAACGGAAGTTAACGCTCCTAACCAACAAGACGTTAATGACCTATGAAAAGGAAATATTGGCTACCATTAATGAAAAATACAGGCACAATTCGTTAAGAGTTTTTATATCGGATACCAAGAAGGCACTTAGTGATGTCCTTTTCTCAGCACAACCAAGTGATTTACCAGCGGCCTTGGCATTGGCACGACACGCTGAGGCGCACCTTGAAATGTATTTGTGTGCTAATAGCTTCCACAAGAGTCAGGAAGATAGTAAACCAGAGACAACAGGGTAGGGATATAAATAAATCACAGAGCCAAAAAAGGTAAAGCTACCATTACACAAGACCATAGGAACTCAATAATAACCCACAGCAACAGCCACAACAGGGAACGGCACAACTCATGGAGGTAGACATCTCAATACAAATCAAACCTGTTCAGACAAAATAACAACGGCGGACTCAAGGCAACTTTTATTGTAATAAAACTCAGAGTTACAAACAGACACAAGTTGCGAGAAGGCCAAACAGCGGCACAGCAGGTTCACAGGTCGAAACATCAGAGAGTTGACCACATTACCCATGATGAACCAGCTCAAATGCATGAGCGTTACGAATACCAGGCGCTATCGGCCCGAACCGACAAAATCAATGTTTTAGAGAGAACTATAGCTGGGAGAGTAATAAAATTATTAATAGATATGGGGGCATCAAAGAATTAAATAAAGCCTCTCAAGGAGTTAAAATGTATTGTTCCAGTAGGAAAAGTTTTTATAGTCAAGTCAATTCACGGCTTCGACAATATCTTAAAGAAGTGCGTCGTTAACATATTTGGTACACAAAGTACATCCCTTATACTCCATTCCTTGTCTACAATTGACGAAATAATTGGTCTCGATTTGCTAACGCAGACCAGTACAGTTCTAGATTTCAAAAACAAAAAGATTTTTTTTAAATTTAATTTATGCTTTATTATTTTGATATAAAGTGTCACTTAAGCACTTTAGTAACTTAAAGTAACTTACACCTGATACTTAATACTCTAATAATTTTGGTTGATTAACATAAACATTTATTATAGGGTGGGCAAAGGGGAAAACCCCATAAGAGGTATAACATAAAAATAACTTACAACTAACTCATAAACTAAAGGAGCGTTACTTGATCATACTAACGCAGGAGTTAGTGTAGAGAAGTACTGGTCAGTACTGGTCAGCACAAGTTTTGTGTAAAATGAGGATTTCTCAGATTAAACGTAGTTTTTGCTAAATAGATTTTCTCACTGATCATTTTAACACCTGCTACTCCATGAAATAGTAATGTTGGGTAGTAGAAAGTAGACCTAGAATCATTTTTAAAAGCTTGTTTTGAGCGATTTGCAGCTTAGATTGGTGAATATGGGCACAGTCTCTTCAGATGAGTTTATTATCAAGGTAGACCCCAAGGTATCTAAGTTTGTTCTTCCAGTGAATATTTTCATCATTAACTATTAGGTTGCTGTGTGATCCTTTCGCTTTTTTGAAAATGAAATGGCTTTAGTCTTACTTGCGTTCAGTTGAATCTTCCAATGTCTAAAATAATTAGAAAGGATGTATAATGCGTCCTGTAATTAGGTATGAATGTTGTTATAAACATCGCCTGAGCAGTAAACTGCGGTGTCATCTGCGAATACTGAAGCAACACATTTTTCGAACTTTGGTATGTCATGTGTGTATATCTTGTATAAGGTAGGTCCTAGAACAGAACCGTACGGGACACCTGCGCAACTATATTTAGTAACGGATACCATGCCGTCAATAACAACACTAAAATATCTATCACATAAGAAATTTCGAATCAACTTGGTTAGATATACTGGAGTGTGTGTGACTACCAATTTGTGAATTAGGCCATAGTGCCATACCGTGTCGAAGGCTGCTTGAACGTCTAAGGTTACCATACCTACCGAGTTTTTCTGTTGATTTCCCATTTTTAAAAAGTTTGTAAGATTTTTTAGTGGATGAATGCAACTACAATTAGCCCTAAATCCAAACTGAACCAGAAGCAGGATGATGTTGGCTGCTAAAAACAGATTAAGACGAGCTTTCAATATACGCTCAAATATTTTAGAGAAACCACTCAGCAGACTAATTGGACGGTTTATTGGTGAATCAGGAGGTTGGCCCGGCTTTGGTATAGCCACAATTTTAGCGACTTTCCAAGCAGTTGGAAAATATTCTAGTTTAGCGCATAGACTTAGAATTCGCGCAAGGTAGGCTAAAGTTATTTTAGGAAGATTATCAAGACACGCATTGGGTATTTGGTCTGGGCCAAGGGCTATTTGCTTCTTTTTTTATATATATTTTTTTTTGGAAAAATTGAAGTTTAATAACACGGTTAAGGTGATTTAACCTCGCTTTAAAAATTGGTTTTCTTGTTCGTATCCACTGTCTTTGTGCATCGTTCCTGATTTTCATTAAGTCAGTAATGAATGCCAGCAACTTGAAAATGCCCTACTTCTTTGGCTTTCTAGGAACAGCAAGGTTCATAGCATCGATAACATCTGATTCTAGATGTCAATTTGTCAATCGTATCGGTCGTAGCGAGAGGATCATCTGCAATGTGCATCTCTGAGAAACAATTGAAAGAAAGTGCTTAAACTTCCTTCAATTGGCTTTGTCAAACTGCAGATATGATTTAGTCGCATTATTAGTGTGGGAGGTTAACTTTCAGAAAACTGGAAGGTGGTCAGAAGATAAATCGTTGCAGACAATCGGTTCAGCAAGTCGTTGAGGAGAGTTGGTGATAAACAAATCTAAGATAGACGGTTGAGCTTTATGATTCGCTGGTATGTAAGTGGGATCGTTTGGATATCCTATGACAAACATTCCATGAGAGGATAACTGTAGCAAAAAACCGCCCCAACAGTTCACCCTAGAACAATTCCATGCACGATTACTGCAGTTTAAGTCGCCGCCTATGATGGATGAGTATTAATGTTAACAAGCTGATTGTGCCTAATAGTGGTTTTGAAAATGATCGCGATGCCACCGCCTCTATTGTCGTATCAATTAGATCTGGTATATGGTGTAATCAGGAAGAGTGAAACGATCTCTTGGCGTTAACCATGTTTCACTGAGTATGCAAATGTTGACACTGTTTTGAATTATAAAATTTAAGAGTTCAAAAAGGGCACGCGCATTCCATGCCATAATATATGATAAATTATCTTTCTTATTTGCTAGCATAGACATACTTAATAGTTAGTTGAGTAATTATAGTAAACTGTTCACTCTTACTAGAACAACGACTCAGGTTCTCAAGTAGCTCAGTTGTGAGCGCGGTAATTTCGTCTCTTGTGAAGAGATCATTTGTTGCTTGAGCTGTGGGCTCTTTTATACCGTTACTGAGAAGAGCGTGCTTGAATATTTGGTACACATCTGGTATAGCCAAAGTAAGACCGATGCTGGAGTCAAGAGTTGACTTCACGTGCTGTCGATTAGCGGTTCTGACGGCAGCTGGGTAGTTGTTGTAGTTTATGTTATAGCGTTATTGTTGCGTTTGGTCGCCTGTTTATAATTTGGCGCCCTTTTTTGCGGTAGAGCAATAGAAGAAGCTCGACACGGGCACGATAGATCAGTGGACGGGTGATCACCTTTACAGTTTGCATATTGGAACGCATCAGAGGCTATGCACGAAGAAGTATGGTGTTGTCCAGCGCAGCGGGAACATAAAGAATTGACATGACAAATCTTGGAGCCAATACCAAAGAGTTGGCAATTGTAGCATTGAGTAATCTTTGCAGATGACCTGGACTTATACTCCCAGCGGACTTTGATGTGATTAATACAGGAATACTGCTTTCGTAATTGCTAAAGCGTTATAGATATAGCTTTAAAATATACGAAATTATACGAATACATAAAATATATATTTCGTAGCCATTACGAGTTGTTTTATCGACTGTTTTCACATTAATTTATTGAAGGCCTAGACTATTGAGCATGAATTTGATCTCTGTAGGGTAGTTTGTCCATACCAGACAATACTGCTTTGTAGGACTTACTCTCTCTATTTACATAAGAGAAAAATTCTGTGCTTAGTCTTCTAAGTTCATGGAAAATGATATTGTTCCCTTCGAGAGTATTTACGAATTCCTTAATTCCAATCTATATGGTTTTAACAGAGTAATCTCTTATGTATACACTTTTTTAGATATCGTGAACCTGCTCAGAGGTTCTCTTAAAAAGGGTTATTGGTAACCTTGACTTTAGCAGGAGTAGTGGAGGTAGATTGCTCGATGGTGTCATCTAAAACTAAATCATCTTCGTCTTTATCGTCATCCATCACAGTGTGGAGAAGGCGAAAATAGTTGGAGAACTGACTTTTGTCAGATGATAACTTTGCACCTTTTTGCTTTTAGCGCGGCATTTTGTTCATAACTGATGCTTTAATCGCATCACTACTGGTCTTAAGTTGACGCTTAATCGTTGCTGCTCTTGAGTTGTATAATTTACAGTATAATACCTTTGATTTAAAAAAAAAAAAAGATAACAAACAAATCATGTTCGGAAACAATAAAATTTGTAAAGTGTGCAAAGGTAAATTTCACACAAGTAAGAGGAATAGAAGTGCCACAACTGACGCCAAATGACTTATAGCAAATGTTAAATAGACTTTTGGGAGTCTTTGCGAACCCTAATGGGGCCCTCCCTTTTAACACAAATATTATTGCCACCATTCGCACGGAATGTGTTGGCCCAATCTATTTGAAACTATACACATATCCTATGGGACTAGCCGACATCGTCAATTCAGAAATCCGTGACCTCTTAAAACATGGAATAATTAGGCCATCTAGATCCCCTTACAATAACCCGGTCTATATAGTTGATAAAAGGGGCACTGACGCCAATGGCAATAAAAACAAACGTTTGGTCATTGACTTCAGCAAGCTTAATGAAAAAACTGTTGACGATTAATATGCTATTAAGAATATATCCGTAATACTATACTAAAAATAACTCTGGCTAAACAAGCCAAAAAAAAGAGCCTTTTCAGTAGAAAACGGGAAGTATGAATTATGTAGGCTACGTTGACGTCGTGATCATATTTTCAGAAAACGAACTTGACCATGTAAAATATAGGGTTTTAGAAAGCCAAATATAAGAGTATCTCGCTAGAAGTCACAGTTTTTTAAAGAGAGCCTTGAATATTTGGGTTCCCTTGTATCCAGAGACGGCGTCACCAGTCCTAAAGTAGAGACTATACGGAGTAACACGCAACCATCCACGCTCTTCAATGTCAGGTCATTTCTGGTGTTAGCCAGCTACTACCGATGCTTCGTAAAAGATTTTGCTTCAATAACCAAGTCCTTTTCCAATATCCAAAAAGACGACAATAGTAAGGTTAGTGCAAATCAGGGTGCAGTTTGACGAAAGTCAGAGTAGAGCATTTGAAATATTAAATATTATCCTGTCATCAGAGGATGTCATGTTGCTTTATCCTGATTTCAGGAAGCCATTCGACCTTACAACGGATGCTTCTTCTGCGTTTTATCGCAAGAGGCAAACCTATCACCATGATCTCCATAACCCTGAAGGATAGAGAACTAAATTTTAGAACGAATGAATGTGAGTTGCTAGCTATTGTCTGGGCTCTCAAAAGCTTAAGAGATTACTTGTTTGACGTAAAAAATTTAAATGTAGTCACGGATCGTCAACCGTTGACCTACGCAGTTTCAGAGAGAAATTCAAACGCCAAAATAAAGTGCTGGAAAGCATTTGTCGATGAGCATGGCGCAAAGGTATTTTATAAACCTGGCACAGAAAGTCACGTGGTGGATGTTTTATCCCGCCAGAATATTCACGAATTAGAAGAGGAGGAAGAGGAAGAGGCATATCCTGATATTACTACGGTCCACAGCTAACCGTCGCAAGCCTATACGGTTGACAAAATAGAAAAACCTATCAATTGGTTCGGAACCACATAATAATAGAAGAAGTTCGGTCAGAAAATTAATATTGTTTGACGAGAAATCAAGGCACACCATTCGCTTCTCTGATAGATGCACTGTGTTAAATTCAGATAAGGAAGTAGTTAACCCAGAGGTCGTTTACGCTCTATATTACGAATTACCAATAACTGGTAGAAAGTTTTCCAAACACATCATTTAAATTCTCGGAAAGACAAGTTCTTGATATGACCAATAAAGATGAGCAAAGGGAAATAGCAGTGGCAGAACATAACCGTGCCAACAGAGCTGTACAGGAAAATATAAACGAATTTTTGCAGAATATTTATTCTCAAATTTGACTAGAAGAGCTGGTGAAGTTATAACAAACAACAACATTTTCCCAAAAGCAAAGTATGACCGACACCCGGTAAACAAGGGTTAGGGGAAGCGCTAATCCCTTAATTTTTTTTCGAATAATAAAACGCATTTCTTGACATGCATAGACAAGTTTTCCAAGTTCGCAATCGTACGGCCTATTCTATCACGAACAATTGTGGGCGTTAAAAAAGCATTTCTGCAATTAATTAATTCTCATCCAAAGAAAAAAACAATATTTGCGATAACAAGAATTCCGAAACAATAACATCTTTGCCATCAAGTCATTACCAAGAAAGTGCTCACCATGCAATTCATGCAAGATATTATGTTGCGGACTGGATATTCCCCAAAAATGTTTGGTCAACGACATAACATTGACATCCGCCGTTTGTTTACATTCTCTGCTGATCAAAGCAGAATGAACATGTCATGATGTCTCCGTTGTGATTGGTTGTTAAGCGATCGTGTTAGCTCTTCCGCGGCCTTTCTGATGTTCTCAAGAACTGAGTGGAATGCTCGTTGCTTTCTTCCTTTTCTAACGTAGGTTTAAACACACAGCTACACCGGCGCGGATGATAAGACCAGAAAGCGCGGATCTTGTTGTAGGGTTTTCTTATTACTCGATGTAACGTAGGTACTCTATGCTCAATTTCTGTAGGTAAGATTGACTCAAAATATCCTGATGGTCTGTGACATATATGAGTGAACCTGTCGCCGAGGTGGGCCGACCTCTTCAGAATACCTTTCTGATTCTTGTATAGTGATCCGTTTATTCGAATGTCACTGTCAAATCGCACACGTTTAACTAAAGTGTCACAACTCAAAAAAATTAAATTTTACGAATCGCAAAAAAATGTTTTCTGAAATAGAGTGTGGATTATTTTAAAACAGGTACTGACCGAATATGGTTTAATCACACACGTAAAATATTTCTTCTCAAATTTAGTAGAAAACACAACATTTGTAGTTAACACTATTTTGATGATATAACTACACAGTTTTTAGTGTAATATTTTTAGTTGTGACGCTTTTGCTGAAGTAAAAATCATTTTTTCTTTCTTTTGCTTTTCTTTGAAGCTGTAAAAAGTTTTGTTGAAATTATAGAAGAGGTATTTATTAGACAAAACAAACAAAACATGAAATCCATTTAGTACATATACTACACATAATTAGAAGAAAGTCAAAACACAAATGCAAATTTCAAGCTCAACAATTTTCAGTGTAATGTATGTAATATAATGAATAATTTATTTTAAAGATGATTGAAAGAGTAGATGATATATTGTTAAGTAAGTCTTTTTTATCTGGTAAGGGCAGCATCGCAGAATAAGTTTCATTAAACTGAAATTAGTAGCAAAGTGTTATTTACAAATCGTTGCTAAAGAATTACAATATACAGTTTGTTGGACCCACAAAGGAGAGAAGGCGAGACAACGACACAAGACAAAAGTAAATAAATCAAAAATGTACCCGATTGATACCCTTCCCTTGGAATCAATTTTCATCATATTGCGCACATTAGCTTTGTAGAAACTTGCGTCCTTGTAAGAAGTTCTATAATAAAAATATTCGGGACTCTCTCTTTCGACTCGAAGAACGTTAATATTGTGGCGTATATCTTTCTCTTTTAGCTCGTTTCTTCCAAAATTCTAACCCCGCACTTCCTGTATTGCAGTTGCTATTAGCCTAATAGTATTAGCCTATTAGTATTAGGCTAATGTACTGATCTGGTACATAAATTGTAATACAAGTAGCATGTATTTTAACTTGCACTACAGATTTTCTTAGGCAAAGTTTATAGTCAGATATCCATTGCTCTAAACAATATTTGTCAAAAATCATCTAAAGTGTCAACTCAAAAAAACTTATTTTTAAGACGCTTTTCTAAGTTGTACCGGTATGTTTTTAATTTGTAACTAAATCTTTGGACGAGATTTTCACTTACTTTAAAACGCCGGATTATACTGATTATAGAGATATTAAGGACCGATGACAATACAATAATTTGACAACTTTGTCCTTATGATTTAACCAACATCATCAGGATTAAATAAAAATTATAAATTCTTTGAATTTGTTCTTCCCCTTATTCAAACTTTGATTCAATCAGCTTTTTGCTTTGTGCTTGCTTACTAGTGACGAGTTGTCATTCGCATAAAATGTAGTGTGCCTTAACCATCGGAATAAGTATAAATTTATAAGGTCTATCTTGATTTTTAATAACGTGTTGCAATGGTTTTTCAGTGTATAATTCACAAAACTATTAAAAAAATGAAAATAAAGCAAAATAATTATACCACATAGCAACAGCAAACAGCACAGCTGAATGTCGGCGGCTACATAATACCTCTCCCGCTTGTGCTGCACTTGTACATAGCCATTAGCCAGTGCGTCTAACTTAAAGTTTGACGGGCGTCTTTTTCAATATAATTAACCGCCCTATCTATAAAATTCATATTAATTGAATAGTTAGAAGCTTTTGTTATTTTTGTTATTCTGGCGCACATGGAAAGCTTCCCTATTAAAAAAAACTGTTTTTCGTAGTAGTCCAAAAAATACCATACCACAGCGAAGAGTATGGTATTTTTTATGCTTGAAGAAACCTCAGTGCGCCTTGTTTCACCATGCAAATCAGTTCTGAAATTGTTTGGTTTGCGGGGGAGACCGACGGTTGGTTCATAGCACCCACATGGTTGTTTCCTACGCACTTTTGGTATGATTTGCGTAGAAATATAAAGCCGCCATTAAATGAAACTCAAATGGATTTTTTGTGTTTCCATTATCCCGCGCCTTCAATTGCTCTATCAATAGGTGGCGCAATATTTTATAGAATCGATAATTTCTATCAAAAACATTGGCCGATATTGAAAATTGATCACTAATATCATGCAATGATTTCAAGACACTTCTATTATACAAATTTTCTTCATCTTCCAAGAAAAGGCAACAAATCAAGTTGTTATTTATTTCGTCAGTGTTTATAGTGTGCGAAATATTTTGACATGACCTGATGAGGGGGTGTTAAAAAAACGGCATTAGATAGAACAAGAGCTTTTCTAAATGAGAAAAATTGCCCAAAAAAATTCTATAAAAACGTTTTGTCGCTTACTGCCAATCAAAATCTATCAAAATCTTTCAAAATATATCCATTCATTTGATAGAGTGCACAGAATAGGGCGGTTAATGTCTTCCTTGCAATTGAACGCTCTATAACTAATTCACCAAATTAAAAAATTTTGATGTAACAGTGCAAGCAATTGAGGGAAATATTATAAAAATGTGCGCTAAGTTTACTAGTTAAGTACAGTATGAAGTACAACTTAGTTCGGGTGTTTTCACCTACTACTTTATAAATTTAAAAATTTACAGGTTCTTTTGCAAACGAAAAGATTATCGCATTTTAGCGTCGGTTGATCGCTTAGCTGTGCATTATTCGTGGGAAAAACAAACTGCAACACAAGTAAAATATAGTTGAAAAAACTGAAAGGCACGCTATAGCAAACCCAACTAAAGAGTAAAAAATAAAATTTACTGAATAGAATCAACCCATTCAGCAAAATAATTAGCTTCAATAAAGCACATGCCTTGCTGATGCGCCATTGGAACACTCGACTTTTATTTCCTTGGCTAATACCGGAAAGGTCAGAACAACGTTTAGCGGGCTACGATAGTATATATAAATATGCATTATGTGAGGTCATATATATATATATGTTGGAGCAGAGTGTTGAAGCAAGGTTGTGTTTTGTCAATCGATTGATCCTATAAGGCTAACCGCTAATCATCGGTGGTCAGCCTGGTGGCACTGGAAATATGTATATATATATATATATATATATATATATATATTGTAAGCAAATAAATCTATATGTATAAACTTGGAAGTATGTTTGTCTGTGTGTTTATCCGTTAGGGACGCTGAAACTGCTGGACCGTTTTTGATGAAATTTTAGGGAATCTCTATAATAGCCTTAAGAAGGTAACTTCAAATTTTGGTGAGAAAAAATCGTTGAATTCGCTAGATACTACAAATCAAATTTCAGATTTTTCTCAAACTGTACAGATACAAAAAAAAAACAAAAAAGCAGCATCTGAGAACTGAGTTTGCCGGCAGTGCTGCTCAAACTTTGCAAAGTCGAAATTTTCAAATTTTCTAATGAAAAAACAAATCTAAAAAGTAACGAATACGAATTGGCACCCAAAAAATCAAACACCGGAAAATCAACGAGAAAATCGCAGCAAAGCTACTGAAACATCAGAAGAGCGTGACGCAAGCGATGGCAGCAACGCGCCGGGTCCCTGTTAGTATCTGATAAATGTAAATGTGTGGAAGAAAGTTCGCGCGAAAAGCAAAGATGAATTACAACTAAAGCAAAAACAAATTATAAGAGGAATCAAGTGCAAGAAGAATAATATATAGTTTACAAAAACTACAAAAAACATGCTTTAATAGCAAACCGAACTAAAAACTATATTACTTATCACGAAAAAGACGTCCAACTCAAACTTTGTCGCTCTGGCTAGCGCCATGTTGCTTGTGCAGTGCTGTGCAAGCGAGAGAAGCATAATGTGACCACCATTATAGCCGCTAGTAAAATTAGTCTGTAGCCGCACATCGTTTCTCTCACTCACACACCTTCTGGTCCCCCATTCGGAATGAAAATTCCCATCTCTAAAAGGAAGAAGGAAAGAGATGCTCTACCTTCTCGACCATCTCAACGCCTAATTATAATCACTTATAATCACGTTTGTAATTAATTAAATATGAAATTAAATTCAGTTCATGTGGCAAACCCCACATTTGGGAACCCCTACGCAAAAATGACTGATTCCACGCAGCCATGACAGAAGCACCTACTACAGAGGCATCGGTTGACTTCAAAACAAACTCGCCAGATCGAGAGTTATGGTTCACACAGATCACGCCTTTCTTCGTGTACAATATTAAATCGGATTTGTCAAAATATTACACGATCGTCACGTCCCTCGATCCAAACACACAACACACTATGTGGTGAAAGATCCTCCGGAATCAGGCAAATACTAAAAACTAAAAATGGAACTTATATTACGTTTCGGTGTGTCACAAGAAAAACAGTTAGTAAAGCTGCTAACCGGCCAACAAAAAACCTATCCAACTCCTTCGTGATGCGTGATTTAGCCGACAAGTCTATCTCCATGGAAGGACTTAAAACATTATAGCTTCAGCGCATGCCCAACAACATTCGATTCATTCTTTCTGAAGAGCTAGAAAACTTGGCGAAGATAGAGGAACGCATCAAGGACACATCGTCCCAGTCAACGTACTGCGAGTCAATTAGTAAACCCAATTCGAGTGCCATTGGGACTCGACTAGTTGCGTTAGAGACGCCGATGCAACAATTGGTACAACAACTTAATCAAATAAATGTGTCAAATAACGACCAGCACAAATCGCGCAGAAACGAACGTACCGCTCGGCTACACCTAAACAGCAAAACGTCTGTTACTATCCCATACGTTCACTTAGTGGTGTCTTGTGAGCTTGTCGTTATTTTCGTCCCTCTGTGATTAAATTCGTTTTGATCGCTTTTAATATTTGTGAAATGGGTGTTTTTGATATTTAATAGATTATGCTGTGTATAATCATTTTCAAGTTGAATTTTTAGTGTATTTGGCTGTCCACAAATTAAATTTTCAAGTACTTTTATTTTACATTTAATAATTTTCCTCTCTTTACATTGTGCATTGCTTGTGTAGATTTTGCCTTTTTTTCCTGCTTAAATACGACGCTAGTCGGTCTCGTACATATATTTAAGTGCAAATGCATTGTGTTTTTCATATTGCTATCGTTGGTTTTGTGGATCATATTGAGTTAGTTATTCTCTACCTTCGTACGTGTCTTAATTAAACTGTTGTTGTTTTATCTTTTTAAACAGTTTCCTCTACTAACGTTGGTCTATGGATCTTATTGTGTATAAGGCCCTATAAGAATTGTAATACTTGTTTTGGCTTTTCTAGGTTTTTATCGTTTTTTAATTCATTTTTAAATTTAAATATTAAATATGCGGTGCTGCAACTGTTCGTGTTCTGACACCATTTTGACGATGATAAATATCGCGCAGTCTGTTGTTGGATGTGCTCCAACGTGGCCCATTTAAAGTGTGCTGGGCTGACTGGAAGGGATCACTATAGGCTTTATGGCAGTAAGCCAGCCTGTGGTGGGAATATACCGTCGGGTACGTGACCAATTTTTAAAACTAAAAAATATCTAATACTTTTGTAGCTTCGAATAAACTTCTCGAGAAATACGATTTGCTTCCCCTTCCCATAACCAAGAGCATCTATTTCTGCATCTATAAATCAACCCGGGAGTATCACTAGTCCACCAACTTATAATTCCCACCCTGGACCACAACCAACATCATCATCATTACCCCTTTTGCCGCCCATTGTAATTTTTAATTATCCCCCTCATACTTCTAATCACCCTACGTCTCCTGCACCATCTCTCACTCAACCTTCATCCACCAATATCACCACACCTACTTCCATGCCTATAACTAATTCAAGCCATGCCAAATCACCCGTGACTCCTAAGTCCCCTCCCGATCTTAGGTGGTTGCTCTCCGGCGACACACCTTTCTTTCGAGATTACAACCTCTGAAGATATTATTTCTTATATTGCAACCAAAATTAATGTTAAGGCGACTGTTCAGAATTTTACTTTTTATAGCCCTCGTTACATTGCGTCCTTCAAAATTAGTGTTCTGGACTATAATTTCTCTATAGTTTGTGATCCAAAACTTTGGCCAGAGAATGTTATTATTCATGAATTCAAACCTCTACGCACAAATATTCGAATTTCCTCAATCTTAAACATCGGTACCGCGGACACTACTCCTAAAACACAAGTCCTTACTCCCCTCAGAGAGTCACTCCAACTCCTATATCTTCTAAACATAACTTAATCATACACTTCCAGAATATCAGAGGTCTAAACTATAAAACTAATAGATTATTTTCAAATAGTTTTTCATTTCATTCAGACATAATTTTGTTTGTTGAAACTTGGCTTCGCGGGACATCCTACATTCCAAATTATTGAATAGTAATTTCTTCGCTTTTAGGAAAGGTCATATTGGTTGTATTGCTGGTGGAGTGTTGATTTCTGTTAAGTCTTCATATAAATCAGATATTGTTTATATTGATGATACAGATGGGAATAAGTCCATATGGGTTAAATTTTCCTTTTAAACTATCCATTTATTTCTAACATGCTCGTATATTCCACCGGCATCTGACGAGTTTTTTTATAATGCACATCTTTTAGCTATTAAAAACGTTATTTCTTTAATTAAGGACTCCGATAAGATGTTAATTATGGGAGACTTCAAACTTCCATATATTTCCTGCTCGTCCTCCAATAATTCCAACTATGAAATGTCATCTTCGAGTTGTGAGTTCAACCATCTGCTTGCACTGATTGGTCGTATTTGTACTCCTTTGATAATATCGAATCAATTTTTTAGCAAATTTATTAGGACACTTAAAACTTTGCACTGTTAAAATCAAACCTAAATGTAATCCACATATACCTCCTTGGTTTTCTTGGGATTAAACTAAACTGATTAAACTAAAAAACGTAAAAAGTAGACTATTTAAAAAGGTTAAAAGATCGGGTTCCTCTACCGACTTTGATAATTACGCAAAATTCTTATATAATTTTCAACACCTTACTAATTATTACCTTACGCGATCCAAAAAAATTCTATAGGATTGTTAACTCTAAACGCAGACTTGACTCATTCCTAGCCTATATGAAATTAAATGGTGTTGAAGGTTGTAACTATGCAGAAATTGCGAATTTTTTGATATCTTCTTTTAGACCACATATTCTAACTTCAATAACAATGTCAATAAACCTTATCCTTTTTATCTGCCTAATTTCAATCAATTCAATATGCTAGTGGTCAAACCTAGCTAAGTATTACAATATTTAAAATCTGTTAAATTAACCTTTTCACCTGGTCCTGATGGCATTCCCAGTTGTATTTTAAAGTTGTGTGCTGACTCTTTACATAGCCCACTCGGCAAGTTGTTCGAATTATCCTCGTTTACCTCTATTCTACCGAGTATTTGAAAGCAATCATATATAATTCCTCTGCGTAAAAAACGCAGTAGGTGGGATATTTCAAATTACATACTTATTGCTAAACTGTGTGCAATTCCAAAGTTGCTTGAACATGTTATCACTGATCAGCTTCAGCCTTACGTCCTTCCTTTATTAAGTACCAGCCAACATGGGTTTTCCAAAAGTCGGTCGAGCATGACTAATTTATTAGAACTCACTTAATTAATCAATCTTAGTTTTTACAACAGCGCTAGATGGATGCTATTTACACAGACTTTATAACTTTTACAAAGCATTTGATAGCGTTTACCTTACTAATTAATAAATTGGATGCTTTAGGAATTCCACCCAACTCAGTCCGTTGGATTAGCTCTTATCTAACTTGTAAGACTCAAACAAACGATCTGACGGCTGAAATAAAACATTCTCACGTTTTGATGTGAAACTTTGCATGTCCATTTCATCTCCCATTTAATTAATGTTTCTTCAAGATGATGTTGACTCCTTATCTCAATGCTGTTCCATTTACTACCCTCTACTTAATTGCGACAAATGTAAGGTCATGTCCATTTACCGTAAAAATCTAACTATAACCAGATACTTTATTAACCCTCAAACATTAGAGCGTGTATCTCAATTTAACGACCTCGGAGTATTAAGGGACCCTAAGTTACACTTTGCTTCGCACATTATCTCTTCCATCAATAAGGCAAGAAGGGTTTTAGGATTCTTTAAACGTTGGTCCAAAGAGTTGAATTACTCCAACACTAATAAATAATTCTTCAGATCATTAGTTAGATTTATTTTCGAATATGGATCCTGAGTATGGGACCCTCAGTTCAATAAGTACAGCGATTACTTAGAATCAGTTCAAAAGCACTTGTTACTTTTTGCACTGCATAACTTACATTGGGATCCTAACATCCACCTTCCATCCTACCGATGTCGTCTAAGACTTATCAAACTACCTATATTGTGCAGTCGTAGAACGACTCTCCGTGTAATGTTTTTGTATAATTTAATTGCTGGCAGTATCTATTCCCCTTTTCTGCTTGGTAGCATCTATTTCAATGTACCTTCTCAGGTTACAAGAAGTTCTTTTCCAATTTTGTTGGTCTCTGTAAAACTACGTATCTAAAGCATGATCCATTCCATGTCTTGTGTTAAGCTTACAACCTACATTATTACCTGGTATCTATCTCTTCTTCATAACTCAAAATCTAGGTATAAATAGGTGTGCTATAGTATATTTTAGTTGCCTTCTCCTTATTGTGAAGAAGTTAAGTCTTAGCAGTATTAAAATTTGTTGTATGTTTAGATGTAAAAGTCTGATGATATTATGTCTGTAGCCATGTTGAAGATATACGTTAGTTTTGGTATAGTTTGCCAACTAAAAAATTAGCAAAACACCATCTGAACCAGTTCGACTTTGTAGCTGGGTGAATTTTGATACTACTTGGCACCGCCCAATGTAAGATCAGTGTGTGGTCACCAGCTCTACTCTCCCAAAATGTTCAGGCGGCAACACTCAATCAATAAATTCCGAAACGGAAAAACATTTACACCTTTACGACTCTATCTAAGTAGTTTCCGTATTGCCCAGGAGTTTCGCAAACTACAATCAACAATCTTCCATAGACGACTTTCATTTATTCCCAGCTAACAACACAGTCATACATACTTATGGTAGGAAGGCATTCGAACTAAATTTAGGCTTACGCCGCCCATTCAACTTCATAGTCGCGGACGTTAAATCAGAAATTGTTGGTGCGGATTTTCTCGAACATCTTGGCTCGATTATCCACTTAAATTAAAGCGTCTTTTGGATACTCTAACGCAAATCAATGCAAACGGTTTTATTTCCAGCGATGATCACCAAAGCGTACTCACGATCGACCCCTATTCAAAATTCTACCATCTTATCAAAAAATTTGCTAACTTAACAAACGTCAACAATTTCAGACTGCCGACATCGTGCGGAGTACGTCATCACATAACCACCTCCGGTCAACAAGTTGCAGAACCGAAACGCTGATAAACTGAAGAAAAACTACAAATCATCAAAGATGAATTAAAAACTGGATTGCAACTTTGTATAGTCCGCCCATCGAACAGTCCCTGGTCTAGTCCAATACATATGATTGCACCATTCCCGATCAATATCCGATCACATTATTGATGATATTAGCGTCAAATTACACGGGAGAACCATATTCTCTAAAATTGATATTAATAAAGCTTATTACAACATTTCTATGAATTCAACAAAGCCCAACAGCTTGATGAAATTAGGACGATTTCTGGGAGCTCTGAATTTCTTCCGTAAATTTATACCTAATACCTGAATGTTAAAAGCTCTATTAAACAGCCTTTATAGAGAATCGAAAACAAATGACCGCGCACCAATCAATTGGACATTGCAACTTGAAGAAGCATTTGAAAATTGCAAATAACGTTTGGCTCTTCTCAATCACATCACATCTTAATCACCTCTAATATTAACCTCAGATGCATCAGTATTTCAGTAGGCGAACAACTCTCAGACGGATAAAGCAAGCCAATCGCATTTTTCTCAGACAAATTAAAGACTTCACAAAAAAATACAGCGCTTATGATAAAGAACTGCTCGAAATTTATTTGGCCATCACACAATTCAAACACATTCTTGAAGGCCGTGAGTTTGTTATAAGAACGGACCACAAACCTTTGATCTATGCTTTTCAACAAAAGCTCGATAAAGTATCACCCAGACAAATACGATACTTAAGCTACATTGCAATTCCCCATGAACATAGTACATATGTCGGTACCTCAAAATTCAGTCGCAGACGCACTTACGAGAATTGAACAAAATGATATGCCACAGACAGTGACACTTCAAGAAATTCAAATTCAACAAGGCGATGAAGAACTTTTACAACTACTGATAGGTAACACATCGCTTCAACTGCAACTGGTCAAATTGCCATCAGACATCGAAGTCCACTCTGAAGATTCCTCTTCCTTGTTACGTTATTACGTGCCTAACACTGTTCGCAAAAGAATTTTTACACACGTACCCAAATTATCCCACCCTGGCAAACGTACAGCCATCAAACAAATTAAAAAAAATACATTTGGCCAGCAATGAGACACAACATCAAACAATTGGTAAACGAATGCAACCATTGTCAGCGCTCGAAAATCCAACGGCACAGTCAACTTTTGACTGAACATTTTAGCCAAAGACACGGCAGCGCTTCGACCAGATTCACATTGACATCATCATCGTGCCGGAACACCAGGGATAAAACTATTGTCTAACTATAATTGATAGATTCACTCGATGGCCAGAAATTGTTCCCCTTCGGGAAGAGACAGCCGAGACCGGTTCAACGCAATACAAATAACACTACATTTATTCGCAAAGACTATGGAACCAGTGTCTATGGAACCACAAACAACATATCATCGAAAAGATCATACCTGCATTTAGCACTGAAGATCCTGACATGCCGCCTAAACCTATCCGAACATATAGTGCCAAAAAGAAAATGACATTCACCGAAACTTCATCTGTACCGTCATCACTGTGGGAGGGGGAGTAGCTGTAGCCGCACATCGTTCGTCTCACTCTCAGACTTTCTGATAGCAACCCTGTACGGTATAAAAAATCCCATCGCTTAAAGGAAGAAGCAAAAAAGAAATGCTCTACCTTCTCGACCATCTCTACTATCGATCGCCATTAAAAATATAAGTCTATTTGGCATTAATGCCACCAAATTTTCAATGTTACTGGCCCAAATATTCTCCCATTCCTCGAGTAAGATCATCCATCATCAGTGCCGTTTTGCTTCGATTTTCGAAGCCGACGTTTTTTTTTTTTTTATCTGCGTATAGTTTTGGGATGCACATCATTGTTCAAACAATTTACCACATTTACCACTAATTTTAACGGCGCTTTGAAAGAGATTTTTGCCTACTATTCGTTTAATTTTGCGTTTGGCTATCTGTAAGTTTGGTTGGACGCCCACATCTTCTCTTATTTTCAACGCGACCTTCATACTTGTAACGTCCAATTACATGATGTATCGGAGAACGACTTCGCTTACAGCAATGTGAGATTTCTGCATAGTATTTTTTCTCCTGAACATGTAAATTCCAAAGTTATTTCCTTGCGCAGCATTTTTAAACAAATAAGATAGTAATTTTATTTGCTGACACAACCGAAAATTTGTGTTGTGTAGGTATTGTGCGTGTATAAGATTGTAATGGTTACTTATTGTGTGTATCACTCGGAATATTTTTGTATGATTTTGCTTTGTAATCAAGCCGCCTGTATTTTCATTTCATTCATATAAAACGGCAAACGTTGATTTTCCCACTCTTGTATGTGATGCGGCCCTACCAAAAGTGCATTAGGAAAAACCACAATGCTCCTATGAGCCAATCATCAGTTTCCCACGCAATTGAAAGTGTTTCGAAATTGATTTGCTATAAAATAGAGAATATTGAACAATTCTTTAATTAACTTACTGATTCCCATTCCGACACTGTGTGTCTGAGCCCAATAATGGCAATAAAATCTTTGGACAGCTCCTCCCATAAACTATGCACTGCTCGTGTCGCCAGTGGGAACAATTTTACGGTTCCGCGTGCAATTCAAATTGCACAATAAAGAAGACGCATTTTAAAAAAACCATATAACTTACCAGACTGTGTACATGGACTTTACAGACTGCTGTTAAAACAGCTTTATTAATGATGCAGCTTTAAATAGTGCGTGAGAATACCAAAAAACACAAAACCCATTAAAAAGCTTCACCATTAGGCGAATAGGGCCATAACAATGCATTAATTTTAATTGTTATCTATTATTTATGGAAGGTTTTACAATAGGTTACTTATGTAAAGTTTCTATAGTCGGTTACTTATGTTAAGTTGCTTCTATCTGTAAATGTGCATGAAGCGAAGCTGTAATAAAAAGAAAAATATATTGTGATTCGGATAAAGACAGTCTACAACTGCCTATCAACCACCGCTGGAATTAAATCAACAGGCCAAGGCGGATCGTCCCGGGAATTTATATTTTTCTCACTACAATAACCCAACTCTCACACAACCGTAAATAATAATTACAAATTAACAAGAGTAAGATATACATAGAGATTTAAAAATTTATGCGTATACTTAAAAAAACGCCAAGCGCGCAATTATATGTTTTACAAATTCTTCTGCGTCGAGTCATTGGTGCAGACAGTAAGCCGTTATCTAAATGTTGATATTGCTGAACGCCGTAAAGAATTTGTTGTTGTTGTTGCAAAATGCCGCTACAGTCGTACACATTGCTCAATTTGTTGTTCTTGTTGATAAACACCGCTAAAGTCGTGCACTTTGCTGAATTCTGTCGCCGCTACATACTGTTGTTGTAATTGTGTGCTTGTGTTGTCAATTGCTCTTTGATATATACTACAGTCGTGCGCATTGCTAAATTTTTGTTTCAATTGCTTGCGCAAAAGTCACACGTTCAAGGCGTGTCATCGAATTCAAGATGTAAAGCTTGCCGATCGGTTCATCACACTCTTCTGAACAGTTACAGTCCTATCTTGTTTATACAGGCAGGTAGCGAACGACAGATAGGCCCAGTACAGAAGCAAAATCAAACCCAATCAATCCCAGACGAATACCACTCAGATAGCATGCACCACTAAAAGAGAGACAATTCCCACTGCAGTTGTAAAGATAAAAACGGAGACGGGAATTATCAATCTGCTCGAGCACTGTTGGACTCAAAGAGTATGAAATATATAGAGGTTACAATCAGAGGGAACTTATTCATATAGAGTTTACATTTCTCTCTTAAAAAGATGGCCGGAGAGACACTTCAGAAACGATTAGAACCCGACACTGATTCTGTACATCAACAGAATTGTTGGCTGTTCAACTTATGAAGCGTAATATATTGCTGTTAGTTCGCTTAGGTTTGCATAACCAAATTGAGGGTATATGATATTGAAAGAAAATAAATACACAAGAAAGGCATAATAAAAACAAAAATCAGAGACACTGTCCTCTTTCTTTGATTTTTGTTTTCGGAGTCTTTTATTTATAAGGTGTTCGAGAATATTAAGCAAATTGTTTGGACGTTTCTTTAATTTTACACTACAAACGAAATTGATCCCATATCAGCATGTATATCGCCATATTCATTTATATGAATGAAATGAAAAAACCAGGCGCTCAGAAAAAACAAGACGGCTTGATCAAAAAGCAAAATCATACAAAAATATTCCGTGTGATATACACAATAAGAAACAAATACAATCTTATACATGCACTATACCTACACAACACACTAAAACTTATCACATTTCACATGCAGGGAAGACAAAGAAAACCAACACAATCTCATATACGCACCATACCTACACACAAACAATGGCACACTCAAACAATGGCTCGCTTTTGATTTTTCATTTCAACTTCTTGTCGAGTCTTGAGTGTCGAGCGCATGTTTTGTTGTTGCGGGCGTGTTGTGTGCAGCTGTTTGTATTAATTTTGTTCTTCAGTATATATCACTTGGATATTTGGTGTCTTCTTTCCCTGTCTTATGCTGGGAAAATAAGAAAAAAAAAAACAAGTGGTCTACGCTATGGCTTCTCGTTTCGTTCTTGAATATCACTTGGGCATTTGCTGTTTCATGCTATTTTTTCTGTTTACCTGGTGACTGTACAAAATCCTGCCCGTATACTTTAACTCGTGCCTATTCAAAGTTGCCCACTTAGTCAAGAATTATTGAAAATAAGTTACATTTATTAGTTAGTAAAAACTCAAAAAAGAAGAAGCTGTGCGAGTATTGTTATTTTTCTGTTAATAACATCGAAGTAGCAACGCAGGTCGCTGTGTAGCAAATGAATGCACCTTCATTGAACCGCCAAATAAACACAAGTGGAATTTTAACTACCGTCGCATTTCCATAGGTCGAACTTTTATAAGTCGAATATCTCCATAACTCGAATTGAGTGTGTTTATAGCGAAAAATTGAACAACATTTCTTCCATAATTGAAACGTCCCCATAACTCGAACTTTTGTATACATTATGATGATTATGATGAAGAAGAAAAAAACAAATGGTCTAGATTTTGTTGTTGCGTGAGCATAGGCAAATTTATTTTCTTGTCTTTTTATATTCGCAGTAGATCTTGATTTTGGTTTTCTGTCACTATCACTTGGACATTCGCTGTCTTCTTCCCTTTTTTCCTGATATTCGCCGTTGAGCAGTTGGTTTAATTTCGTTTTCACATGGGACACTGGCAGGTTTTTCTGGTTAGTTTTTCTGTTTGCCTGGTAATTAATTAGTTTTAGAGCGTTGTCTCCATTAGGCTTGCTTCATTTCGGCATTTTCAGTCAACAAAATTCAAATCAATTGAAGAATAAAACGAGAAGGGATCATTTCACAGGAGGAGACAAGTCAGGCAATATAAAATCAGGAAACTCTACGGCCGCATTTCGCTGTTAATAGCGGACAGATAACAGGAAATCTCCGTTTCTACTTATTTGTCAGACACCCAAAAGCTCTAAGAGAGAAATGTTACCTTTATATATTTCTTACTCTTTGGTAATACGGGTCTAGAAAACAACACATACATGTTCAAGCAAAAAATAATAAAATTATAAAAGTGTTCAGGCCAGCAAGTCAGGATCGGCATTTCCTAGTATTGAAACTGGACACAACATATTTAAAGAAAGGGGTTGTGCCGGTATGAACAATTTTATGTCTACGAAATAACACCTAAAATAATACCGAAATAATATTACCTAATGAGCACAACCGAGGCTTACGACGATAAAAATAATTAAATTGTGAATTTAGATTCAAGTTTGAAACAATTCGATCGAAACCTCTTAGGAAACTAAAAAAAAAAAATCTGACTTCATTTCAGCTCTTGTTCTTTCAAATACGTTGTAGTATACACTACAACTTTCACTAACGAAGACTGCCTCACACTGGTCGTATCTCCGCACTAAGATATTATGCAAGGCAGGCCCACAATGCGCCTACAAAAACCCAGACCTGACAAACTCTGGCAGATGGCTTAAGGGACCAACATTTTTAAGGCGAAATAAATCTGACTGACCGCAACCCACTAGTCGAGCGGAAAAAGCTCAAGAAAAACTAATACCATATGTCAATTTCAGTTGCAACTTCAGTGCACACAGATTAAGAAAAAACATTTTGCACCAATGCATCAAATTTGGAGTTTAAAGAAAAGTAAACATTTCATAAAAATTGATTGCTGTATCATTAATTGTTACCGGTGTACACGACTTGGGGAGTAGATGTTTAGCATATAAAAAGGATACACATATGATTAATATATAGTCTGCCTCGGCTTGAGCGAAAAAAAATTCTTCGAAAATTTCCTTGTGTTACAATGCGGTTGGATGTTATTCAGTATACCTTACACGCATGTTCCTTGGCTCGATCCCACTGTTCATTATATGACTTGATGTTAGTCTTAGATTGTACGCGACATTTACATAACGTAAATTGTCACTCTAGTAGGTACATAGTTTCAATGTAACATTTACTTCCGCGAATAATATATAAAATCTCTATATATAAAATCATTTGTGTATTTGTTAGAACCACGTGTTCTCTGGGTCTATAAGAGCTAACGAGTTTTTGTCTTAGTTCGGTTTGAACTTCTGAGTTTTTTTTTTTTAATTTGGATCAGGAGAATACCTTAAGTACAAAGCATAAAACGTTGATGCGTACACATCGTGTCGATTTAGAGCAAGTAAGGTGTTAAAACGATTGTTTGTCTTTTCTCGTACTCCAAATTTAACTAATCAAAAAGTAAAACAAAAGCAACAACAAGAACATAAAAAAGTCAAGGCTGTTCTGGGATCGGAAATGTCTGTTAAACGCAGTCCCCTGATTGAGTGCAGCACGCAAAATCAACATCAGCCACCATCAAAAAACAGCATGACGGTACCCCACGCTCAAACAGCTGTCCCCACAAACAACAAGAACGCATACCTTATCACATCATCAAACTATTCAAACCACAGCAACAACAACAGTGACTCACACCAAGCTTCCCGCTAAAACAGTTCCACACTCACAAAGTGAAAATAATAACGCGTCATCAACACAAACAAACACAACCTCTCGCTCTGCCGCTCAACTAACTGTCAGCTGTTCCATGGCTATATGTAATATGCAGCCTCTGCCGTGGAGTGCACAATGCGCTTCATCAACGACTCCACTCTCCTCTTTTCCACCATCAACAACAACTACAATGCCGACATCAGCTGCTATCTCACTCCTCACAACAAGGACCACGTCAACTTTCTCTGTTACAATGCCAGTTTGCTTCCTCTCTTCAGCAACATCATTCATCAGAGAAACAACATCAAACACGCAAGTACCAAATTAAACCAATCAAAACCCACAAGAGACAAAAACAAAAGGTAACCGTAGTAAGCTCCCAACAACACTTCCGAACAAAATAACAATAGTAAAAAATTAGGAGCAAAAGACAAACGACAACACAAACCACACTGCAAAAGTACTGACTGAGCGCGCCAAATAGAAATAGGTTTGAACTTCTCTCACAAGACGAAACGACTGAAAACGACAGTGGTACAGAAGCAACTTCTAATGCGCCAAATCTACGTCGGCCATCTACTAAAATTTGCAAACCACCACCAATATACGTACAGGACGTAGAACAAATTAACGTACTAAGCAAAGCTCTGAAAAACTCAATACAACAAAAAGACATATTAAAAACACTTAAAAACAACGAAGTCGGCATATAGACGAACAACTCGTCAAACTACTCGACTGTGGTTAAGATGCTTATAGAAAACAATACTAAATACTGCATCTTTAAGACCAACGAGGAGCAGGGATTCAAGACAGTAATAAGGAATATGCACTGTGACACTGATCTTGACGAACTAAAGAATGAGCTATCGGAAGTAGGTCACGATGTTATTAATATCCACAACGTAAAACAAAAACTCACAGAGAAACCAATGGTGCTATTTTTCATCGAAATAAAAGCCAACGCGAATAATAGAGAAATATACAACATTACCACCCTTCTCCGCACCAAACTCATCTTTGGGCCACCACACCACAAAAGCACGGTAGCTCAGTGCTCAAAATGTCAAAAATATGGTCATACAAGGAATTTTTGCACCAAAGACTCGATCTGTATGAAATGCGCCGGCAAGCACAAGACTGCAAACTAATAAGTGCAGATCAAATTCAATGCGCTCTTTGGGGCGGCTCACGCACAGCCAACTATAAGGAACGTGAAGTATACAAACACCTAAAAATTAAAAGATTTCCCTCACTAAGAGAGAAAAGCGCTAAAAAAGATGACCATCAGGCAGAAGAACAACCATCTGGCAAAATTAAAATTGGATGAACATACGCCCAAAAAGCAGCAAGGCATCATAAAAACCCTACAATTTAGGTACAAACTCAACAAAAAGATGAGAATGACAACAAAAACGAACCCAACAAAAGCGAGGCCAATAAAAACGCAGAAAACAACGTTGAATTTTCCAACGATCTGGCGGAGGTAAAAGACATAATAACACAACTAGTGCTACAAATGAGGAACATGATGAACATCACGACAGTACTATTGACAAAATTCAACAACAAAAATGGACTTTAGCGTCGAAAAATCGAATGGAATGCCAATGGAATCAATAACCATAAACTAGAATTCAAGGCATTTTTAGACAACAACCAAATTGACATCGCTCTAATATATGAAACGCACCTAACACGTAAACATAGCTTTCAGATAAATGGCTACGTTACTTATACTACAAATCACCTTGATGAAATGGGCCACGGAGGCACAGCGGTCATTATTAAAAACACACTCAAACATATAGAACCCGAAAATTATAATTTAGAGCACATATAATCAATTAATACACAAATCACGGATTCTTTGGGATCTCGAACTATAGCAGCTGGCTACAGTGTATCTAAACACACTTAAGTACCGGCGAACCAATTTTATGGCCTACTGACAAGAAAAAAAAGCCTGACCTCATCGACTTCTATATAATTAAAAATATTGATATACGAAAGTTCGCAATAAAATCAAGACTAGATTTATCTTCAGACCATACTCCGATCCAACTTGACTACCAAAAAAACGTATTAACTGAACGTAAAATCAACAAGATATACAATCATCGCACTGACTGGGAAACTTACAGAGATTATATTAAGCGATCGCTGCCGCTAAACATTTCAATTACAACTAATAGCGATATAGAATCAGCAGTGATTCTCTTCAATGATGCAATCGAGAAAGCTGCACTACAGTCGACTCCTACACATACGAGCACATAGCGTTCACTCCGCCTTCTCTCCGACGTCTTGTCAATAGAAAAAGAAAACTTAAGAAAATTTGGCAAACAATCAGAACCCAAACTGCTTAACGCGGTACTAAGCCTAAGACATTTCCCCAGTGCATGGAAAGGTGGCGAGATAATAGGTATTCCTAAACCTGGGAAAGACTACAAAAATCTTCCTCCTACCGACCCATAAGCTCTTCCTATCCATGCAATCAAAAATCTTTGAAAAACTTTACATGAGAGGCTTTTGGTTTTTCTGAGACCTAATCAAATAATACCCGATCACCAATTTAGATTCCGACGTAATCATTCTACGATTCAACAGATTCACCGCGTAACCCACGAAATACTTAAAGATATAGATGGCAACAAATTCTGTATTGGACTATTCCTAGATGTCGAGAAAGCCTTTGATAAAGTTTGACACAAAGGCCTAATACATAAGATTCACTTGATTTTTCCGACCAATATGACTCAATTTCTGTCAAGCTATATAGAAGGCAGATACTTTTATTTTAAGTATAAAAACGAATACTCAACACTACGCCAAAGAAGCGTTCTTGGGCCACTCCTTTACACTATTTTCACCGCAGACGTACCTCAACCTACACAGGGCTCTACAATGATAGCTACGTTTGCAGACAACACCATTCTTCTATCCGCCCATAAATGCATAAATCCAGCAACTCCCACTCTACAAAAAAAATGTAATAAAACCCTAGAGTGGTTTCGGAAATGGAGAATAAAAATTAACAACAGCAAAACAGTCCAAGTAATTACTACCAAAACAAAATATAAACCAGTTCACCTAAAAATTGACGGAAGAGACACAACAACCGGAAACGTAGATAAGTACATCGGAATCTACCTTGACAGCAAACTGACATGGAAATACCATATTTTTAAAATACGAAACCGAATGAAACTTAAGATAAATGAATTGCACTGGTTGTTAAACAAAAATCTAAAGTCTCACTGAACAACAAACTATTAATATATAAAACAATCATCAAACCTATCTAGATGTACGGAGCGCAAATATGTGGGTCTGCGAAAAAATCAAATCTACAATTAATACAACGACAACAATCGAAAATTCTACGTAAAATTACAAACGCTGACTGGTATATCACAAATGTCGACATACACAGAGACTTGAAGAAATCCACAGTGGCTAAAGAAATAATTTGTTAATTATTTGGGCGATTTTGTTCCGCATATGTGGAGCATAGTACATTTTTATGAGTGAGGATACCTTTGTCGATACACCATCGATACCCTTGTGGTTAAAGTTTTCGTAATACTCCCGAATCGCTTGCTACTGCTAGCCAGCATTCATCAACTCATCCAAGGGAGACGTTTGTACATGCTTCCATTCACCAAAATGCTGTGTGGCGTATAGTGGAAATGTTTTGCAGGTTTCAGAAAGTGATTAATGATTTTATTTTAGTATTTGTTATTTTGAAGATAAATTAAACTTAAATAATAATAGTTACACAATAATTTAACAATTATTTTATTAAAACTAGCGTACCCGGCAACCCGTTGCAGTGTGGCTCAATTTAGTAAACAATATATGTCATGCTGTTTGTGTTTGCATCCATGCCAAAAAAAATTTAAATTATTGGTCAGAGGAATTCTGCTATCCTATTAATAAATTTTGATGTGTAACAAATTCTGTTTTCTTCAGCCATTCCTTCCACCATTTCTCCTTGGTATATTTACTTTTTCGTTATTTTTCAAACATTCTGCCACAATTAACAAAAGCTGACTTTAGCAAACCACTCAATACAAAAGCAAATGGTGAACTGTTGTACGAAATCGAAAAAGGAAATGAGTCTTCTCGCACTAAATTATGGAAATTTTATTCTCCAAGTTTTATGTTTGGTGCTGCAGTCTTTTTTGCAAAAACTTAATACTAAACAATAGTATATTAAAAGTTAAGAAATGAAAAAAATAAAATTCTTGTTTTCGTATTCGAATAGAAATGTTCTGGAAAAATTTCAACTGAATCGGTGAAGAACTTTCTGAGATACTAGTACACAAATATTTAGCATTTATATTTTTATTAATCCTTAATAATGTCAATGTATGTATATATAGATAGATTACGAGTATGGAGTACATGTAATTGAAATAATGTAATCAGTAGAAGCGAAGGCCGAACTTAAACAAAATAGAGTTAAAAAACATATATTATATTAAGTAAAATTAAACGTTCCCCTTCTCTCAAGGAGAAAAAGTTCAATCGACATCATATCAAGAATCAAACAAAATAAAAGAGGGAGTAACCTACGCCCAAGTCGCATAAACTATTCAACAAAACAACTCGTCAAAAGAACAACCAAAGCGCATAGAAAATTAACCCAAAAGGAACCAAGACAAGGAAGCCGATAATGAATTAGTGGAAATCAAAGACATGCTGAAACAAGTAACCCAGCACTTGAATAAAATGATGAACATCTTGGCGTTACTAATAAACAAACTCGACAAATAAAAGGGACACCAACATATAGATTATAGCCTGAAACGCAAACGGGTTAAACGCCATCTAAATCTCTTGTCTCTTTCTAAATAATAACGACATTGATACATCATTAATCTCAGAATCGCACTGCACAAGCGAAAAATATTTACAAATTCGTGGATACAGCATATATAAAACAAACCACCCAGATGGCACAGGACATGGCAGCACTCCCATAATTATTAAGCATCACATCAAACACAACTTGCTGCTCCCATTCCAAAACGTCCACATCCAAACAACAACGGTCCAAATTTTCAGTGCAGCTGGCCCGATCACAGTATCAGCCATTTATTGCCCTCCCAAATTCACCATTACCCAGTCACAATATCTGGACTTCTTAAAAACACTAGGACAACGATTTATTGCTGCTGGAGACTTCAACGCGAAACACAAACAACGGGGATCCCGAACTTCAAACAAGAGAACCAAAAACCTTCTGAATGCATTCCACTCTGCAAAGATAAACCATATAAGTACTGGTGAACAGACATCAATAAAATGCCAGATCTTTTAGACTTCTACAGAGTAAAAAATATATAAAAAATATTTAAGTAAATTCATAATCACACCAAGTCTGGATCTCTCGTCAGATCACACGACTACAGTCTTAGAACTCAGAAAGTTTCCAGTAGATTCTAACAAAAATAATTCCTTACACAATAACCGAACTGACTGGGACTATATCAATTTACACATATCTATAGACATTCGTCTAAAAGCACCAGAGAACATAGAATCTGCTTTAGTAATTCTCAACGACGCTATTGAAAAAGCAGCGATACAAGCAACCCCGGATAACCCACCTCAACCAACAGTGCACATTCACATACCACCTTTTCTTAGAAATTTAATACGTGAAAAGCGTAAATTAAAAAAGTACTGGATGTACACTAAGTTCCCCGAGGCCAAAAAGAAATACACCAGGGCAACAAAAGACATTAGGAAATATCTGCAATACCTTAAAAACAAATAAGTCACAAGTTACCTTCAAAGCATAACCCCGACAAAAAATTCTGTATTAGAATGTACCTAGATGTAGAGAAAGCCTTCGATAAGGTTTGGCACAATGGATTAATCCACAAGCAACGAAATATATTTCCCAACAATAGAATATTCATATTTAAGGAATAATAGAACAAGAGTTCCGCAAGATAGCATACTAGGTACTCTGTTGTACACCATCTTCACAGCAGATATACACCAAGACAAAAATCATCAATGATAGCTACATTTGCAGACGACACCATATTAATTACTAAGTTCCCACACAAACATTGAAGTAGCAACTGCAATACTGCAACAGAATTTGGACAACACTCTGAAATGGTTCGGTAAAAGGAACATTAAGATAAATAACAGCAAGATAGCAAGATAAAATTAATTTGTAGCACCCCGTCTAACGGTTGACGGAGTCGACGTTAAAACGAAGAAACACCATATACAGAAAAATGGCGAACAAATAAAATTAAAGACTAGACGGCTTTGTTGGCTCCTTAACCCTAGATCTAATCTATAGCTAGACAATAAGCCTTTGATATACAAAGCAATAATCAAACCCAGGTTGACATGCGGTGCGCAAATATGGGGAACATCCAAAAAATCCAATGTCGCTATAATCCAAAGACAGCAGTCACGAATATTAAGAACAATCGCCAAAGCAGGATGGAACATCACAAACGCCGACTTACACCGCGACCTCAATATTCCTACAGTAGCAGAGGAAATAACTAGAAGAAGTCGGATTTACCAAACGGAGTTAGCGCAACACATGAACGACAGTCAGCTTACTACGGCAAAAAAAATTACAGTGTAGGCGACGTCTAAAAAGGACAAGACTAGTTGATCTGGTAAACTTTTTTTTTTAATAATTAAATTATAACATTTAACGCAGTAAACTGAATAACATATTTGTTTGATTAAAAAAAATAATAATAATAATGACGTGAAAAAAAAATTTGACTTATACTAAATTAAAAACGATGTAAATTGCGCCGAAAAGGCAATGATATAGAAGGCTGTATCCTTCTTAGGGGGAGATCTGGTAAACTAACTTTAAAATAATTAATTATTAAAACATGCACACATAACACATTAAAACATCAGTACTGAATAAAAAGGTTAAAAATAAAAATAAAAAAAATATGAAGTAAACAATTGAACGACGAGTAAATCTCACGCGCAATCACGACCGATCGATCAGTTCGTACTCCATCGATTGACTTCTCTGTTGACAAACATTCATCTAAGCTGTTCGGAACAGGGGTTGTCGAGAGTCGGGTCTCTGCGGCATCGGGCATTTATTTGGAAAATTTTTCGCCTGACCATAATTGTAACATATTAGCGTTGTTTTTAGTGATTCCTCTTGTTGTATTTTTGGTTCATTACGTTTCGATGTCGGTTCAGCTTTCATTTCGTAAGATCTGCTACGATTCATAAAATACTCATCTACGGCGTCACGCATCTGCTTCATGCCGGTAAACCTCGTGGCTCCAAAGGGTTTTTGTAGCTCCTTGAAATTTAGACCAGATCTGCCGTGTCGTATGACAACAGCTTCACTGAGGCCATAGCGGTTCCCCAGTGCTGACACGCGAAAGCAGTACTCGTTAATGGTTTCCATTGATCGCCATGGCCATGATGAAGTGAACTTTGGCATCTTCAAGTTATGTCAAGCCACAATTTCGCTGCAACCTTCAAGCTCATACAGACTGCCAGCAATAACAACTTTTCATCCCATCCATACAGAAGGCATAGTAGGGATCATGCTATAAGTAAGAAGTTATACACAAGGCGAAGCAAATAGGTGCCTAAAAAATCGAGTAGGTATATTGAGATTGATCAAACTCAGTAAGAAAGGTGAGTTAATATTACCGTAGATAAGATTATGCATGAAGGTACGCCCAGTATTGTTTTACGACTAGATAAAGTAAGAAGATTGATCAGTTTCAATGGACTGCGATATGATAGAAGGCGCGCGAATTATTAGATTATTCCTTGGGTGATCACGAAATTTTGTTTTTTTAATTATTTATTTTATAATAAATACAACAATAATAGAAACCTGTTTCCTCCAGATTCTAAAAGAAAAGTGAAGTGCCTTAAATGTAACATTCATTACTTATATATCTAAAGCTTATCTAAAGTTAAAGGAAACGTAAAAATTCAATTGGAAATGGAAATTATTAAATGTTATTAAATGGGAAATGGTATTAAAAAATCGTACCTAAAAATCGTAATATACATGACTTATGATACATAACTCCTCCAACCCTAGTTTCGTGATACTCCTGAATCACGATTACAACACTTGATAATTTCATGTTTATATTAAAACTCGGCGCGTTGCTGCCTTCTGCGCTCTGTCTGCTGCTGCGATTATCCAGTGTTTGACTTTTTAGGTGGCATTCTGTACTATTCATGAGTTTTATTTTCATTCGAATATTTGAACATTTCAACTTGGTACAGCTTGAGCAGCATTGACGACAATCTCAATTCTCACAGGCTACTTTGTTTTTGTGTTTTATTTGTATCCGTACAGTTTAAGTAGCAAATGAAAATTGAGTTGGTCTTAATATTTAGCGAATTAAGCCAAATTTAGCCATAATCATTCTCCAAAGTGACATCCATCTGTGTTCCAATTTTCATGGTGCTAGGTCAAACGGTGTCGGATTGCATAGGGATTAAACAAACAAACAATCAAAGAGACAGTCAAACAAAAGTCCTTACAAACAAACATTAACCCAAAAAATCTTATCACAGCTTGTTTACATTATGTTTTACTAGCTGTGCCCGCGACTTCGTCCTCAACCATTAGTCTCTGTATACGACGTTAGAAGTTGAATTTCCAGGAATGTGCACATATAAAGTATTTGATATGCTAATACGGGAGAGATCCACATATAACTGACCGTGCGAATAAGAACTCAAATCTACACATGCTACTAATAGAGTTTGTGCTTGAGCTTTGTTTATGGTCATTGCATAACATAATGTCACAGGAAATTATACCCGTCTAAAATTAAAAGTGAAATGATTAGGAGTTATAGGAATTCGAGGTATGTAAACGCTATTTCCTGTGCTGCGATCTGTCAAAATCATTGCTTCAATAACGTTTGGTTTTAAGGCCTTTACTTTCAATCTGGTGCCGTTACATCGCGTCTTATTGTTCCATTACTCTGTTAACAGAGCAATATTCAGTGCTTTCCCCCGGGATGCTCATCAATATTCTATCATTAATTTCTGTGGTCTGATCGTTACGTTGTGTCAGAATTTCTCTTTCGCATAGCCATGAATTTGGCTGATTTGTCAATGCTGTTAGGTCACCATAGATATGCAAAATGAGGTCTTGCAGTGATGAAACGGTATTACACAGATTTTCAGGTAAGATAATCTTTCCAGCTGTTTGTGGATATGTTCCGTTAGCAATTTTTAGTAAAAAAGGTCGAAAACTTTTGTGCAATTGGGTTACCTCCTAGTGGGCTTGCGAATTTAGCGTCAAAATCATGGTATACAGCCCTCGTTCCTCGAGGTAGTACTGGTAATGTCTGTCTAAAATCACTACATAAGAGCATTGTGACGCCACCCATGGGCCGATCGTCCCGTCTTATATCTCTCAAAGTTCTGTCCACCACTTCAACTGCTTTACGGCCTGAGTAATTATGCATTGATTGCGTATTTGGGTGAGAAATGCTGTTCCCGTACCTGCATCTAAAAACAGGATTTCCGTCAAATATAGATCATTCTGCTATATTTTAGCTAGTTCCGATGTATTATAATTTATTTCCGCTATGTACTCTCTATTAATGTGTTCGCAGTTCAAATTTGGGTGGGCATGTCATATTGAGGCAGAAGATTTCCCCAATACACGTAACTCTGTCTTGAATATCGAGCAAGCATAGATTGAAGTTACTCTCACATAATCCATCATTTAACTCGCCCATTGTTTAGTTTCATATTTCTGAAAAAGTCTTCCGACAATTTTCCTTGATATTTTTGCCATAACTGAGCAGCATATAAAGTCCACAAAATACTAACATTATTGCAAACAAATGCCGCCAGCGTTGTGGCCTGTCGTTGGTGCATGCTTCTTCCAATACGCAATCCCAGGATACCATCAACTTTCCGCAGTATAGCAAAAAATGCTGGTCTTCGAACTATATGTAGAAGTAAGCGTAAGCAATAGCATTCGAAGTTGTTTGGATGCACTGCATACACTCTTCCGACGACATGTTCTTTGAAAATGCCAAGCTCACCATTCACAGCAGCCCCACGTCTTTTACGGTTGAATATACCTTGTTGCTTGTTATACGTGGAATATGACGGTACTTTATCATGTAACAGCGCTTTGCGAAATTATCCGTTTCATAAATTCAGAAAAATGCCAGCAAAGTGGTTTATCTGGAGGTTTCTAACCTTCTGCAACATTTTTAGGATTGAAGTAAATTCTTTGGCCACCTTCAAGATGTACATCTAAATGTACGACTGGCGGTGAAAAAGGTACAACCCATCTATTGTTGAATTTCTGACCATGTAGCCTACTTGTAGCTGTAAAACCGCATCCTTGAGGTGACCTTCAACGATACAAAGGATACCCGTTTTCACCTGATATCGTATAATTGGATAGAGCTCTAAGGTAACTTTAAGAACAACGATTTCCCTGCATGCAAGGAGAGTTCCTATGTAAGGTGCCGCACGGCACATGAACCATGTGCGTTTTAATTATATCGTGCAATATTGGATCATGGCTTCTGTCAGGAAATTCAGCACTTATGACTGTGTCAACAGTATCCGGTCTAGCTTTGTCTTGCAGCCAAAGTAAATTGTGCCCGTGGGGTAATCCACGTAACTGCCATTCAATTGTGGCACAAGTAGCAACATGTGGCACAAAGCTAGGCTAAAAAGTTTTTGTTTTTTGAGCAAGTTCATCATGAGCTTTAATTTTAATTCAAAAACTCTAGATATAACATCGTTTCTATGGTGTAAAGCCTGTCCTGGGAGAAGTTCCTTGGAAATTTCATTCCATTTTGGATTAGTCGTGAAGGTTATAAATAGGTCAGGTTGGCCATATTTTCGGATATAACAAAATGCATCTTGCGTACGCTCGTTCATATAACGTGGCCCACCCGTAAAACTGAACGGAAGGATAACCCACTGACCTATGTTTTAAGTGTTGTTCTCTTATTACATAGCGTCGCTGAGATGCACGTAATCTTCAGCGGGTAAACGTTTCTGATCAGTGCGTATATATACTAAGCGCTGAGTCTCCACTTTCCCATATATGTCTACACCAAATATACTAAATAATCCTCGAAAACTTTGCTGATAAATAAATAGACCACGCCGTATTTGCAGCAAATATGAATAAAATTGCAATTCTGATATTTTTTTTTTATAGTTTGGAGCCGTAGTAGTATGGTTAATTTGGCAGAATACGAAATTAAATCCATCTTCTCCGTGACCATAAATTAATGGGTATTTTAGGACGTCGTAAGCTCTGTTTGTTTGCATAATATGCTGCAGCGGATTATAACGAGTGCGTATTGCGATATCACTCCTATAATTTTCCTGATCTGCCAAAACGACTGCAACCTCATCTGTGATAGGGGCGTTGTATCTTCCGCGGTGTTCTATGACATTACGTTTATCGGCGTTGATGACCGATTTGTAATGATTTCCTTGCCCTTGCGGTATTGAGTCTAATGCAGCTTTAAATCTATGTACGTAAGGATTGAGTTTGTTGAATGTAGTCCGATGCAAAATAAATCTAAAGAAATTCTGGCTCATCTTGTGGAAGTAACGATCCTATAAGATGATAAACTTGGCCTTGATTTAATTTCATTCACTCCGAAAGACGTAATTTGAAATGCGCTATTATATCAATAAATTAAAGAAAGAATCCATAAACAATGGAGATGTCTTGAAAAAAGGTGAATAGAGTGTTTATAGATAAATTGTATGTCTTAAATTCGACGAAACATGTTCAATGGCATGGTAAGGACAATACGCGACAGCGTGGTGGGAACATATCCGTCGTGTCACATCAGCACCCGACTGGACGAGCGGCGAGCAAAGGCGAGGGCTTTGAGACAAGAACGCCGACGAAAGCCTGATAAGCCGGATGATTTTGTGACTTACGAAGACTCGGGAAGTGACGAAGAGACACCTCAGCAGCAGGAAGAAGTGTTGCATACGTCATATAATCTTTGTGATTATCTACGCAGTCGAGAGAACGGGCTAAGAGATCATCGCAATGTCAACACGGAGCATACAAGTCGTTATGTGCTCACGCACGATATGCTTCGTGAGACACAAGTCAATTTGGGTTATATTAATAAAGTGTTTTGCTCAAAGTGGCTGAGCAGCCGCCAAATTGTGTTCGGTACCAAGTGCAATAAACTACTCGTATACGATGTGAATATGCGGCGTGTAGACACAATACCAACGCTGTCGAATAATCGTGCTAATCACCCGGATGTGCAAGGCGGTTTGCATGCGATTGAAATCAATCCTAGCCGCTCTTTCCTTGCCACTGGAGCACGTAACTCAACCGACGTAGCAGTTTATCGACTGCCAACGTTGGATCCTGTATGTGTGGGAGAGACTGGTCATCGTGACTTGATTATGGGCATGTGTTGGCTTGACGCTCATGGATTTTCCAGATGGTGGTCAAGAGGCATGTCCCACAGTTGCCACTATACACCCACTGAGTTTGAAGGATGTCCGTACGGCCCAAAGAATACGATCACTCTGTTTTAACAAGGAGTTCAAGGAGATTGCGGCACTCTCGTTAAACGGTTACATACACATTTTCAATGCGGAAACTTTCAAGCAAAAGTTATCGCGTAAATTGCCAAACTGCCAGGACAATGTGAGCATTTCCTATCACAGCGATGGACTTTACGCAGTCGGTTGTCGTTCCTATACAATACTCTGGGATACGCGTACCTTACAGACAATAAAGAAGATCACTTCACGATACAGTGGCTGCGGGATACGTGCCACCTCATTTGAGGGGAATCTGCTGACTGTTGGAACTGGTCTGGGTATGCTGCTTTTCTATGACATACGAGCGGGCAAATACCTCGAGAGCAGTGTCAATGCATCACGTACCGTGGCGCTTAAATGCAGCAAAGGCATTGTGTATCCCGAAGACGAGATGGACGGCTTCCAGCAAGTGAAATACGTGCCCGCTATCTATACCCATTGTTATGATAGCCCCCGTATGCGTCTCTGCCGCTGGCGGTCCTTTGCCAGCAACTCTGGTCGGTAACTACGCTGGAGTTTGGCAATGAATACAAAGTCGTTGCAATACGTTCTGCTTTACGGATTTCATGGGTTTTTGATATAAATATATGCCAGTTAGATTTGAGTTGTAATTAGATTTGCGTTTAGTCAATGTACTCGTAAGTTTCTGATGTGTGACCCGCGTTCCTGCAACGTTGTATTCTTTTCAGTAGCCTGAGCCGCGATAATTGTGATTAATTTCTCAACCGATTTCCGATGATAATAGGTATTTATAATAATAAATGTTCGTGATAGCATACGACCACATACACAAGCATTAATAGTAAGCATATAGTTAATATTATACATAAATTATTGCTTTATTTTTCCTCTTACATTTATATATTGTACAACGAAACAATACAATTATACATAAATAAGTGGATATTCTTCAAAAAGCGATTAGGTTGTGGATGTTCACCAGTTAATCCACCAGCATAATCCATTCGACTCCTTCCTCCATTTGAAAGCGCCACAGAAATTACAGCATTTGACCATACCACCTATGAAAGCAACTTCAGCATAGTAGAGAGAGCAGTTTTTACACTCTCTCTTTATTAATTCAAGGAACACCATGACCGGCAACGTCATATTCTTCTGGCTCATCGAAATCGTCAGGTGCAATTGACATTTTATTGACATTTGTAGGAATCCGACCAGCGGGTGATCGTAATTGTCGTTATTCTGGCGTTTCTGCTTGTCGTATTTCGTCTCTCCTTTCCTTTTCATGTAAAAAATCATTATCATTATCTTGGCGTCTGTGCTCATATTTAACCTTAGCCGATTCTAGTTGTTGTTGATGTTAATCATTTCAGTTATTTTCTACGTTTGGTGTTGATGATATTCTGCATTACGTTATTCACTATCTTGAAGTTCTCGAGAAGAGATCTCAAGACAGCTTCTCTTTCTGTGGAAGCCTCCGATACACGCACTTTGCCTTCCTGGTTAGTCTCGTAATACGTAGAACTTGCAATGGGAACACGATGCAGTCATAACCGAGACTCACCTTGAGTACAATGTGAGCACCTTGTGCGCGAAATGTGGCCGGCCTTTCTCTAGCAGCGAGTCTTGCTCCTAGATTTTCTTCACTTTGTTGATATCTACTGAGATATCATACGTCTAGAATTATTACTATTTTTTGAGAGATTTGCCCAAGCGTCTGATTTAGAAACAGTGATCATTGAAGGCACATATTGTGTTCATGTTCAATTCATGTTTTCAAAGTAATATAGATATTATGCGTATGCCGCAATGTTGTTTTTGTTTTTTTCAAACAATACAATTAAGTTTTCGTTTCTCTACTTCTACGCTTCTTCATTTGTGTTTTGGGCTAACGGCCAACAGATTGCGCTATTCTTGAAAACCCTATTTTCGCCCGCCACGCCTGTTTTTAAATGTTTTTGAAATTTGTTTTGTTTGTTATACTCATAATAAAGCTTCTTACTATTCAGCAATTAGATTTCGAATGCAATGACCTGCTTTTACGCCAATTGTACACAAACTGGCAGAGTCTTTTTTATATGTATAGATTTTTTTAAATGTATAGATATAAAATTGTAGTTACATTTGCTAACTTTACAACTAAGAATTGAATTGTGGTTAATTACATATCTTTTAAGTAATATCAAGTTTTCGTAAGGAGAATGGGGAAAAGCCTTACATTGGAGGTTAAAATATCCTAACCTAGTCATTAAAACTAAGGGTCCGTACTTGAAAAAGCTAGCCTAACCGTTAGCTTGGGAAGTACGGATCATCACCAGGATTGTGAAATATTTGACGTTTACTATTAAAGATTGTTATAGCTTGAGAGATTTTTTCATCAATCTTACAAACATGTTCCATTTCTTGGAGTAGGGAAGTGGAAGAGAAAAAGGGAAAGCTAAGGATGATTTTTAATAATTCTTTTTGGCCCTCTGGAGTTTGGCACGATAACAATCACCCCATATTACAGAGCTATATAGCATAATTGGAACGAAGATCGACCTAAATATTGTAAGATTATTACTGACAGCTTTGAATTTGTGTTAATAAATGTATATAACTGTTTTGTTAACTTTATCTATTGTATCGGTTATGTGCAAATTAAATATTAGTTTTCTGTCAACGCCAGCTGTGATCCTCTTCTTATTGGACTTGAAACCATCTATCTCAACCCAAGAGAATCTATCAGTCAAAAAACTGTCGATGATTTTTGTTAGGTACAACGGGTCATCTATGTTTTTGAGCTTGTGTATAAGGCCTTTTTGCCACACAGTGTCGAAGACGGTTTCAGCATCTAGAGTAACCATACCCACTGATTTTTTCGAGTTTAGTGCATTCCTCACAAATTTCTTTAAATTATTAAGCGGATGAATAGGGGTTAGCTCTGAAGCCATACTGCGAGCATGGGAGAATATTATTATTTTCAATATAAGTATTAAATCTTTATTTGAGAACACGCTCGAAGATTTTGGAGAACCCGCACAGTAGGCCAATCATCGGTAGCTTCTAGGAGAGTCGGTAGGTTCACCTGGCCTTATAATCGCCACAATTTTAGCTAGTTTCCATGTGTTCGGAAAACAGCTAATGCTTAAACATTTGTTGAAGACTAGGGCTAATAGTTTAAGGAAGCGTTTAGAGAGATACTTAATGCAGATATTGGGTATTTTATAATCACCTTGCGACTTCCTGGTTTTGAGAAAGCGAACGACATTTTTAACTTTTTTTTAACGACATTTAAATTTATTATTGTACTTAGTGATCTGTTTAGTAAAGCGTATATGTATATATCTATCTATATATATATATATATTTTATTTTTGTTTATTTATGTATTTATATATATATATATTTATATATATTTATATATATATATACATATATATATATATATTTTTTTTTTTTAATTATTGTTTGAATTTAATGGATTTGTACAATTTAAATTTATAACATGTCTCTAATTATTACTTTCGTGACCATTTTCTATTTTTTTTAGATTTTTTTTATTATAAATAATATACATTTATTTATTGAATCACTTTGTACAAAACACAAAGCCTCACAATAATTTAGAAATCTTAAACTAAGTAATGCGTTATTTAAAAGTTTCTTTGGCGATGAGATAAGAAACTTCTCTATGTTGCGTGGTCCTCCCAGGTTTATGGGGCAGGAAGGTCATTCTGACGTAGGCGCGTAGTTCTGCTCATCTGGAAGAGTAAACGAGCTAGTGGGTTGGGATGTTGCGAGAGTTTCAGATGATATTTCTGATGCAGTTGGACCAGATCTGTTTTGATTAGAGGGATGTTTAGATCTCTGCTTTATTATTGTAGTAGAACCTTTAGATCGAGGCTGAAACCAGATCTTCGGTTTAATAGCCAACGGAGGGTTTTGGCTTTTAATTTCATACAGATTTTTTTGGCTTCTATATGCTTCCACCAGGTGAGTCGTCTGTCCAAGTGAGCTCCTAGGTAAGTGACTTCCGTTAAGTGCGGGACGATAGTTTTATTAAAGATGATGGACGAACGGTCGCTCTTATTTAGTGTGAATGTCACGTGCTTACATTTGTACGGATTGACATTTATACGCCAATTGTCCATCCACTCCGATACAAGTTGCAGGTGGTCCCTTAGCGCTTTTGACGTTATTTTAGGGCAGCGTGAGCGACAGGTTATTGCAGTGTCATGAGCTGGATGCTTGTAGGTATGTCAGCGGTGAATAAGACGTAAACATTGTACCGAAAACACTGCCTTGTGGAACGCCAGCATTTATGTGATACTCCCTTGTGGTAAAATTTTTGCATCTCACCACAAATAGCCTTTTTGTGAGGTATGATTCCAGTAGTTTATGTGAGTTCTGTGGAAGCATTCTTTTTATTTTTTAAATAAGGCCATCATGCCATACACGATCGAAAGCTTAAGCAACATTAATGAATATAGCTGAATAGTATCCTCGCTTTTCAAATGCAGTTCTGATTTCCGTAGTGACTCGGTTTACTTGTTGGATTGTACTGTGTTTTTGTCTAAAGCCGAATTGATGTGTGGGAATCATGTTATTGAGGTGAGAGTTTCTCAATATACATTTTTTTCAAATACTTTTAGCAACATTGGGAGCCAGCTTATAGGCCGGTATGTGGAAACCATCGATGTGTCTTTACCTACTTTCGGCATCAAGATTATTAATGACTTTTTCCATGAAGCTGGAAAATAATCCACTCTAAATATGGCGTTGAAGAGCATTGCAAGCTACTATTTAAGGATTCATGAGGTCTTGTGCTCCTCAAATCGAATACATAGTGCTTATTTATTTGGGTGGACTGTATGTGAAATATTAAGTGGCATTTACCTGGTTGTGGTGATGAGGTTACTGACGTTGGATGGCAAGTGATGGCTGGAGGCGAAACAAGGCGTCGGACGTCAGATGAACTCTCTGCAGCTGAAAAATTAAAGAAGTAAACACAGAGACGATTGGGGATTTTGAAGTGATGTATAACAACAAAAAAAACAACGGCTTATCCTTTTTTTCGCTATCTTTAATTAACTTATCTTTGACACACCAAGCTCGGGTTGATCGAATGAAAATGTCTACGCGTAGCGCGTGCTGGTCGACACCACTTGTACAGAACTGACTGCTTGGTTTGTGAAAAGGTTTGTCTCTTCATGCAGTCCATCAAGACGCAGGGCGAAAGTGCCGTAAGAACTTTGCGCCGCGATGCACTCACCAAGCTATTGAGAGTTCCGTAGGAACTCTTCGCCCCAGAAGCCGTCCTTCTATTTTGTCTCACTCTGTCACACTGCGGTTACAGATTCTGTGAGCACTTGTCTTGATCGGTGAGAGTTCAGGCGAAATCTCTCTTAGAGTGCATGTGACTGATGAATGGTCTGATGAGAGCTGGGCTTGAGATTCCGTTGAAATCCAATTTCGAGAGATGTTGCGAATTACTGCGAAGTCGATTAAGTCGGGAATTTACCTCGAATCTGCTGGTCAATATGTAGATTGTGTTACCGAAAATTTAGGTTGCTCCTTATGTCTTAAAGTAGTATAATTTTTAATAAATCCTTCAGTTCTGTCTTCTTCATAGTTCTCCCGTTTTTCGTTTCTATTTTAGGTAATTGAAAATTTTTGTTGTTAGATTTTTTTTTATTACTGTCCTGTCAACTTTGTTGTTGTGTACATTTATAGGTGTCTCCTTTAAAGTAGAATGAAATGTATTATTATAATAATCAATAGCATTAATTATTTGATCCTTTATGGGCAATTTTTCTACTTTTTTTTTATAATTAGATTATAACACTTATCGCAGTAAACTGCAAAACACATTTGTCGGATTAAAAAAAATAATGACGTGAAAAAAAATTAGACTTATACTAAATGAAAAATGATGCTAATTGCGCCGAAAAGACAATGATATAGATGGCTGATTCCTTCTTAGGGGGCGATCATGCGGGTGTAGCCTCTTCAGTCTACTCCTTAATGAAATACGGGTGAGGGAGGATACAAGCGGATTTGGGTGCGATAAAAGTCTGTAGTGATAGCGGCAGCTGTGAGAATTAATCACCTCCATAACAGTTGGAACGGCAAGATCCCTGTGCAGCATGTTGTTGCGGACTTAGCAAGGGGCGCCCGTAAATCTTCAGAGAGCCTTGCTCTGACACATTTGCACTCTTCTGATGTTGTAGGCAGCAGTAGTGTCCCAAATTTTTATGGCGTAGCGCCAAGCAGGTGCCACTACTTGCAGATAAATGAGCCTTTTATTAGTTAAAGATAACTTATTCGATGGGCGTAGAAGCCACTTCAGTTTCTTGAGCTTTTGGTAGCAGCGCGCTGTAACTACCTTAATGTGCACGCCAGGTAAGACGCTTATCCAGGATCAGACCGAGATACCGGATTTGCTCCACTTCTGATGCTTGGGTTGTATGTCACAACCGGACAGACGCCTTGCCTTAATGTGAAGGTGCAGTGAGCTGAGTTGTCAGAGTTTATGGCTATATTCCAGCGCCTGGCCCATGAGTGGAATCTATCCAGGTAGCTGGACAATTTCTCCGCAGCTTCGTTCAGAGAGGCAGAATTGAATATAACTGCAATATCGTTCGCGTAAGTAGCAATAATCGAATGCTCATCTCTAGTTTCCATAATTTTGCAAAAAGTTGTAAGCAGGCTTATGGGCCTATATGATGTTACACGGTTCTCCGGAGGTTTAGGTATCATGGATATCGTTGCACACTTCCACTGTGTGTGAAAATGGCAGATCCGCAGCATGCTGTTGAACAGCAACGTCAGGAACAACCCATCCAAGGGAGGGCTTTCACCACCTTGTTGTCAATACGGTTCAGTCTCCGAATTTGCGTCACAACCTTTTCAGAGGTGACATGTTTAGTTGGACTTTGGTCTAAGATTCACCTCGATATGACCAGGCGTGAAGCCGCTCTCCAACTCATTAGCAAATGCTTCTGCTTTCTCGGTCTCCGTACGCAGCCACTGGTTTAGAGGCCCACGGATTGGAGCATGTCTGTGAGGTTGTTGTTTGATGCACTTGGTGGCACGCCATAGATTGAAGCCAGACTTTTTCATTGGATCCGCATTAGCCAACAGATTGTTAAAATGTTCCGATCGCACAACTTGCATTACATGCCTCAGTTCTCCGGCACTCTCCTCCATGCAGCCTTGTGAAATTCATTCCGTGATCTCATATAGCGACGTCGTAGCCTGCGTTTATATCTCACCAACTCCAGAACCTCAGGTTTTAAGAGAGCCTGAGGTGGGTTGGGTGAACAAGGGAATCGGTATGAAGAGGCTAATTCGGCGGACTCATGAATATTTTTGGTGAACAGGTCAACCGAATCATCTATATCCTTGTCCGAATTGATTTCCATATTGAGGTTGATCCGTTCGTTTAGACACTGATGAAAGACCTTTATGTTGGCGTGGGGAGGGAGCAGTCTGGCCCGGCATACGATGTTATCTGGAATCAATGCAAGTTTAATAAATTGTGGGATGTGGTCTGAGCTAAGGTCAGATGACTCCGCAATGCCCAGAGCTGTTGGAAATTTTCTACTAAATTTAATGTTCTCACTTTTACTGTTATTGCATTGCTGAATCTTTCTCCACCTGAATTGCCAGTGTGGTTGCTTGGTTTACAAAAATGAATTTCAATATATTCGTTTTAAAAAATTTTTCGATATTCACAGTACAGAACTCGTTATCGCAAACCATTTTTTCACTTTACCAACAATAGATATGTAAAGCCTAATTTTTTCAATTCATGTTTGAGATGTTCTATCTTCGAGATAAAAACAAGCGGCATGCTTCGAAAATTTGCCGATATAAATTACAAAGCATGTTTAGATTTGACATAAGTGTCTATATGAACTATTTCACTGATGTCACATATTTCTCAGAGAGCGTCATTACCGTTTTCAAAACATTGCGCAAGGTAACTGCATTTTAAAAATTTAATTCCAGAAATGTGTGCGAAAACTTCAATGATTTTTTTTTTTGTAGCGTATTGTATAAACTGTCGTCTAGTTCGGAGAATATGTCCACTTTTCCTTTTTGGATATTCCTTCTCAAAATATCCTCGACATTATTTGTTAAATAATTTTCCTCGATATACCTCCTTTGGTGTCTTTAGCCATTTTTAACGCTGTTTCTTTGCTTTTTAAGAGTATTATTTGTGTTGTAAATCTATCCACTACAGTGTCAAGGATTGGAATATTTATTTTTTTTAAATTTGTATTCAGTACTTCCACAGATTTCTCTTAAGATAATCACAACAAGATAAAAGTCTCATCAATTCTCTTTGCACAATAAAATGTTGATTTAATAACAACAAAATAACGGAATAAAAACAACACTTCCATTGTGAACTTTATTAAAGTTATGTAAACTGTTTTCAAATGTATTATTGTTATTATTTATTTTTTATTAAATTAATTGTATTAAATTAAAATTTAGTTTGGGTTCCTTTGGCCTTTATAACCTATTTTAGTCTTCGTGGCATCTATTCAAACAACTTGTTTTTATACTCTAAAGGTATTTTTTCTCCACTCCTCGAGTATTGCTGTTTTAAGAGACTGCCGATTATATTTTTATATTTCCGAATTTGTCGGACATATTCCCACCAACTCCAAAACATCCCCTTTCACCATGTTTCACCTTAGTTTGAAGGTTTTGCACATTGAGCACATAATTTGTTTTCCCCCATATTTTCTTATCTCTTTCCGATCCAAATATCTCAAATTTACTTTCATCTGCAAATAGTACATTTTTCCAAAAAGAAAATCCATATTTCTATATTCTTTTGCATAGTCGAGTCGTTGCTTTCAAATCAATCTTCTCACGGCTATTATGGCCCTACTTACTAAACTATGCAAGTAGATCTTTGCATTGCCAACTGGAATGCCAATAGGCTCTCCAACCATATAAAAGAAATACAATTATTTTTAAATTCTAACGATATTGATAATGTGTTGATATCCGAGACTCACTTTACCAGCAAATCACATGTACTTTTTCGGGGATATGGAAAAATTAAGGCTGATCACGCGGATGGCAAAGCCCATGGTTGCTCAGCAATAATTTTTAAAAATGGCCTTAATTATTCTTTAATAGAAAGTGTTACCGAAATTTCAAATCAAGCATCATTAAAGTTAAATAACGACGGTGTATTTTCAGCAAAGATTTTTGCTGAAATTGACGAATTAAGATCGTTTCTTTCAAACGTTTATTGTTGGAGGAGATTTCAATGCTAAACACACCTGGTGGGGCTCTAGGTTGATAAACCCAAAAGGCAATGAACTATTTAAATGTGTAATAAGTAGAAACGCTATGTACAGGAAAGCCAACTTAGTGGCCTTAACATGTCTACTACCCTATTTGTTAGACTTCGTCATTTGCTCCTGCATACGCAAACAACACTTACACATAGCTGAGAGTTATGACCTAAACTCTGATCACTCCGCGATTATTTTAACATAACATAACAGTCGTTGTTGATAAACCGAAACCCTACAAAGTTGTAATAATTAGGACTAATATAACTGCCTTTAAGGACTGCCTGGGAAACCATACGAGTCTAGATGTCTGTCTGAAAGACGGGTGGATATTGACTTAGCAGAGGAAAAACTAACAATTTTAATACATGGAGCAGGATACTTCTTCACTCAGGTATCGGACAACAACTCTACAATCCAAAATCAACCTTTTCTATCACCAGAGCTGAGATCATTGATCAAAAGTAAAAATCAAAATTAGTCAAAGTCAAATCAAATTAGTCAAAATTAGTCATATTCGACAACTGTCAAGTGAAGTAAAGATTTTAATTTATAAAATTAAAAATTGTACTAAAAACTTTGTTTGTGAATAATTAGCTCGTTCAGTTCTTTCACTCGCTACGGACGGTTGTGTTTCGCGCATTAGTTCTATTTTTAGACACCTCTGATAGTGGTATTGAAACCGGTTTGACAAAAAGACAAAATAAGAATGGGTTTTGAGAATTTATGTTATCTTGCCCTTTGGGCAAGACTAAAGCCCTCGCGTCACCAGCGACCGCTATAGAGGCTTCAAAAACTTTTAAAGATTGAAGAGGAGGAAACTTCTCATTCACGACTTAAACCTAAGCTGCTGAAGCACAACTAGACTTTCCGAAGAACTACAGAAAGCCAGCTTAAAGCACTATAAAATGTATGGCAATATCAGTAATTGCATAACGACAAATAGTACTACCACTACTAGCACCTTAAATTTTTCTACTGTAGATTGCGCAGCAACATACACTACAGTAACAACTACAGGCTATATATGCTCTACTCCAATGTATGTGAATGAATATAATACCAAAAGTAGTGTAGTCACCACTGAACCTCTAGTAAAAGACTGCCCATTTCAAGTGCCACTCGTTTCTGTTCGTAGAAAACAGAAACGACAAGACAGACAAAATATAAAGAACTATTCACAAAACTAAACCGGCAAAAATTAACATAATTGGTAGCCAAAAAGGCAACAACTCTGCCTCCACATCAGTGGCGGTATCTCGTAGTAATCGTTTTGCAGTGTTGTCGGAAGACACTGACGCTCTAATGGAGATCGACGAACAGAATAATTGTCAAGACTTGGGAGATTGCGCCGAAAAGGCAATGATATAGATGGCTGATTCCTTCTTAGGGGGAGATCATGCGGGTGTAGCCTCTTCAGTCTACGCCTTAATGAGATACGGTTGTCCGAATTGATTTCCATATTGAGGTTGATCCGTTCGTTTACACTGATGAAAGGCCGTTTTGTTAGCGTGGGGAGGGAGCAGTCATACCATGCTATCTGGAATCAATGCAAGTTTAATAAATAGTGGGATGTGGTCTGAGCTAAGGTCAGATGACTTTGCAATGCCCAGAACTGTTGGAAATTTTTCTACTAAATTTAATGTTCTCACTTTTACTGTTATTGCATTGTTGAATCTTTCTCCACCTGAATTGCCAGTGTGGTTGTTTGGTTTACAAAAACGAATTTCAATATTTTCGTTTTAAAAAATTTTTCGATATTCACCGTACAGAACTCGTTATCGCAAACCATTTTTTCACTTTACCAACAATAGATATGTAAAGCCTAATTTTTTCAATTAATGTTTGAGATGTTCTATCTTCGAGATAAAAACAAGCGGCATGCTTCGAAAATTTGCCGATATAAATTACAAAGCATGTTTAGATTTGACATAAGTGTCTATATAAACTATTTCACTGATGTCACATATTTCTCAGAGAGCGTCATTATCGTTTTCAATACATTGCGCAAGGTAACTGCATTTGAAAAATTTAATTCCAGAAATGTGTGCGAAAACTTCAATGATTTTTTTTTGCAGCGTATTGTATAAACTGTCGTCTAGTTCGGAAAATATGTCCACTTTTCCTTTTTGGATATTCCCTCTCAAAATATCCTCGACATTATTTATTAAATAATTTTCCTCGATATACCTTCTTTTGTTGTCTTTAACCATTTTTAACACTGTTTCTTTGCTTTTTAAGAGTATTATTTGTGTTGTAAATCTATCCACTACAGTGTCAAGGATTGGAATATTTATTTTTTTAAAATTTGTATTCAGTACTTCCACAGATTTCCTTCCTTCTTTAACATAATCACAACATTATAAAAGTCTCATCAATTCTCTTTGCACAATAAAATATTGATTTAATAACAACAAAATAACGGAATAAAAACAACACTTCCATTGTGAACTTTATTAAAGTTATGTAAACTGTTTTCAAATGTATTATTATTATTATTTATTTTTTATAAAATTAATTGTATTAAATTAATATTTAGTTTGGGTCCCTTTGGCCTTTATAACCTATTTTA